>CM046881.1:548544266-549144266 GCA_025667525.1 Glebionis coronaria | reverse complement strand
AAGTGTTCAATCTTTTTAAAACGAAATTGGTCAAATTCAGAACATGTTATTTTCTCTGCTTGAGGGACCATTTCAAAAGCTTTGACCTTTTCTTTATGCAACGCAAGCTCAGCATTTAGGGTGGAATTGGTATCTACGGATTGTCTGAGGGCCATATGCCTTTGATCAATAATATGTTTAGGCACCATTACCAAATCAAGTTGAGCATAAGATTCCATACCCATCGTAGCATTTGGTTGAGGTTCACTCAAATGTGTAGAATTGGGTACCACATCATTTGAGTTACTAGTTCCCGAATGCTGTTCGAGGTTGTCATTTTCATGCCCAACTTGATGTTGGTTATCATCAATATTATTAGATGTGGTTGGTACCTCACTGATGACATCAGAACCGTAGTGAGAGAGATTAGCAACGAGAGCAGCTTGGGCAGAGGGAATGTCATCACAATCTGAATCGTATGCATCAAGATCGCCCGCTTGATAAGCTGCATTAGAAGTGGAAACAACGGCAATGCCTTCAGTATCTGCTGCCCCTGGGTCTGCAAGAAATGCTAACTCCTCCGAATCCAAAATCTTCCCCTTAGACTGAGCATCAACTAAATACATCTTCTCACGAAACTGATGTAGTGTTTTTGTACCCTTTAGGAAAAGGATGACAAATAGTGGTAGTATTAAGTGTCGGTTTAGGAAAACCGAGCACCAATGACTAAGCAAGTTCGTTTCCCAAGGAGGCTAGTGCGTTGTGTTAAGAATTGATTAATGATGTTTGTGATTATGAACAAGAAGAAAAGAATTGAGAAAGGAAAGAAAAGACGGTTACGAAAACGTATTAAACTACGACGAAAAAGGCGTAAACGTAAAACCGTAAAAACGACAAAAATAAAAATTTTAACCTAAAAATTCCTAAAAATCCCCAATAATATTCTAAGAGTTTACAAAAAATCCAAACTTGCTAAAACCTTTTAATTAATTAAATAATGGCTTTTTAATGCTAATTAAAGCCCTAAAAATCACTTTTAATTATTAAAAAGCCCTAAACAAGAATTTATAATTTGTAAACCTCAAAAATATCCTAATTAAGCTAAAAACTATTTTTTAAAATTTTAAAACCAAATTAAACTATTTTTAAACACTTAAAAACTATTAAAATGTATTAAATCTTAAATTAAATCTAGAAATTAATTGAAAAGCCTAAAAATTAATTGGAAAGTGACAAAGTTCCTAATTTAATGTCCTTAACCTAGGAAAAATGAAAAAAATAAAATAAAATAAAACTTTGAATTTTTGGAATAAAATAATATTAAAATAATCAAGAAAAATAAAAAGTTCTTAAATAAATTCTAAAAAATTCTCAAAAATCCTAAATATTTAGAACAAAAATGCAAACCAAACTTTCTGAAACCTATTAAATAATTTTATATTGAATTTTAAAGTTGCTTAAAAATCCTAAAATCTTATAAAATTAAAAATAAGCCAAATTGAAAACCTAATAAGCTGTAAACCTCAAAGACCTAAATTAAAACTTAAAAACTATTTTTTTGTATTTTTAGATTACTGTTTACTATTTTTAAAATACTTTCTAAAAATAAAACTAAAAATAATCCTAGTAATTAATTAAATAAAGGGAAAAATATTTTTTTAAAACAGAAAAATCCTAAACTCTATAATTATCCTAGGAAAAATGACTCTAACCCAAAAAGCTTAATAAATAAGCTTAAACAAACCTAAATAAGCTACGGCTTATTATTTAAACTCAAAATGAAAACGTGGTTAAATAGTTAATGAAATGAAAGGATAACGTAAAAAGGCATCTAGATCAATGGTAGAACACGTTACTCCTGAGCTGCAGGTCGCGTGTTCGAGCCCGTTGCGGGTGTACTTTTTGTAAGATTTTTCTTTTTTTATTTTTTCTTTTTAACACTTAATCAGTAACTTATCTAAGCTACAAAAACACAATTACAAACTAGATTCAAGCAAGATTAAACAAGTTATGAACCAAAACGTGCCCAGAAATTTCTTAGTTTCTGATGAACTCAAGTGAAATGATCACTTGTGAAGAATGGACCAAGAGGAGCTTGGTGTTGCTTTGTTTGTGGTGTTTTGTGGACAAGCAGGGCACCCTTGTACTCTTTGGAGTACAAGGAGTCAAGACAAACTCACAATCAAGCAGGTAGCACACCAAATCAAACACAAAAGATCAAGGAAAGCTGCTGATATACTTAATGAACAAGTTGCTGATGCAAAAGACACAAAAGTGAAATTTAACCTTTCAAACCAAACACACAATGGTAATAAATGTCTTACAAGAGAACACAAACCCTTAAACAACCTATATCTTAGCAGATTTTTCAATTTGATGGATCAAATTCAACAAAAATCAGGCAGACAAGGCAATTTTATGATTAATGCTATGTTTTCAAAATTTTGGTGCATGCAATGTGTTTAATATACTATCAAACTGACAAATAGACCAACACATAACCTAACAGCACTCTAACAAGTATGAAAGACAGTTCAAAACACAAGATCCTTAACAATAAATCAAATTTCACCCTAATCCCAAACACTCCTTTAAAATCTGAAATCAAGTTTTAACAAAGCAAATCTACTCAAATCTAATTCAAATTGAATCAAATCACTTCTAGCATGCATACAATCCTAACAAGAGCAAAATTAAGCACTTAAACTAACACTTATCAACTTATCATGCAAAATCACATAAAGCATATAATTTTTCAGAAACTTTAAAAATTGAAAAAGAGAGCAATGACTACCTTAAGGGTCCTACATCCAGGACCCTTTGTGGTTGAAAAACCACCTCCAATAGACCCGGGTCTATGCTGAACCTTGGTTAAGATTTTGATGAGATTTTGCTTAAAGAAAAATTTGAATAAGATAAGCCTTTGCTTAGAACCTGCTAAGATCAATGCAAAACAACAAAAGTGACCTGGAATATGAGTAATAAGCTAAAAGGAGGACTTATGGATAAGTCTTCTTATAGCTTATAGCTTTAAAGTTGAAACAGAAAGGTAAAAAAAAATAAACAAGAAGGTTTTTCACCTCACTTAGCCCTTTTACCCAAACTTTTATACCCACTACACCTTGATATCTTCAAGATATCAGGGTTGTATGGTCATATATGAGCTTGAATATAGAAGCTTATGTGGTTTAACAACCTGAATTTGAACTGAAATTTTAAAATCAGAAACCTTTGAACACCAAACTTGAATTTTAAAACAAACTTGAAAGGTAAACAAACTTGGAATTGTAAACAACCAGCAAACAATGTAAATTAAATGGGATCTTTCTTCTCATCAACAAGCTTAAACCTTTTTTTCATTCATAAAAAAAAGAGGACTTACAAAGTTGTGACAAAAAAGAGAAAAAAGAACAGGAACTATGCTACTCCTACAATGCCTTTATATAGAGGCTACAATGAGATTCTAGAACTGAATGGAAACTAGAAACCCTAACAAGTGAAGTTCCAATCTTGCCCTTGGACGATTTTAAATTTTTCAGTAAAAAACCAAGCCATGTGATGTTCTTGGCATTTTGTGGGATGCCAGTGGTGTAAAAGTAATCTGAGACGTTTATTTTACCTTTGGGAGCAAGAAAACGCTATGGGTTGTTGATCTTGCTGGCCATTTTTGTTTGAGAGTGAATAGTGGGGCAGGGGAGGCTTGCATACACATGTGAGGTGATGGTGATGGGTGTTTAAGGATAGTTTTAGGTTTAAGAGGTGTTTAATTAGGGATCTGGAAAGAATCATCAAAAACCCCTTTGATTTAAGTGATGTTCAACCTGGAAAAATTAGGGTTTAAGGGAGGATTAAATGGGGTTTTAATCCGTTTGGGGTTAATGATTTTTCAAATTAAGTGTTTTGGTGGGAAGGTTTAATATATTAAACCGGTTTTAAAAAGTGAGTGGGGAGTGACGTGGAGGGATGGAGGAATTTGATTGGTGAAGAGGTGTGAGTGGGTGAGGTGTCAGGCTGTGAGTGGAGGGCTTTAGTTTATTTGTCTGGCAGTTTTGGCCCTTCACAATTCACTTTTTGTTCACTTTGTAATAAATCCCATCAGCGCCCAATTTCCTTTTGTCAACTTTTGGCAGGTTGCCATTTTTGGCACAAATTCTTCCACAAACTTTTCCAAGGGCTTTTAATGTATATTCTTGATTTTCCAAGGACTGGTTTTGACATATCTTCATACTTCAAGGTCTTGACTTGTTTGTTGACTTCTTGAAGGACCATTATTGACAATTTAGTTTTGATGAGGGACTAAATTTGCCAATTCTTCAAAGTTAAAGGTCCTTTTTGTAATTTTGACAAACTTTAGGGACCAAACTTGTAATTATGAAGATACAAGGGTATAAAGTGTCAATTCTTCAAACTTGGAGGACCAATCTTCAATATTCTTCAAATCTTCAAGGGTTTTCTTTGGAAAATTCCTTACTAGGGCTTGGTTCATCGTGCGGATTCGTTTCCCGTGTTCGTTTTTGCGTGATTCTTGTGATCTTTTGTCATTTTCTCAATATCCGTACCTAAAATACACAAGCAACAAACACAAGCATATATTTGGGTATTTTGATGATATTTAATGCATTTTAAGTCCAAAAAGAACGATGAGACTATGTATAAAAGCCGTCTCATCACTCCCCCATACTAAACCATTGCCGTGCCCTCACGCAATGCTAGAATAAAGTATCGTAGCATCTCCAAAATTCATTTTATTCACTTTATTGGAATGATAAACTAGTTACACTACTACTATTACTACTACTTGTGTTATAGACATAATGTATGATTTTCATCGCAAAATGGGACGTTTAGGTTCATAAAATAAGAACACGTGAATGCTTCGTTAGAAATAATTTCATCGTCCTCGATTTTCACTTCAATTCCATGCTAAGCGTGCAACGAGATCATTGTCATTATAAGTTAGTAATGCTAACACTACTCATATGCCCTAATCACGTACTTATTCTCCCATTATTCCTAAGTTGTATCTCTTATATTTTATGATGTCTTGAATGTTTCACGAGGATACATCGTTGACTTATGCGATAATAGAGATTTAGGTCTAAAAATAGAGTCCTAACGGTGTAACTAAGACCATCAAATCAATAACCCTTCCTAATAGACAACGATGTTAAAAAATTAAGTTGACAAGAAGAATCGATAAACACGGTTTTATAACGGTTTTGAACATGAGACTTATTACCAAGACTTTTATACGCCCCCTAACGGAAGGGCCTTATTATCTTTGGTTTACCTCTATCTTTTATTCAACTTCGCCATGAAGCTTTTATTATGACTTCGGTCTTGCCTTGCCTTTTATTATCCGCCTCATCGGTGGTTTTATTAGCCAAAGACGTATATCCTCACGCTAAAGCGAATTTTGGATCTTTAAAGCTTCGAAGATTAAGGCTTGATTCACTTTCAATTTTGCATAGATTTTAGGCCTTGTGGGGCTTCAAATTGTTTGCTTGATTTAGGTGAGCACTTGAAATCTTATTATTGGGTGAAGCTTTCGATTATTAGGGTGCCAATACTTCAAAACCGTGACGCTGGCGATATCTTAATGTCTTCCCAATTTAATTACACGGAAGCTACTAGAAAAGACTAGAAACCCAACAGTCCTAACTAAACCGCTAAATCAATATTTATTAAGCAAAAAATATTTACATGCGAAGGGAGAATAAGCAAACAACGAGAACACATGAGTTTTTGAAAGAATACGAGTACTCTACGTTTAGCATAGTAACTTATAATTAACTCTATCATTTCTCGTCCTCATTTAAGAGACTTAGCCTAATGTGTAGTTAAGGAATCAAAGCTAAGTGCTCAACACGCACGGTCGAGTCAAAAATTACTCTTATTCTCGCCATCGGAAAACCTTCATTCGTGTCTTCAAACACTTATAAAACATGAGAAAAATTTTAAAATTTGGCCATTTTTAGCCTTATTTTGCAACAAAACGAAAAAAAAAGATAAACTTTGGAAAGCGTGAAGGTTTGGCAAGGCAAGTATCTATTCACCCCCCCATACTAAAGTTAAACATTGTCCTCAATGTTTCGAGTCTAGGGGTGCAAACACCCCCATACTAGAGACGTAGTCGAATGCCTAATCTAGCATGGAAAGGGTGTAACCATTAAATTAATAGCCGTTTATGAAGTGTGCTAAAAACCTAAGGTTAGAACATCAAAAGGATATCATGGATATTGAGAAATGTCTCCAAAGCAAACGATCGAGTGCTCCCATAAAACGAACACGAGAGGCTCCAATCGTGAAGATCATGATCTAAAAACCACATATCACAAACAACCATGGAACAAAGGTTGGAAGGGCACGAATCCCCACACGTAAGCTACATTAGACTAAGAAAGCGATAATATGTACATAGGATAAGCATGGGACTCCCCCACGAGGCACCTCGTTTTTGATTACCGAGTCATGAGCTCGACTCGATCCCCTCAATACTAATTATCATTGGGGAAGGTGACTTGGTCGAGGTAGTTCAAGGATGGAACTTCCCCACCAAAGTAGTGCTTCAACCTATGTCCATTCACCTTGAAGTTAGGACCATCATCTTGAGCTAGCTCGATGGTCCCATAAGGAAATAATTGAGTCACGGTGAATGGACCGGACCAACGGGATTTCAATTTACCGGAAAATATTTTCAACCTTGAATTAAAAAGTAAAACTTGATCCCCAATGTTAAAAACCCGGTTTTTAATTTTTGAATCATGCAACTTTTTAGTTTTCTCTTTATAAATTAATGAATTTTCATAAGCAATGTCTCTCAATTCATCCAATTCATTTAATTGCATTTTCCGGTGTTTTCCCGCGGTCTCCATGTCATCATTACAATGCTTTAGGGCCCAATAAGCCTTGTGTTCTAACTCGATAGGCAAATGACAATTCTTTCCATACACAAGCTTATAGGGAGTGCACCCAATGGGCGTCTTATGAGCGGTCCTAAAGGCCCATAAAGCATCGTCTAACTTATCCGACCAAGATTGTCGGTTTTCCCCCACGGATCTTTCCAAGATCCTCTTCAATGCTCGGTTTGAAACCTCGACTTGCCCACTCGTTTGTGGGTGATAAGCCGTAGAAAGACGATGTGTAACCCCATATTTCTTTAGAACCCTTTCGAATTGGTCATTACAAAAATGGGTTCCACGATCGCTTATGATAGCACGAGGGGTTCCAAACCTAGCAAACAAACTTTTCAAGAACTTAACTACCACACGAGCATCATTAGTGGGCAAGGCCTTCGCCTCCACCCACTTAGAAAGGTAGTCAACCGCAACGAGAATGTACTTATTACCACGAGATGATGGGAATGGCCCCATAAAGTCTATGCCCCAAACGTCAAAGATCTCACATACTTGAATGATATTTTGTGGCATTTCATCTTTTTGTGAGGCTTTTCCTTGTCGTTGGCATGAATCACAAGACTTCACAAGATCTTGTGCATCTCGGTAAATAGTAGGCCAAAAGAAGCCGGCATCAAACACCTTTTTAGCCGTGAGATTAGCACCGTGGTGACCACCCGTGGGTCCCTCATGGCAAGCTCTAAGGATGTTAGAAGCTTCGGTACCAAATACACAACGGCGGATGATTTGATCCGCACAAGTTCGAAACAAGTAAGGGTCGTTCCAAAAATAGAACTTGACATCACGAAAGAATTTTCGTTTTTCTTGAGTTGTCATACCCTTAATGATGAAGTTACCCGCATGGTAATTTGCAAAATCCGCAAACCATTGGGTAGAAGAATCAAGTTTGGAATTCACTACACCAAGTTTCACGAGCGGAAATGTTTCGGTGATTTCCTTGGGCTCGTAAACACTTTGGTGAGGATCTTCCAAACGAGAGAGATGATCGGCCGCTAGATTCTCGGCTCCTTTTTTGTCAACGATTTTGTGATCAAATTCTTGAAGGAGGAGAATCCAACGAAGTAATCTCGGCTTTGCATCTTGTTTAGCCATGAGATACTTGATAGCCGAATGGTCCGTATACACTATGCATTTCGTCAAGACGAGGTAAGGTCGGAATTTCTCAAATGCATACACCACGGCAAGGAACTCCTTTTCCGTTGTAGTGTATTTAAGTTGAGCCTCGGTCATCGTCTTGCTAGCATAGTGAATAGGCAAGAAATGCTTATCATGACGTTGCCCCAAAACGGCCCCAATAGCGTAATCACTTGCATCACACATAAGCTCAAAGGGGAGGTTCCAATTTGGAGCAACAAGAATGGGAGCTTCGGTAAGTTTCCTCTTAAGGATCTCAAAGGCTCGTACACAATCTTCGTCAAAGACAAAACGTGCCTCTTTTTCAAGAAGATGTGTAATGGGTCGAGAAATCTTCGAGAAATCCTTGATGAATCGTCGATAAAAGCCCGCGTGGCCTAGGAAACTCCTAACTCCCTTGACGGTTTTGGGATGAGGTAATTTGGCGATGACGTCTACCTTAGCTTGATCTACCTCAATCCCCGCTTTCGAGACCTTGTGCCCTAAGACGATTCCACTTCTAACCATAAAATGACACTTTTCCCAATTGAGCACAAGGTTGGTTTCCTCACAACGTTTTAACATTCTCTCAAGGTTCGACAAACACGAAGTAAAGGAATCACCAAACACGGAAAAGTCATCCATGAAGACTTCCATCGTCTTCTCGATCATATCATGAAAAATAGCCATCATGCATCGTTGAAAAGTTCCCGGTGCATTACAAAGTCCGAATGGCATTCTACGATAGGCAAACGTTCCATATGGACATGTAAACGTAGTTTTTTCTTGATCACGAGGATCGATGGGAATTTGGAAGTAACCGGAAAAACCATCTAAAAAGCAATAGAAATCGTTTCCCGCAAGACGCTCCAACATTTGGTCCATGAAGGGCAAGGGAAAATGGTCTTTTCGAGTGGCTTCATTTAACTTACGATAGTCAATGCACACTCTCCATCCGGTCACGAGTCTAGTGGGAATCAACTCGTTGGCATCGTTTGGCACAACGGTCATCCCTCCCTTTTTAGGGACACAATGAATAGGACTCACCCAAGGGCTATCGGAAATAGGGTAAATCATTCCCGCGTCAAGGAGTTTAAGGACCTCCTTTTTGATGACGTCGTGAATTTTGGGGTTCACCCTCCTTTGACTTTGGATTGTTGGCTTGAAATCTTCCTCCATTAATATTTTGTGTGTACAAAATTTGGGATCGATTCCCTTAATGTCGGATAACTTCCACGCAATCGCCCCTTTGTGGTCTTTAAGAACATCGACAAGTGCGGTTTTTTCATCATTCGAAAGTTCCTTCGCAATAATAACCGGCAACTTGTCGTCCTCCTCCAAATAGACATACTCGAGGTGAGGAGGTAAATCTTTCAACTCGAGAATAGGTGGTTCCTCAAGTGAAGATTTAGGCTCGATACTCATAACCTCCTCGGGTGGAGGGAATGGGAAATCGTTGAGAAAATCCTTGATAATCGAGAAGTCCTCATAGTTGTCGAGGTCTTCGTCACAAGTACGTGGAACATCGAATTCTTCCAACGTAAAACCACCACCTTCGAAAGGAGTGAAGGTTGGTGTCGAATTATCAAGAATTGGATCTAACATAGTGGGATTGCCACTAGTTTCTTCATCACCAAACCCTAAAACTTCTTGTGAAAATTCCTCGCAAACCACGTCGATCATATCAACGAGGTTAATGGTAGCAACGGAATAAACATGAGAAAGTTGAGAATTTTGAGTTGCGTTTATAACAAGTTCCTCGTCGTTGAAACATAAGGTGATCTTTCTAGCATGCACATCAATCAAAGCCATAGACGTATCTAAAAACGAACGACCTAAAATAAGAGGAACTTGAGGATCCGTGGGGATGTCAACAACAATAAAGTTTACGGGATAGTAGAACTTCCCCACTTTCACAAAAACGTCTTCCGCCAAACCACATGCAAGAATCGTGGAATGGTCGGCCAACTCAATAGACATTCGTGAAGGAGTAAGATTAGGAAGATTGAGCGACTTGTAGATTGCAAGTGGCATCAAGTTAATGCTAGCACCAAGATCGGCCAAGGCATAGCATTCTTCCATATCTTGAATTGCACAAGGGATCAAAAATTTACCGGGATCACCGACTTTTTGAGGTATGCGATTAAGATAAACCGACGAACAACTAGACTTTTGGTGTAATTTCTCCTTGTTGTTCAACATACTCTTAAAGTTAGCGGAAAATCGAGGCATCATGACCAAGGCATCGGCGAAACTCACATTAAAGTGCAAATCACGAAACATTTTCATAAAAAGCTCAAATTGATAGTTGTCGCGCTCTTGTCGTTTCTCCTTCCTAAGTCTCGATGGGTAAGGCAAGGGTGGTGTGGGTTGGGGCATAGGCATAGCCTTTGGAATCTCGGGTTCCAATATGGGTGATGGGTCAACCGTAGGTGTGGCATGAGCGGTACTTTGTGGGCTTGAAATATGCTCCTTTTCGACCACCACCTCGGGTTCTTCCTCAATTTCCTCCACCGTTGGAGTAATTGGTTGAGGAGTCGGTTCTTTAAGTGTCTTACCACTACGTGTGGTAATCACTTTCATCTCTCCCTTCGGGTTTGAAACGGTGTTACTAGGCAAACTACCCGAAGTGGAGGCTTTGTTTCCCATTACGGCTTCTAAAATTGCATTAAGCTTAGCATCAAAATTATTAAACTTCACATCTTGAATAGCGGCTTTTTGGTCAATTCTTTGTTCAAGCCTAGCATGACTTTGCTCTATCTTGTTGTTTTGACCTCGAATTTGGTTAGCAAAATCATTTTTCAATTCATTTCTCATGGCTAGATTTTCCTTAATGAAATTAGCTAACTCCTTTGCGTTCTTAGCCGTCTCCTTAGCTTGATTAGCCATTTGCTCTTGAATGTTTTCCACAATCTTATCATTTGAAGTAGTGTAATTCAAAAAGTCTATTGGAAGTTCTTTATTATTTTGAAGACCTTGACTTGCATTTTGAAAATTACGGTTTTGATTTTGATTTTGCAATTGGCTACTACTACTACTCCCTTGATTCCCATAGTTGTTATTACCCTTATAATTGTTCCTTTGATTGCTTTGGTAACCAACTTGATTGTTTCGATAATTGTTAGCATTTTGATTTGGTGAAAAACCCGGTGGAGTCAATTGATTAGTGCGAGGAACTTGACCGTTTTGGTTATAAGTTCCCGCGGCCGCGAAGGCACTCGAAGTGTTACCATCGTTGGTAATGCACTCGGAATAATCGTGAGCTCCACCACAATACATACAAGAAACCTCAACCGCTTTAATCGTAGCGGGAGCGGGTTGTTCACCAACTTTAAACTCAACTAACAAGGCTTTCACTATATCAAAAATTTTGTTCTCCAAATTAGCCTCGACTTGGCAAGCATCAACGGTGTGTGACAAACTAGGTGAAGATGAAGACGAAGCCTTACGAACACTCGACGTGCTACGAGGACTATACACCTTAGACCTATTCTCAATAATTACCAATGCTTCCTCGACCATCTTACACAAAAAATTACCACCCGCGGCGGCATTAAGATAATCACGCTCATGATCGTTCAAGCCATTGTAAAACGTGTCTATTTGATGCAAGTCGGAAAAACCATGATGAGGACATTCGTGCAACATTTCCTTAAACCTATTCCAAGCCGTTGAAAAACTCTCATTATACTCTTGCGAAAACTTTGAAATCTCGTTTTTCAAGTACGTAGTCTTAGAGGGCGGAAAAAATTGGTTCACGAATTTTGAAACGAGATCCTTCCACGTCAATATAGAATTGGGTGGCTCTTTCTCTAACCAAATTTTTGCGGGCCCCGCTAAGGAATACGGAAAAAGCATCATCTTAATCGAGTCGTTTGAGACATCCTTAAACTTGCATGTGGCGGTGAGACGATTAAATTGGCGAATGTGGTTATGCGGGTTGTCCTTTTCGTCCCCTCGAAACTTGTTGTTTTGAATCATGGACAACAAACCCGTCTTAACCTCAAAATTCTCCGCAAGGATAGCGGGAATCACAATCGCTTCTCCATAACCCTCGGTGGGTGCTTGAAGCAACTCCATCATAGTTCGATTAGCCATGGGTGCTTCTTTCACTACAATGGGTTCGTCAATAGGAGAGTCCTCACTAGTAGGAGTGAGTGATTTGTTTCTTCGTTTACGAGCACGTCTAGCTTTAGAGCGAGTTTGCATAAACGTCACGTACAACGAGAAGGCGAGCAAAGAAGATTCTTTTTGGTATTTTTACTTTTTCAATTTTTTTTGTGGTTTTTGATTGTTTTTAACTTTTTTTTTTTGGATTTTTTTGGAATGTATTAAGTAGACCAAAATCTACAAATCTCCTCCTTAATCAAATCTCTCGATTAAAGAAGCCTCAAGGAATGAAAACGATCACGTGAAGTGAACGCCTTCGATGACTTTAGAACGATGGTGGAACACCAAATCGTTCAAGAGGGTTTAATCAAATGAAACCAAGAAAATATATATGATATGTAATAATACTTTGGGCGGCAAAACCCTCGATTCACTCTCAAAATCAAATACGCACAAGCAAGCGGAGGAAACGAGGCGGCGCGAAGCACTTAAGAGCCTTTTTCCTTTAGGTCGTGAAATACAACCGCCTTATACCCACCTTATAGTTTGTATTATCAAAATCAAGCTTCACGAAAGTATTTATCTATTTTTGCCTTTTTTCTTTGGTTTGAGATTCGAATACAATGATCGAGTGATGAAATCCCGAATCAAGGTTGTGATTGCTCACGTATTTGGAGTACTTGTAAATTTATTGTTCTACGTATACAATATAGTAATAATATTCACACAAAAATCGAAAAACGATAATACGTATTAATAGAGTGCTATTAATACAAATACTTTTATGGCTAATATAGAAAACAACAATGGTTCAACCAAAACACAACACGCCTCCCCGGCAGTGGCGCCAAAATGATGTAGTGTTTTTGTACCCTTTAGGAAAAGGATGACAAATAGTGGTAGTATTAAGTGTCGGTTTAGGAAAACCGAGCACCAATGACTAAGCAAGTTCGTTTCCCAAGGAGGCTAGTGCGTTGTGTTAAGAATTGATTAATGATGTTTGTGATTATGAACAAGAAGAAAAGAATTGAGAAAGGAAAGAAAAGACGGTTACGAAAACGTATTAAACTACGACGAAAAAGGCGTAAACGTAAAACCGTAAAAACGACAAAAATAAAAATTTTAACCTAAAAATTCCTAAAAATTACTAAAAATCCCCAATAATATTCTAAGAGTTTACAAAAAATCCAAACTTGCTAAAACCTTTTAATTAATTAAATAATGACTTTTTAATGCTAATTAAAGCCCTAAAAATCACTTTTAATTATTAAAAAGCCCTAAACAAGAATTTATAATTTGTAAACCTCAAAAATATCTTAATTAAGCTAAAAACTATTTTTTAAAATTTTAAAACCAAATTAAACTATTTTTAAACACTTAAAAACTATTAAAATGTATTAAATCTTAAATTAAATCTAGAAATTAATTGAAAAGCCTAAAAAATAATTGGAAAGTGACAAAGTTCCTAATTTAATGTCCTTAACCTAGGAAAAATGAAAAAAAAATAAAAATAAAACTTTGAATTTTTGGAATAAAATAATATTAAAATAATCAAGAAAAATAAAAAGTTCTTAAATAAATTCTAAAAAATTCTCAAAAATCCTAAATATTCTAACTAGAACAAAAATGCAAACCAAACTTTCTGAAACCTATTAAATAATTTTATATTGAATTTTAAAGTTGCTTAAAAATCCTAAAATCTTATAAAATTAAAAATAAGCCAAATTGAAAACCTAATAAGCTGTAAACCTCAAAGACCTAAATTAAAACTTAAAAACTATTTTTTTGTATTTTTAGATTACTGTTTACTATTTTTAAAATACTTTCTAAAAATAAAACTAAAAATAATCCTAGTAATTAATTAAATAAAGGGAAAAATATTTTTTTAAAACAGAAAAATCCTAAACTCTATAATTATCCTAGGAAAAATGACTCTAACCCAAAAAGCTTAATAAATAAGCTTAAACAAACCTAAATAAGCTACGGCTTATTATTTAAACTCAAAATGAAAACGTGGTTAAATAGTTAATGAAATGAAAGGATAACGTAAAAAGGCATCTAGATCAATGGTAGAACACGTTACTCCTGAGCTGCAGGTCGCGTGTTCGAGCCCGTTGTGGGTGTACTTTTTGTAAGATTTTTCTTTTTTTATTTTTTCTTTTTAACACTTAATCAGTAACTTATCTAAGCTACAAAAACACAATTACAAACTAGATTCAAGCAAGATTAAACAAGTTATGAACCAAAACGTGCCCATAAATTTCTTAGTTTCTGATGAACTCAAGTGAAATGATCACTTGTGAAGAATGGACCAAGAGGAGCTTGGTGTTGCTTTGTTTGTGGTGTTTTGTGGACAAGCAGGGCACCCTTGTACTCTTTGGAGTACAAGGAGTCAAGACAAACTCACAATCAAGAAGGTGGCACACCAAATCAAACACAAAAGATCAAGGAAAGCTGCTGATATACTTAATGAACAAGTTGCTGATGCAAAAGACACAAAAGTGAAATTCAACCTTTCAAACCAAACACACAATGGTAATAAATGTCTTACAAGAGAACACAAACCCTTAAACAACCTATATCTTAGCAGATTTTTCAATTTGATGGATCAAATTCAACAAAAATCAGGCAGACAAGGCAATTTTATGATTAATGCTATGTTTTCAAAATTTTGGTGCATGCAATGTGTTTAATATACTATCAAACTGACAAATAGACCAACACATAACCTAACAGCACTCTAACAAGTATGAAAGACAGTTCAAAACACAAGATCCTTAACAATAAATCAAATTTCACCCTAATCCCAAACACTCCTTTAAAATCTGAAATCAAGTTTTAACAAAGCAAATCTACTCAAATCTAATTCAAATTGAATCAAATAACTTCTAGCATGCATACAATCCTAACAAGAGCAAAATTAAGCACTTAAACTAACACTTATCAACTTATCATGCAAAATCACATAAAGCATATAATTTTTTAGAAACTTTAAAAATTGAAAAAGAGAGCAATGACTACCTTAAGGGTCCTACATCCAGGACCCTTTGTGGTTGAAAAACCACCTCCAATAGACCCGGGTCTATGCTGAACCTTGGTTAAGATTTTGATGAGATTTTGCTTAAAGAAAAATTTGAATAAGATAAGCCTTTGCTTAGAACCTGCTAAGATCAATGCAAAACAACAAAAGTGACCTGGAATATGAGCAATAAGCTACAAGGAGGACTTATGGATAAGTCTTCTTATAGCTTATAGCTTTAAAGTTGAAACAGAAAGGTAAAAAAAAATAAACAAGAAGGTTTTTCACCTCACTTAGCCCTTTTACCCAAACTTTTATACCCACTACACCTTGATATCTTCAAGATATCAGGGTTGTATGGTCATATATGAGCTTGAATATAGAAGCTTATGTGGTTTAACAACCTGAATTTGAACTGAAATTTTAAAATCAGAAACCTTTGAACACCAAACTTGAATTTTAAAACAAACTTGAAAGGTAAACAAACTTGGAATTGTAAACAACCAGCAAACAATGTAAATTAAATGGGATCTTTCTTCTCATCAACAAGCTTAAACCTTTTTTTCATTCATAAAAAAAAGAGGACTTACAAAGTTGTGACAAAAAAGAGAAAAAAGAACAGGAACTATGCTACTCCTACAATGCCTTTATATAGAGGCTACAATGAGATTCTAGAACTGAATGGAAACTAGAAACCCTAACAAGTGAAGTTCCAATCTTGCCCTTGGACGATTTTAAATTTTTCAGTCAAAAACCAAGCCATGTGATGTTCTTGGCATTTTGTGGGATGCCAGTGGTGTAGAAGCAATCTGAGACGTTTATTTTGCCTTTGGGAGCAAGAAAACGCTATGGGTTGTTGATCTTGCTGGCCATTTTTGTTTGAGAGTGAATAGTGGGGCAGGGGAGGCTTGCATACACATGTGAGGTGATGGTGATGGGTGTTTAAGGATAGTTTTAGGTTTAAGAGGTGTTTAATTAGGGATCTGGAAAGAATCATCAAAAACCCCTTTGATTTAAGTGATGTTCAACCTGGAAAAATTAGGGTTTAAGGGAGGATTAAAAGGGGTTTTAATCCGTTTGGGGTTAATGATTTTTCAAATTAAGTGTTTTGGTGGGAAGGTTTAATATATTAAACCGGTTTTAAAAAGTGAGTGGGGAGTGACGTGGAGGGATGGAGGAATTTGATTGGTGAAGAGGTGTGAGTGGGTGAGGTGTCAGGCTGTGAGTGGAGGGCTTTAGTTTATTTGTCTGGCAGTTTTGGCCCTTCACAATTCACTTTTTGTTCACTTTGTAATAAATCCCATCAGCGCCCAATTTCCTTTTGTCAACTTTTGGCAGGTTGCCATTTTTGGCACAAATTCTTCCACAAACTTTTCCAAGGGCTTTTAATGTATATTCTTGATTTTCCAAGGACTGGTTTTGACATATCTTCATACTTCAAGGTCTTGACTTGTTTGTTGACTTCTTGAAGGACCATTATTGACAATTTAGTTTTGACGAGGGACTAAATTTGCCAATTCTTCAAAGTTAAGGGTCCTTTTTGTAATTTTGACAAACTTTAGGGACCAAACTTGTAATTATGAAGATACAAGGGTATAAAGTGTCAATTCTTCAAACTTGGAGGACCAATCTTCAATATTCTTCAAATCTTCAAGGGTTTTCTTTGGAAAATTCCTTACTAGGGCTTGGTTCATCGTGCGGATTCGTTTCCCGTGTTCGTTTTTGCGTGATTCTTGTGATCTTTTGTCATTTTCTCAATATCCGTACCTAAAATACACAAGCAACAAACACAAGCATATATTTGGGTATTTTGATGATATTTAATGCATTTTAAGTCCAAAAAGAACGATGAGACTATGTATAAAAGCCGTCTCATCAGAAACCATGCATCATCCCTTCTCCTTTTCGGCTGAGTGCATTCCCTAGCCATATGACCTTGTCCTCGGCAATTGTAGACAGTCACAACCTTCTTAGGACCAATAGGACTCCCATTTCCACTAGCTTGAGAATTCACAGCTTGATTGTTCCCAGTCCTTGTAGGAGGTCCATATGAATTTTGCCTTCCCTGAATAGGTTGCACCGTCACTTGACCATCTTGAACAGTGGCTTGTTGTCGAGGATTTGATGAGGTGCGGAGCTGATTGTTTGTTGGTGGAAATCCTCTAGTTGCAACAAGTTTTGACAAGTAGGCGGTGAGATGGTTTAGAACATCAGCTGGCGTATCATTTGGAGTAAAGACCGGTGCTTGGATTGGTGGAAGTTCATTAGAGTAGAAAGCTTGTGCTGGTTGTGCTTCAATAGGAAAGTATCCTTGCTGAGGGGTATAGCCCATTGGAGAAGTGTTGACTTGTGATGGTGATGTCTGATATGGTGGTTGCGGTGAAAAAGATTGTTGATGAACACTTTGTTGATATTCTTGCTGTGGCATCATTGGTGGTTGATAAGATGGTTGCTGATAGATGTGTGGTGGTGGCTGCTGCAAGTATGATGGTTGCTGATAGGTATAAGCCATGTTTTGTTGAGAAGCATACATTGCAAGTGGATCATGAACTTGAGGTGTAGACAACCGAGCCTCGATCACATGGCATTCGTGTTGTTGAAGAAAAGCTTGAAGTTGATCCACATTGGTGTTATGCAAGTCCTTAGCCAATTTAACATCCGTCACGTATTTTTTCCATTCTGGAGGAAGCGTGTTCAAATACTTGGTGTTCAATTGAAAGGTAGGAATTTCCATGCCATAGATATTTAGCTCATTCAACAATAGGGTAAATCTCAGATAGTAGTCATTGAGAGTCTCCCCTGGCACATAGGCAAACTTATCAAAAGTATCATAAAGCTTACACTCTCGTTCTTGTTTAGTTAACGAGGTGCCTTGCATTAGAACACGAATTCTATCCCATAACTCTTTGGCAACTTTATGTTTGCTGACGAGTTTGTAGACATCTGGAGGAAGGGCTTGGAGAATGATGTTTGTAGCATACTTATCACATTTATCTTAAATCTTCATATCTCCAGTCAACTCACCCGTTGTGCGAGGACGAGTAGTCGTACCTTCCGTTACTGTACCATAATCTAATGGTCCATTGAGCACCGATGCCCAAATTAGATGTCCATTCTCCTTGTTCAACATATAAAGTTCCATTCGGGAAGCCCATTCCTCATACATAGTCTTCACCAACATTGGTGGACGATTATCCGTACCCGAGAGGATGGACTTATCCGTAAGAGATGTGTACTCCATTTCAATAAGTGAAGATATACAAAGTTGATTGATCAATGAAATAAGGTTAAGTATTTTTGTGTTGTTGTGAGTTAAAATCGAGGAACAATGTTAAAATCCCCTAAAATATGTTCTCGATAAACCAAAAATTCCAAGTCAAAATTACAGATCGGAATGCCAGATCGGAATGTCACTATCGGAAAGTCTAGATCGGAATGTCACACTATCTTAATGTCCAGATCGGAATGTCTCTATCGGAATGTCACTATCGGAATGTCACTATCGGAATAAGGTGTTAAACTCCAATGATCACAAAGTGGAACCAATAGGTTATTGCGATCAGACCACCCTCACGTTGTACTTTCTGATGGAAACCTTGCAAGAATTTCGGAATGATGAGAAACAAGAAATTTTGCAACTTTCGATCCAAAAAACTTGAGTTTTAGCCAAAAACCAAGATACCCAAGACACTACGACACGATTAAAGACTGTATTCGACTTTAGAACATAAACAAACACGAAAATTTTTGAAGATTCGGCAAAGAAAACTCAAAATACTACGATATGCTTAAGAAAGCATACACAACACTAAAACAAACCTATATTTCATCCCAAGCTCTTGATACCATTTGTAGATTTGTAAATCTATGCTTATGTTTTTAGAGAGAGAAAGAGATAGAGAGATGGTGGATTACACACACTTAGAGAGAGAAAACCAATGTTTACTATGTGTAAATTATGAAACCACACACCCTCTCCATCTAAGGAGAGGGTTTATATACCCAAGCCTTGTAATGGGCTTGGGTTTACACGTTTGGGTCGGCCTACACATGTTGTAGGCTAGGCTTGTCTTGGTTTGTTTAATAAAGTGAAAGTAACTAAACTACGAGCTATTACATGGACTATCGTTGGAGTGACCGATCCTTCTTAATACGTAAAACGTATTTCCAACAGTTTTCTTTTGCCTTTGTAGGTGTATGCGTACTAGATCTTCTAATTATCAAGAGCCCGAGACTCGAGAAGATTTAAGTATGGCAGGTGTTAACAACAACAATAATCCACCGCACCTCAATAATAACAACAATGTTCTTCCACAGCCCGATCTTAGGACCATGGAGGAACTTTGTCAACCAACAATGTTTGGACGAGGAGTACCGATTGCGCCGATGCAAATCACGGCTCCGGAGTTTTCGTTGAAGCACCACATGATTCAGCAAGTGCAAACAAATCCTTTTAGAGGAATGTCTGATGATGATGCCAACAAACACCTCGACAAGTTCATTACAATCACTCAAAGCATGAAGTTGCCTGGTGCCACAATGGATGTTCTACGCCTTCAACTCTTCCCACATACTTTATCACACCACGCCGAGAAATGGTTTGATCGTCTTCCAAAGAATTCAATTCACAGTTGGGATGACATGACTCAACGCTTTTTGTCGCGCTACTTTCCGCCATCCATGGTCACGAGCCTTCACAATCAAATCAGCGGTTTCATGCAAGAACCCGATGAATCTCTCTTTGATGCTTGGGAAAGATATAATGTCTTGATTGATCGTTGTCCAAACCACAACATGCTTCCAGTCACATTGATTGATACTTTCTACAACGGTTTGACTTTTTGAGATCATGATACGATTAATGCAGCCGCCGGTGGCACATTCATGAAAAGGAGACCCGAGGAGTGTAGAGAGCTAATTGAGAACATGACTACTCACCACAGAAACTGGGATTCCTCCGCTTCTTCAAGGAACAACCCGAGAGTCAATGTTTCTTCCACTTTAGCAAGCCCCGACATGACCGAATTCACCCGCATGATGACTGAAATGAACAAAAGTATCTTGCTTCTCGCTTCAAACCAACAACAACAAGTTAAAGCGGTTACTAATCCTTATGAAACATGCGGTGGTCCTCACTCATACACCGATTGTCCTTCGACTCAAGGAAATCCGGAAAATGTGTATGCAGCTTATGGTACTTATTCACCGGAAAATTACCAAGCTCGACCTCAAGGGGATAGAAATTTGTTGAGTTACCGGTCCAACAACTACCTTTCACCCGGTTTTTCTCCTCAAAACCAAAACCCTGCCAACAACTACAATAGAAGCAACCAAATCCCACCAAGAGCTTCTAATCCTTATAACCCACCCGCTCAACAAGCCCCACCCATTAACCCGGATGTTGAAGCCATAATGAGAACCCAAGGTGAGCAAATCAAGAATCTGTAGAGCTAAATTATCAATCTTAAAGGAGATATTACCAATGAAGGAAATGACATTAGATCCGAGCTTCGAGATAATATTCAATCCTCCTTCAGCACTCAAACGAATTATATTAAGAATATGCTGGCTAGTTTCTTGCCCACAACTCAACCTTCTACTTCGAGTTCTCTACCTTCAAACACCGTCACCAATCCGCGAGCAAATGTGAGTGCTATTACTACCCGTAGTGGAGTAAGCATCGTAGGACCACCTATCCCACCACCATCATCTATACCTCCTCCACCACCATTTATCCCTACTCCTCATACACCTAGTATTAGTGCACCATTACCGTCTCTGCCTCGTCATGACGATGTTCCAAAGAAGAACCCTTCAACATCTCAACCTTTACCTACACCTGCACCTTCACCACCCAAACCCAATATCCCTTATCCTTCACGGCTAGGCAAAACCACAATGCTAAACAAGGATGACTCTCAAGTGTCGAGCTATGTGAAGATGCTCTCTCAAATGAACATCAACATTAGCCTTGTTGAAGCACTTGTCCACATGCCGAAATTTGTAAAAGCATTCAAGGAATTTCTTAACAAGAAGGAGAAGTTGATTGAGCTCGCCAACACACGCTTAAATGAAAACTGTTCTGCAGTTATTCTTAAAGAACTTCCAGAAAAACTTGGAGATCCCGGTCGTTTTGTGTTGCCGTGCATTTTTAACAAAACCGAATAATTTACTGCCCTAGCTGATCTCGGGGCCAATATTAATCTTATGCCTTTGAGTATTTGGAAAACACTATCATTACCCGACCTCACTCCCACAAAAATGACTCTTGAACTTGCAAATCGCACTCTCGCTTACCCTGTTGGTAATGCCGAAGACGTGTTCATTAAAGTTGGCACATTTACTTTCCCGGTCGACTTTGTGGTTGTTGATTATGAAATGGACCCTCGTATTCCTTTAATACTTGGTCGGCCATTCTTGAGAACCGGACGAGCTCTAGTTGATGTTGACGAAGGTGAGTTAATCTTAAGAGTCAGGAATGATGCACAAGTTTTTAAAATGGGGAAGCTTACAAGCAAATCCTTTGGACGAAAATCTACGAATATGATCAATGTGCTCGATGATTTTGTCATCTATAACAATCCGCTATTCGAGTCTTGCAATGATAATCCACTTTTTCAAGATGATGTGGATGATTTTCTATCCAATTTGGAACCTTCTCCCATTTATGATTCTCCACAGGTCTTTGATGCTTATGATGATGATTCTAGCTCAAATTCGGATGATTTTGATGATTGTACTTCTGAGTATCCCGACCTGCCCACATATGATGATTTTGATGAGGCCGATACTCTTTCGAGTGATTCTTCACATCATGAAGATCCTCCGCCATCACTCAATCCTACTTTGGATGATTACTCATTTGAGGAAGATTTCTATACGTTTCTCAATACTTACTTCCCTCATGAGAGTGATGCACCTCCTTTGGACTTTGAAGATTATCGTCTTGATCCTACTTTGGATTTGAAGAACATTCTTTCAAAGGAGAAGAAACCGGTCGACACCAACATCCACAGCACATATGATTTAACACCTCTTTGTCCCCCTTCTGAGGACGAGGTTGTGCATCTTCTTCACACTCTGCTGAGCCTGAGTGCTATTTTCCCTTAAAGGAAAAGGTGTTCAACCCCGGTATTGAAATCTTTAAGCCATCTCAGTATCCACCTGATGAAATAAAAGGAAAAATCTTTGGAACTATTGAAGACATGCTTGCACCACGTCACCCTTGCTTCCACCGTGCTCCATCGGTGCTTGAGGGAACCTTGCCTATTCTTCTTTGGCTTGCCTTGTTCGCCTTAAGCTTGTGCTATATGATGGACGAAAACTATGTCTTTGATCCTGGTGGATATGTTTCATGCTTCTTCCTATGATAATCAAGGTCGAGTTAGGCTCACGACTCGGTGAACAAAAATCAAGCGCTTCTTGGGAGGCAACCCATGTATCTATCTTTTAGCTTTCTTTATCCTAAGTGTAGGGGAGACCCGTTGGTGTTTGCTATTTCCTCTCTTCTACTTATTCAGGGATTCGAGCGATCAATGATCCACTCTTGATGATTCTTGACGACCCGTGATTCTGTGTTCCATTTTCCCGGTTTTATCCTAAACTCTTTTCGATTCTTTATTTTATATTTCTCAATATTAAAATAGGAATCTCTTTAGTTGTCTTTTCCTTAGCAAGATTTAAACAAAGTGCACAATGTCCTAAGTGTAGGGGAGTTTACTCCCACATGCTTAAACATTGAGGACAATGTTTATATTAAGTGTAGGGGGGACTTCTATCGAAGTTAAGTGGCTCTTTTCCTTGTATTTGTCCTCATTTTAACCGAAAAATCAATTTTTCGACATTTTTCAAAATTTTTGATCTATTTTGGCCTATTAGTTTTTCCTTTTGTATAGCTATTTTCTTTCTTTGCTAGAATAAATTTTAATAAAGTGGTTTTAATTTTCAAACGTTGTGAATCTTTTGACTCAACCCGAGTTTCCTTATCTAAGTTACTCTAGCTAGTATCCTTAACGTGTTTAAGTCAAGTTTTGCTAGGCTTTTATATAGGGAGCTATAAAACGCGAAAGTCTTAACTCTCACAGGTTAAGAACAAGAACTTTTCGCAAGTTCCTATAATTGATCCTAGAGAGTTGTTTATCAAGGGAACTGTAAAATGCGATTTCTAAACTTGAAAGAGTCTAAGAATTTGCAAGATCCTATAGGCGACTCGAAAATCCAAAATTTTGATTTAATAGGCTAAGCATCCACGAGTCTCATTCCTTGAGATTTTAAACTGTAGAGAACGAGAGATGATAGAGCCAATTATAAGTTCGGTATTCTTTCGTGAATTTATGTGAGTTAATTATAAGCCTATTCTCCCATCACTTGCTAATAAATTTATCTGCAATAAATAAGGTTGTACGATTTGAAAAGTTACTTAGCTTCTAGCCCAAGATCGTTTAAAAGTTGCTCGGTATGGATTAGAGTTCATAGCCAAGGCATAACTTATTGAAGCGGGATGCGAAGATTGGCGAGTCCAAAAAGGTCCTAACAAGACATGAGGGCTATATTTTGTTGCTAAAGTCCAAAGTGATGTGAAGAATCATTTATCGAAAATCAATATGAAGGATCGAGACACACGACGAAAAGCAAAAACTCCCCAAAAGTCATGGAGAAGTGTATCCGAAAAGACCCTAGCAAGGTATGAGGATAAATAGATCCAAGTCAAAAAGGAGGCGGATCGTTGTATATCAAAGTCCAAAATAAAGATTGGAGAAAAATGAAGAAGTCGTGGTCCAAGTATGAATCTCTCAAAACTTCAAGTGAAAAAATATTATGAAGAGAAGGCCATTATTTAATGAACGTCTCTCAAGGTTTGAAGTATGAAGTCGCTGCCAAATATCGGTCCGAGAAAGGTCTCAAATCGCGAAGCGAGTTATGCCAAGATATGAACTTTTTGAGGTCCCGAGAAGCAGTTTTAAAAGATTTTGTCCTTTGGCTAACTATTGATTAAATCGTTCACTTTATTTTTGGCCTAAATAACTATCGAAATAAGTCAAACAATCCATCCTCGTGACCATTCAAGACAATAATAAAATATAAGAGATACACCTAGGAATAAGGGAGTCTAAGTGAATAATTGGCCCACATGAGTTCGTGTTAGTTTGCTAACTTATAATAATAATGATCTCTTTTTTAAGCTTGGTTTGGAGAAAGTGAAAACTTGAGGATGATGATTATTCATGACATTTCCAAAACCCAAGGTATGCTTTTGATTTCTTTACTTTGAATGTATATAGTTTTCTATCTCTTTAATAAAGGCCAACAGGGATTGATTTTGATGAAAAAATGTAAACGTGCATTGTAACTAATGCATTGCATGAGGACATTGCAATGGTCAAGTGAAGGAGATTTGATAGGTGTGTAAACTCTCATCCTTTTTACCACTTAATTACAATAATAACCAAGCCAAAACGTGTATTTTATGTCATTTATGTCGGAATTATGCGTGGTTTGTGTTTTTGTTGTGATTTAGGACGAAAAGGTGAAAAGTGGAGAAAACACGGGCATTCACGGGCTTTTATCAAAGAAAAAGATGAAAGACGAAGTCGAGAAGTCAAGAGTGCAAAAAGAACGGAAGTCCAAGACCAATTCTGAAGAAAAAGTCAAAAGACGGAAGTTTACTAAAAGCCAAAGAACTCAAGTCTTATTTATTGAAGAATTAAAAGACGAGTCCAAATAAATCCCGAGACAAAAGTCATTAAAGTCCAAGATTTAAGAAGATTAAAAGGCTTAAGGACTAATGGTGCAATTAACAAAAGATTAAGAAGAGAAGGACCTAATGATGCAATTAAGATGAAAGGAAAGAGGGGAGGAAGCTTCCTAAGCACTCCTTAACCTCCCCTATATATAGATTAGGAAGTTAGTCATTTCATTTTGTTGGGTGGATTGACAAACCATTTTTTCCATTTTAAATTTATGCACATTTAATTTCATCTCCATGTACATTAATTGTCTTGCACCTTAATTACCATTTAATTTCAAGTAAGTGTTCTTTTAATTCTTGTTAATCTTTATCTTTATCTTTATTGTTTGATCTCCTATCTACCTTTCTTAATCTTTGATTTTTATGTTTATGTTCATGTTCATGTTCTTATTTTGATCAAAGTGGGTTTTGATTATCTTGATCTTTATTGTTAGTTTTGTTGTTTTGGATTGTTTGATTATCATTAGTATATGTTTATTGAATAGTTTGATTTAATCTTGTGGTTGATTTTGGTTATTTTGATTAGATCCGTATATATGTATATCCTTGTTCTTCGCTGTGTTGTTACTGTATATTCCCAGGAAACATTCCGGATCAAGCCGGTTATTCCGAGTGAAGGAGTTTTGCTGATTATTCCGTATAAAAGTTGTTCATCCGGAATATTAGATATTCCGGATCAGTTGTGCTCATTCGGAATAATTTATTATTCCGGATCAAGCATCTCATTCGGAATATTAAAACATTCCGGATCAACCTTTTATTCCGGATTAACAGGATATTCCGGATCAAGGTGTTATTCCGGATCAAGGGAATATTCCGGATCAACCTAACATTCCGAACGAAGGGAATATTCCGGATCAAGCAAGTTCATCCGGAATAATTTATTGTTCCGGATCAAGGAGTTTATTCGGAATATCTCGACATTCCGGATCAAGGGTTTCATTCGGAATATTATTCCGGATCAAGGATTATTCCGGATCAACAGCAACATTCCGAATCAAGACAATTATTCCGAATCAAGACTTTATTCCGGATAAGTGACATATTCCGGATAAAGGATTTATTCCGGATCAAGAGTTTTGGTGAATATTCCGAGTGAAGAAAAACATTCCGAACGAAGGTGACATTCCGGATGAGTGTTTATTCCGAATGAGGGTATTATTCCGGATGAGCTAATTTTCAGGTTTCTTTAATTTCAGTTTTTAATTTTCTGCTTTTAATTTCCAAGCTTTATTTTCCCGCCTTTTTACTTAGTCGCACTTTAAGTTTACTTGCCTTAGATTTATTTTAGCCTTGCCTTAGTTTTAAGTTTTAGTTGCGTTTTAAGTTTGCCTTAGATAGATTTAAGTTTGCGTTATTTACTTTAATTGCCTTTTAATTTTCGTCACGCTTTTAAATACTTGCCCTTTACTTTTAGTTAGACTTAGATTTAATTAACCGCCATTTACTTTAATTGTTTTGCACATTTTAATTACTACAACGACACAAATATCTGTTTCACCAAGAACAATTGAGTCACACTTAGAACCGAGAATCAATTCGTTAAGATATCGAGAACTTGAACTTTAATTTTTATACGGGGTGTCAAAAGCCTTCATTAAAACCTTAGGTCTTGATAATGCAAACCAAATCCCTTGGAGCGAGTTCAAAACAATGATAACTACTGAGTACTGCCCTGAGACTGAGATAGCTCGGATGGAACACGAGCTATGGAACTTACAAATAAAGAATGATGATATTGAAGCCTACACTAATAGGTTTCATGAGTTGGCCTTAATGTGTCCTGAACTGGTTCTAGATGAGAAGAAGAAAATAAAAAGGTATGTCAAGGGCTTTCCTGAAAGGATTAAAGGACACATTACTTCATCAAAACCCTCTTCCCTACATGAAGCAGTGAACATGGCTCGTGAATTGGTTGAGCAGTCTATGGAAGGTAAAGCTGCTAAGTTAAATGCTGACAACAAACGAAAGTGGAAGGAGAATAAAGGAAACAATCAAGGGAACAATCAGGGAAATAACCGTAACAACAACCGAGGAAACACTAGAAACTCCAACAAGAACAATAACCGACAAGCCAACAAGAGACAAGAGACAACAACCATGTACGCAGCCGCTCCTGCTGCTACTGCTGTTCCTGCTACTCCAGCTGCTCCTGTTACTCTTGCTGCTCCTATTGCTCCTGCTACTCATACTGGCAGACGAAGTTATACTGGTAACCAGCCTAAGTGTGATCGATGTAATTGGCATCATCCTGTCGGTGTGTGTCCTACTAGATGTACAGTTTGTAATAGGTTTGGCCATAAGGAAGGAAACTGCAACCCAGTGTGCTATAGTTGTGGTGAAAAAGGTCATATCCAGTATAAGTGCCCAAAGACTAAGGATCCACAGAACGATGGAGCTCGAGGTAGAGTGTATCATGTGGGAAATAACGCTCAGCAGAATCCTCAGGTGGTCGCGGGTACGTATATTCTTAACGATCATTATGTTATTGCTTTATTCGATTCCGGTGTTGAGAAGAGTTTCGTGTCTTCTGCTTTCACACCTTTCATTGATATTACTCCTTCTGCTTTAGACACTAGTTATGAAGTAGAATTGGCAGACGGTAAGATTGTTAGTGCCAATACAGTCTTGCGTGGCTGTACCCTTGATTTGCTTGGTTATTTGTTTTTAATCGACCTTTTACCGACGCGTCTCGGCAGTTTTGATGTTATTGTTGGTATGGATTAGTTAGCGTCTCATCGTGCTGTCATTGTTTGTTCTGAGCGAATCTTGTGTATTCCTCTTTCTTTGGGTAAAATCTTAGAACTTCGCGGTGAGAATCCGGATGACAATCCAAATTCTCTTCTTTCTATCAAGGCCGATCAGAAAAAAAGCTTGATGATATTCGTATCGTTTGTGAATTTCATGGAGTTTTCCCAGACGACTTCTTGTGATTTCCTCCTGTGCGTGAAGTTGAATTTCGTATCGATCTTATTCCGGGTGCACTTCCTGTTGCCAAATCGCCTTATCGTTTAGCCCCGTCGGAGATGAATGAATTATCGAATTAGCTTAAGGAAGTACAAGAGAAAGGTTTCATCAGACCGAGTCATTCGCCGTGGGGAGCGCCTGTGCTCTTTGTTAAGAAAAAGGATGTTTCAATGAGAATGTGTATAGACTACAGGGAATTAAATAAGCTGACCATCAAGAATCGTTACCCTCTCCCTCGTATAGACGACTTATTTGACCAATTGCAAGGTGCTTGTGTTTTTCCAAGATAGATCTTCGTTCTGGTTATCATCAGTTAAGAGTGGATGAAAGTGACATCTCCAAAACCGCATTCAGAACTCTTTATGGACACTTTGAATTTACCGTTATGCCATTCGGTCTTACCAATGCTCCTGTCGTTTTTATGTATCTAATGAACCGTGTCTGCAAACCTTACCTTGATAAGTTTGTCATAGTCTTTATTGACGACATCCTCATTTACTCGAAATCAGATAAAAAGATCATGAAAATCATCTTAGAACCATCTTAAGTCTTTTGGAGAAAGAAAAGTTGTATGCCAAATTCTCTAAGTGTGAATTTTGGTTAAAAGAGGTTAAGTTTTTAGGACACGTGGTAAATCAGGATGGTATACACGTGGGTCCTAGTAAAGTTGAAGCAGTTAAGAATTGGAAATCTCCTAAATCGCCTACCGAGGTCCGTTCATTTCTTGGGTTAGCCGGATACTATCGTAGATTCATTGAAAACTTCTCCAAGATTGCTAAGCCTTTAACCCTGCTTACACAAAAGAACAAGGAATACATTTGGAATGAAGAGCAAGAGCAAGCCTTTTGCTTATTAAAGGACAAATTTTGTAATGCTCCAGTGTTAACACTTCCTGATGGACCGGATGATTTTGTTGTTTATTGTGATGCATCCCACCAAGGTTTTGGGTGTGTCTTAATGCAGCGAGGAAAAGTGATTGCTTATGTCTCCAGACAACTTAAAATCCATGAACAGAACTATACTACTCACGATTTGGAGTTAGGTGCAGTAGTATTCGCCTTGAAAATATGGAGACATTATCTTTATGGGACGAAAAGTGTGTTATACACTGATCATAAGAGTCTCCAGTATATCTTTAACCAAAAGGACTTGAACATGCGACAAAGACGTTGGTTAGAACTTCTTAGCGACTATGAATGTGAAATTAAGTATCACCCAGGAAAGGCTAATGTTGTAGTTGATGCCCTAAGTCGAAAGGAAAGACTTAAACCTAGGAGAGTGCGTGCTTTGAGCATAACCATTCAATCTAGCCTCAAGGCTAAGATTTTAGAAGCACAACAAGAAGCTGCAAAGGACTTTAAGGCTCCAGCAGAATTGCTGCGAGGATTAGATGCTCAGTTTGAAAGGAAAGAAGATGGAACAATTTACTTTGTTGGACGATTATGGATTTCATTAGTTGGAGGATTAAGAAAGGTAATAACAGACGAAGCTCACGCATCAAGATATTCGATTCACCCTGGTGCAGACAAGATGTACTACGATTTAAGGGATATTTACTGGTGGCCAGGTATGAAAAAGGACATAGCAGAATACGTTAACAAGTGTCTGACTTGTTTAAAGATTAAAGCAGTACATCAGAACCCTCAGGTCTTTTACAACAACCAGAAGTCCCAGAATGGAAATGGGAAAAGATTACAATGGACTTAGTCACAAAGCTGCCTAGAAGCAGTGGTGGTTTTGATGCAATTTGGGTAATTGTTGATAGATTAACCAAATCTGCTCATTTCCTTCCTATTCGTGAGGATTATAAAACTGATAGATTGGCTCGAATCTACATCAATGAGATTGTTGCAAAGCACGGAGTGCCAATATCGATTATTTCTGATAGGAATGGTCGTTTTGCGTCACAATTATGGAAAGAACTTCAAAAGGCGTTGGGTACGCAAGTATTAATGAGTACAGCATATCACCCAGAAACGGATGGACAAAGTGAACGCACTATTCAGACTCTGGAAGACATGCTGCGAGCATGTGTTATGGGTTTGGGTGGTAGCTGGGACACTCATATACCTTTAGTCGAATTTTCCTATAACAATAGTTATCATAAAAGTGTCAAGTGTTCACCATTCGAGGCTTTATACGGACGTAAGTGCAGATCGCCAGTGATATGGAACGAAGTAGGTGAAAGTCAACTGATAGGGCCTGAATTAGTTTTAGAAACTACAGACAAGATTGTTCAGGTTAGGGAAAGATTGAAAACTGCTAGAAGTCGTCAGAAGAGTTACGCAGACAAAAGACGCAGACCTCTTGAGTTTCAAGTCGGAGACCGTGTGCTGCTACGTGTATCTCCATGGAAAGGTATTGTGAGGTTCGTTAAAAGAGGAAAACTTGCGCCACGTTTTGTAAGACCATTCGAGATCGTCGAGCGTATTGCTTCAGTAGCCTATCGACTGAACTTACCCCAGGAGTTAAGTTGTGTTCACGATGTATTTCACGTTTCCAATCTTAAGAAATGTCTTGCCGAATCAGATGTTCAGATACCGCTAGAAGAAATAAGAGTGGACGAGAAGATGTACTTCATTGAAGAACCAATAGAGATTGTGGATCGCCAAGTCAAGAAGCTAAAACGTAGTTGGATTACTATCGTTAAAGTTCGTTGGGATTCACGTCGGGGTGTTGAGTTCACTTGGGAAAGTGAAGACCAGTTCAAGACTAAGTATCCCCATCTGTTCTCGTCTTCTTCTTCCATCTCAAGTTAAACTCTGAGGGACCAGAGTTCCTTTAGGGGGAAGACTGTGAGATCTCGTATTTTCCTGGTAATTATTTTACTCGTATTCATTATTTTAATCATCGTTGGTACTTGCTCGAAATTATAAATTTATTTTATAATTATAATTCCATATTTATTTATATCAAATATTTTGATTTAAAATCACCTACGTGCATTTTTACAAACGTTTACTTGAATCAACGGAGCGAGAACCGAGGGCTAAATCTTTCGACTTAAAGATATTTATCTTTACATTGTATTAAGTCTAGACTGATAACGGGCACAGGAATAAATTCTTATATTTCATATTTTTACTGTCGATTGTTTCAATGTTCGACGTTTTCGATGTTTTCTTTTAGTGTCGTGATAAGTCGAGTCGGGAGTCTATATTATCTTATTTTGGGTGTGTTTTAACTTTTGAGAAAGTATTTTTACAAAACCCGAGCCCCGTAAATATTTGTAAATTTGACTAATAGTTATTTCCCACTTTTTAACAAAGTATTTATTTTGTGGTCCTAAAGTTTCAAAAGTTGACACAATGGTCCCTCCACTCCACCAACATATAAAAAGAAATTTTTTTCTCTTCCACTAACTCACACATAACATTTAAATAAAAAAAACCATCACCCTTTTTCTTCTTCTTTTTTGCCGTGAGAACCAACCCCAAAAACTCCCAATCTTCATCAATTTCCATCGTGATCAATCCAAAACTAAATAAAGACCACTTCCTAATTTTGAAAGGTGCATCTTTTGGTACAAATTTTGTACACATGCAACCACTTTTGAAGTTTTGATGATTTCATGGTTGATTATGTGTTTGATCATTGTTTTTAGCATGATCATGGTTAAATTCCATGGTTTTGATGTTTAAAAGTCTAAAGTTTTGATTTTGATCTTTTGATTTTGATGCATGCAAGGGTTTAGGATGTTTAAAGATGATATTAGTATGATTTTATGATTGGGAAATTGATTAGATTTTGTTGTAAACATCATTTGACATGATTTTTAAAGTGCCAATTTTAGGCAGAAAGTTGAGGAAGGTTTTGGGTAACTTAATCTTGTTTTATTATTAAACAAATAAGATAGGGATGTAGATATTTTTCTTAGCTTAGATTTAATATAAATTAGAGCTTCCAACTCCAAACGTCTTGGAAATGGCATTAGTTTGATTATTCGTGTACCGAGAGACGAGTATCGACTCAATCTAAAATTATCGTCGATATTTGGATCGAATCTCAGGGACACTAAATTGAAGTTTTGAAATGTGTAACCTACTGATAATGAGGTGTTTACCTTAGAGGTCGAGTTTACTTTAAAACCCGAGTGTCGGTTTTGTAAACGGAGTCGTTTAAATAAGTTAAAACGTTAGTAAAAAAAAAGTTAAAACGGTTGTATGAAAAATTAACGTAAATCTGTCCGGATTTTGTAACCCGAAGATGTGTCGGGCAGTGAGTCTTAGAAGTAAAAACTTTTGACGAGCTTTTTATATGTCTTTCTATAGATTTTAAGTGAGCTTCTCAGTTAGTACCATAAACTTTTGACGCGTCTAATTGAGATAAATCAGCCCGTACATTTGGTATATGCCGGCAGTTTTTATCGAGTACATTGTCTAATAAAAGTATATTTTTAGATGGAGTTTAGAAGTACCCCTTGCTTGGTTTTTCTCATGTGTCATAATTTGATTATGTATTCATTTAATTCAAGTGTTTTTATAATCATTTACTTCGTGTCTTCTAAACTTTCGCGTCCCGTTATCGTAGGTCTCGTATGACTTAAGGTTGCTTGATTTTCTGTTATTTCTACTGAGCCCTCCAGTTTCGTGTTGATTCCACCGTATAGCTAAGGTGAGTTCATAGCCCCTCTAGCTACTTGTTCATTGTTTCAAAACACGGGGTGAGATTAACATGTTGGAACACAATCTTTTAAACTGTATGCTGTCCAGAACTGTATGCTGCCAGATGAATTCATTGATATTATTACTTTTAGTCTCTAGCCTTAAGTTTCCTCTCCTGATCATGAACCGTTAATTATCCGGTGTGATTTGCGCGAAGCGCGAATGTTGTGGGTGGATCCATCGGGACTGACTATCTCCGTCCCGATTACGTTGACGCACTTACATTTGTTTATACTTGAGTATTAGGCTGGATACTCAATAGAGGAACTTACACTGAGTTAAGCTTCAGTTCATGAACTAAGTAGCAATAATATATCATGACTATGGAGAATGTACATAGTCATCCCCCCCAGTACTTGTTTTTACAAAGTATATTGTGTTCCATTAATTAGTTTTCTAAACCTATGAATATCACTCAACTTTTGTTGACAGTTTTACATGTTTTAATCTCAGGTAATACTGCTTAATGGGCTTGGACAAGGTACCACAGGATGTTGGCAGCTTGGAAAGATCTATGTTGTGATATGTTTATGCTTTGTTATAAATGACGTTGTTAAAGTCTTCCGCTGATCTTTTGTTATCTTAAAACTTTAAACTATGATATTATGGTACTTTGTTATGTTTCAAAACTTATGGGACTGAAGTTTCTAAACTCTGATAAATTGTGATGTAATATATATGTCTTTTATTGCGTCATTTTTGTGTCATTTATAACTCATTGTTACTCGTACCTTGACGTGTGATCCCCTCGTTGCCTAGTTGTTCCATGTCAGATTCTGGGGGTCTCACAACGTGTAGTAATATGACTTCGAGGGTTTGTTTTCTCTTTTGGTTACGTTTCAAGCACACACTATCGAACACTAGAATGAATGGGTTAATAATAAAAGAAGAGATATGAATGATGAGTGACTCACAAGAAAAATGAGTGTATTCTGACTTATGATTTGCGTCCATGAGCAAAGAAAACTATGGAAGAAAAACTGAGCTTCAAACACCGAATCGATACGTGAATGGCTTCCAACTCAAACTAATGAATCACATGACCGGAACCCATGCATTTTACCCTCCTGACGCATGGTGATTACCAACGAGCACGAACACGGGTGTTCGTTTGCTTGTCAACAACAAAACCAAATCGGGTGATAAGGACATTCGCGGGATGTTTGTGTAATGCAAATCGCATGAGTAGAAAAGGAAAATGTTTGGGTTTGTGTTTACTTGTGTCTCAACCAGGAAAGAAAAGAAACAAGTTGTGGTGGTTTGTTGCTCTTGGCAGGAGAAGAAAGAAAGGAGAAAGTGAGGGTGTTGTTGTTGTGTTTATTGTATGCCGTGAGAAAGAGATGGGGAGTATGAGATTGTGTTTGTGGTGTGTGTGTTATTATACACGGCTAGGGTAGGAGGGAAGATCTTTGCTTGATTTTTAGAATCTTAGAATTTATTTTGTGGATGATGTGTTCAAATATTGGGGGAGGTGAGGTACTAAGACCTTGTCATAGGGGAGGTGATTTGCACACTCCATAAAATGATTGGCACACTCAAAATGTGTGTGTGTGTGTTGACATTTGTACCCTTCCATTAAGTAGTGTGGGCAACTTTTAACACAATTATTAAAGGTAAAAATATCAACAAACATATATTTTGAGTGTGCCAATCATTTTATGGAGTGTGCAAATTACCTCCCTTGTCATAGGATCTAGTAACAAATATGAAGATGGTTTTGTTTGTACATAATGCAACGTGTACATGGTTGCACCAAAGGGAAGGGTTGATTTTGTTTGATTTGGTTAGATATGATTTAGATTTTAGGAAATCTAGTTAGGATACTATGGAAATTGTGTATCTAGTTAGATTTAGTTAGGACGATATAATTAGATTTGTAAAAATCTTAAGTAGATTTAACTGGATATCATGAATCTAGTTTAGATTTTATAAGTACAAATTGGTGTATCCTAAATAGTATATGTTGTATTTTAAATGTGAGGATAATTCTTTATAGTGTTGTTAAGGTAAAAGTGTCTAAATAACAGTAAGTTAAAATATTCCACCATTTTTATATACTAAAATTATGATTTTTGTACGTAATAAGCCTTGTGATATATTATAAAGGTGATCCGTAAAAATATTATATGATGAATGATATTAATAATGAATCCGGTGACGTGTCAAAAGTCAAAATCAGGGTTTTACAACAACTACAAACTCCAACCTCGTGCACGAGTACATTGGTGTGGAATCTGACTCAGTCCAGCTAATAGATATGCTAATAAACTCTAAACTTAAGGTCCATTACATCTTAGTTTTTGCTAGAAATTAAACATCAGAAAATCACCCATCACCAACCAATGGCAGATTCAACGTTTTCTGGGAAACTAACTATTTGGGCCCTTCCCAGATAGCAACAGTTAAAGATGAACACTCAAATATAAAAGTATCGGTTAGCTTGAGTGGAAATAGTGTTGTCAGTGATAATAATAAGGTCTATTTCTCTCGAAAATCAATTAACTTATGGGTTCAAAGTGCAATTTATTCATTAACTAGCATGATCAATGTAAAACTTGTAAATTTCAGGTTTTGACTATGTCATCATTGTACACGTCACCTCATGATATCTATATATATTACCACCTTTGCATGAAATCTTTTGAGCAATCATATGCATCATACATGAGCATACATCATTTAAATCATCAGAACATGGAAACATTAGACCACATGGCATTATATTATGATTATGAGTATTTAATCATAAGGACACAGTCACATTTGTATGACTATATTATATGAGCATACGATACATTAAACAATCACTTCTTTAGGGACTTGTAAGTCACCTGAACACATAATCATAAGCATTCATCATATTGATTTATAAAATCCAAACTCATGATCACAATTAATAACATTTACCTAGGAACTATTTTTTTAAGCTTTAAAATATATATTTATATATTTTCCTCACCTCATAAATGATACTATGATACGACATCAACTACTTTTTATTATTAAACATTATAAATAACCACTCTAACTCATTTTCACTAAGTTGTCTTGCATTTTAATAAAGTAAATTATACTCTCATTTTATTACGACTATACTTTCACCAAGGATCCCAAAACTTAGCCAAATGAATTAGGACTTGAACCTATTTCTACTATATCATACCTAGACCCCTAGTAACCATACCAAGACACTAAATTTGAACCTAAAACTACCTTAGACTCACTATCTAGCCGAATATATGCACCATACACAACAATACATATCTAAAACCTCTTTCAAATATACATTGACTTTATAAACCTTGTACAACACACTCTCATTAAACCATACACTACTTAGCTCACTCTATTCCTTTGACTAGCCTAAAACCGTCAGCTATATCCCAAAACCATGACCATATGTACATGTTTTGCATTTAAAGAATGTACTAACTAATATCTAGACTTAGATATGCAAATGTATAACACTAAGACACCTAGCACTCTCTTCCTTCCCTTAGATGTGTGAAAAACCCACACCACACAAACCATAGACAATGTACAACACTTCCCTTCATTGATAACACTATAAAAGTCCTAAATGTCCCCTTGGCTTACATACATGTGACGGCGAAAGCTTTCCCAAGAGCCAAGTGTACCAACATGAACATTAATAACCTAGTACTCCATGGTACTTGGAAATCACTCTAAATCTTGCTACAAATTCCCTCTTGCCGTGGCATTTCCCTAAGCCACATAAACAAGCCTTAACTTGATATTTATATAGCACTTGGACTTCACTTCCCACTTACACACTCATATTCGGATTCTCACTTCAAAAAACACCTAGACGAAACCAAAAGTATTTACTCCTAAAATCTTGGTCTTCTCAAGCATTTAGTGCAAGTCTACACAAGATATTTAGCATTCAAGTTAAACCAAGACTTCCCTAGGTCACGTTTAGGACAAACTCAACACACAAGAGCTTTGAAACTTGATCATCCACCATCATTCCTTGAAAAAAGTAAGTGTGAGACCTCCCTAACCTCATTTCAATCTTTTCATTACTCTTTTTACTTGTCATGCATATACAAGCCATGGAAATGAAACTAGGAGTGCATGCACACGTAAATTACTGTTAGACAAATCACTAACAACATATAAGCCCACGGCTTATATGGTGTTCGTGGATAACTTGCTTCAAAACACTAGAGACTAGTAAGAAATTTGCTTATAGAAACTAATGTAAGCCCTAGTTAGATAACCTAGTCATATAAGCCCATAAATCTATATAAGCCGAAACATAAAAGCTTATATAAGCCAAGTCATAGAAGCCCATAAGTTTATATAAGCCGAAACATAAAATCTTGTATAAGCCAAGTCACATAAGCCCTAAAACATTATATAAGCCGAGACATAAAAGCTTGTATAAGCCAAGTCACATAAACCCTAAAACATATATAAGCCGAGACAAATAAGCCATATAAGCTTAAACTAAGTTGTGACATATAAGCCCACTTATAAGCCAAATAAATAAGCCCATAAGCCCACGTTTAACTAGCATGCTTAGTAAATTAGATAAACCCAAAGGTTAGCCCGTTAGGCCCATTAAGCCCAAACCGAGACCCTATTGGGCCAACTTAGCCCAAAACTTGATTTGGGAAATTTTCGTGCACTTATTGCCACTTGGTGAAAGTTAGGATCGAAAATGTAACATAATAAAACATATAAATATATTTCGTAACTTTAATGAAGTTAGGGGACCAAAATTGCCATTACTAAAAATATAGGGTGCGTTTGTGTTGAAACCGTGAACTAACCAAACCACAAGGACTATATATGCCACTTTGGAAACTTAATACAAACCCTAGCTTTTTATTTAAACATTTCGAGACTTTAATGACTAAAAGTGTTACTTTGGAAACTTGATACAAGCCCTAAAAACTCTGTTGTAAGTTTTCGAGACTTAAAGGACTAAATGTGTCATTTGGGAAACTTAATTCGAGCCCTAACCCTCACTTTTAATATATTCGAGACTTGATGGGGGCGTTTTGCCAACTTAATAAATTAAACCGAGCCCTAGGGACTCGGTTTGTAAATATTTCAAAACCTAGAAAACCCTAGGGACTTAATTTTCCATATAGTGAAAGTATTATAAGCCCTAGGGGGCGTGTTTGGAAATAAAGTTAACTAACGAGGACTAACGAGGTGAAATACTTAACGAACTCAACTTTAAGGGTTACTTTGAAAATTATTACATTACAAGGACTTACTAGAAATTTTAATGTAATTAAAGGTATTAATAAGTTATTTTGTTAATAAATTAAAGTAAGTCATTTTAGATAATTAAATAAATTATTAAGATTTATTTACGAAACCTTATAAACCGAAAAATCACATTAAATATATTTAGAGCCTTAAGAAAATTAATAGAATATTAATTTCTTACAATTATTTAATTAAATAAAAATCTATTTATTTAATTTATAACCCTTTATTTGATAATCTAAATATATTTTTAGAGACTAAAAGTATATTATATATTTGGCAACACATTACAAATTGAAACACTTAAACCATCCTAACAACTTATTAATTCGTGATCATACATTTTCATCAGAACATTTAAAATGCATTATTATTTTGCATCTACTGAGTCATTTAAATTACTTAGGTAATTTCATCACTTCGTGATCATACTATGCCAGTTTATTCAGTGACATCATCCTTACATCATTACCACTAAGGTGAGTTCATGGCCCCATCCTTACAATTTTATAACTGGGGGAGAAAACATACAAAAACTATATATATGCAAGCATGCACATACAACAAACAACAATTTATTGCCTATTGTTTGTCCCATTCCCGAGGACTGTAATAGTTAATAGTGTAGCGCGAAATGTATGAATAGAACTATTCGGGTATTGACAACACCCGGCCTGCGTGAGTTGCTATCACGAAACGCTTAGGCCAAGCAACAGGTTTATTTCATTGTCGGACTCAGGGAAAAAACATCAGGATGGTTCCAAAAGGGCATACTGAGAAACATTGTCTAGCTTCTATTACAGGGCAGTAGGAACTACTATAGTATTGGGCTGTGATATCCTACTATGACCGTGGTGTTTGGCATATCAGTAATTTTACTTATTTAATTTAACCTGTGAATTCACCAACTTCGTGTTGCCCCCACATTTTACTTTATATGTTTTCTCAGTAAAATAAGCAGGTTCATGCATTGGATTCCAGCATTATAGGAAGCATCTTGTTTACCATCGGGCTGGGATATTTACTTCAGTTTTATGATAAATGTGGTTTTTCAGACAAGATACTAAACGTGTACAATTAATTCATGTAATATGTTTTAAATGACTATTATGATCATTGCTCTATATACTGTGTGCTATCGATCCACCCAAGTAACACCCAAATTACTATTCCGCTGCATTTGACCATCATGGGGATGTTACAGAAATGGTATCAGAGCGCATAGTTATAGAGAACCAGATCAATAATAAAATTTTTAAAATTTAATAAAAAATTTAAACTGGACTATAACTGAAATTTTAAAATCAATGAGAATAAAAAAAGAAAGTTGATTTTTGGGGAACCTTTATAAGTTAGGCATATAACATATAGAGCATGCATATTATATGAACTAACCTCACACTGGTTTATAATCTCTGAGTTAATAAATCACCTAAGTATCTACTAATACTTTTAACAAGCATAGTTAAAAGACATAAACCGCATCGCATATGCATTTTGAAAGCTTTTTGAATTGTGTAAGTTAGAAACTTACTCAACTTTGAAATGCTATTTTCATATATCATGACGACACCTACCATTGTTACTACTTTCGAGGAGCTCATGGTTCCTACCATCGCACCATTATCGCCGACATCGGTACTTGTCGTACCTACATCGGACACAGAGTCCAGAGATGACCAGCCAGATGGAGTCATCGTACTTTCGGATTCTCCTACCCCATCACCACCTACTGTATCTCCTACTTCACCACTACTAGTCGTACCTGCATCTCCTCTTAGGGAGGCGGATCAGGTTGTACCTTCTTTACCACCCTTGCCACCACCTTCTGCACTTCACTCTTACCCCGCCAGTGCCTTGCCACCTCGCAAGAGGAGGCGTGACTCTATTCTCGACACGACCTTCGAGATAGGGGAGGGTTTGGGAACTGGACAGGCTAGTCTTGGCGCTTTACAGGCACAGGTCGACGCACTTGTAGCCCGACAGGCGCAGGATACTGCACTTATTCAGGCCCTACTACAGGCTGACCAGCAGGGTCGCATCGTACTTCAGGAGAGATTTAACTCTCTCTACTGGACTGTGGCTGGTGAGTCACATACCACTCAGAGTTCTTTGGGTATGACCCAGGGAACCATACAGTGGCTGTTGGACGAGGTTTTTACCTCCGTTATCGCCTAGCTTCACAAGAGGGTCACTCGTACGAGACCCATGCTGCCATACTCACACAGGAGGAGACTTTCAGGACCTTCATAGAACTGGCAGATCTTCGTCACCAGGGAGTCACTACAGAGACGGATCTTCTTCGGAGTGCCGATACTGCACGCCAACTTCAGTTGCTCGAGACTATGAGATTCTCCCGGGAGACCAGGAGAGCTATGATTCGCATGCAGGATGATCGTGCACCCACACCACCAGCTGGACCATCCGCACATGTAGGTAGCCATACTAGTGTAGGCTAGATTTCTTTGTACATCATGGCAAGCATTGAGTTGCATCTCAGCTCGCATGATTTAGGTCTTTTGTAGTTATATTTTCATTTCAGTTGTATCCGCATCTTAGCACCTAAACTTAGTAGGTAGGTTATCTTTTGTTGTAATACAAACAGGTGTACCATTATTTCAGACAGGATTGTTGTATCTCTATCTTAGATTTGTTGTACTTGTATCATATTGATGTTCACCAGAATTGACATGTTATCACCTACTTGTTTGTTTGAATTTATATTATTATGAACTCTTGATAGGTTATCCAATTTGTTGTGAATTCTATGCATACCCGTTTTTCATGTAGCTTAATATAATAATCTTATTGATCAACTAATAAATCTCATCTTTGTGTATGATAGAACAATGGCACAAAGAGTTACTCGACAAAATCCCGACGCTGCTCCCTCAGCAACTATTTCAGAAGCACAACTTAGAGTGCTTATCGGTCAAGGCATTGCTGATGCCCTAACCGCAAGGGGAACACACCCAGCGGAAACCAGGGCGACAGTCAAAACTCAAATGCCAGAGATCGAAATGCCAGAGGGTGTACCTACCCCGACTTCCTGAAATGCAAGCCTAGTTACTTCAAGGGCAAGGAAGGGGTAGTAGAACTCGTGCAATGGTGCGAAAGGACCGAGACAATATTCCGCATTAGTGATTGTACCGAACAAAACAAGGTGAAATTTGCCACCTGTACTCTTTTGGAACATGCTCTCACCTGGTGGAACTCTCTAGTTGCTACCCTTAGTCATGATGAAGCCTATGGGATGACCTGGACTACATTGAAAGAAAGACTTACCACGAAATAATGTCCTTGTTGTGAATTCAAGAAATTAGAGATTGACTTGTGGAACCTCAAATGCTCAAATCCTAACATCACAACTTACAATCAGAGGTTTCAGGAGCTGACTTTGATGTGTACTCGAATGTTCCCTGACGTGAAAGACAAGATAGAAAAGTACGTCAGTGGACTTCCTGATTCTGTTTATAGTAGTCTACTCGCATCCTGACCCACTACGGTCGAGAGTGCAATAGAGTTTGCCACAGAGTTGATGAACAAACGAGGACGCGATCATGTGCTTAGGCAGTCAGAGTACAAGAGGAAAGTTGATGAGAACTACCGTAGTCATCACCAGACCCAGCAACCAAAGAGACAAAACTTGGGTCAGGTCTGCAGTGCTGTTTCCTCAGCACCACCTCCATATGTAGGCAACAAGCCAAAGTGCTCCAAGTGCAATTTCCATCACTACCCTAATGCTGAATGCCGAAGGCCCGGACAGGGCAACTCACATGCTCCAGCCATCCAGAACAATTCTAGTACCAACTACAGGCCCCACAATGGCAACAGTCAGAACTTCCGTGGAAGTGGACAGCAGGGAAACCGCCAGCACACTGGTAGTGGTAGCATGGCCCGTAGAGAAGTTCATTGCTATGGTTGCGGGGAAGTCAGACACATCAAACCTGATTGCCCAAAGTGAGCAGTTAGGAACGAGAACAGAGGAGGAGCACCATCCAGAGTTTATGTTATAGGAGAAACCAAGACCAACCCCGACTCCAATGTGGTTACTGGTATGTTTCTTCTGAACAATCTTTATGCAACTATTTTATTTTATACGGGAGCTGATAGGAGTTTCATATCCACAAAACTTAGTAGCTTACTAGACATCACTCCTACACCGCTAGACGACTGTTACAGAGTCGAATTAGCAGACGGTAAAATCATCAAAACTAACACTATTCTAAGAGGTTGTACCTTAAATCTTCTAAATCATCCATTCGATATTCATTTGATACCTGTAAATTTGGGTAGTTTCGACGTCATTATTGGTATGGACTGGTTAGCCAAATATCACGCAACAATTATGTGCGACGAAAAGCTAGTCCGTATACCGTGGGGAAAGGAAAATCTAATTGTCCGAGGAGAAGGAAATTCAGATAGAACTGACACCAGACTGAGTGTTATCTCATGCACTAAAGTCCAGAAGTATATACTAAAAGGATGCCCTATCTTTTTAGCACATATTTCACAGACAGAACAAGAAGAGGAACCAGAGAAGAAGCAAATCAAGGACGTGCTGATTGTCCGTGATTATCCCGAAGTTTTCCCAGACGAATTACCTGGTTTACCTTCGACTCGTCAAGTGGAATTTCAAATCGACTTGATATCAGGAGCTGCACTTGTAGCTAAAGCACCATACTGATTAGCAGCAACCGAGATAAAAGAACTCGGTGAAGAACTTCAAGAACTGTCAGACAAAGGTTTTATCATACCCAGTTCCTCACCTTGGGGAGCTCTAGTGCTTTTTGTCAAAAAGAAAGATGGTTCTTTCCGAATGTGTATCGATTACAGAGAACTGAATAAGTTAACTGTGAAAAAATCGTTACCCACTACCGCGAATCGACGACCTATTTGATCAGCTAGAAGGATCAAGTGTGTACTCCAAGATCGACTTACGATCCAGATACCATCAGTTGAAGGTCAGAAAAGAAAACATACCAAAAACAAATTTTAAAACTCGTTACGGTCATTATGAATTCCAAGTCATGCCATTTGGACTGACCAACACACCAGCCATATCCGTGGACCTCATGAATCGAGTGTGCAGACCCTATCTAGATAAGTTCGTGATCGTGTTTATCGACGACATACACATCTATTCAAAGAATGAGCAAGAACACGGAGAACATCTTGCTCAAGTACTGAAATTGCTTAAGGAAGAAAAGTTGTACGCCAAGTTCTCCAAATGTGATTTTTGGATCCCTAAAGTGCATTTCATCGGTCATGTGATCGATAACAAAGGAATTCAAGTAGACCTCGCAAAATTCGAATCCGTGAAGGATTGGGCATCACCCACTTCGCCAAAGGAGATTCACCAATTCTTAGGTTTGCCGGTTACTACCAGAGATTTATAGAAGGATTTTCTAAGATAGCTAAATCTATGATGAAGCTTACTCAGAAAGGCATAAAGTTTGATTGGGGAGAAAAAGAAGAAGCGGCATTCCAAACCATAAAGCAAAAATTGTGCAGTGCACCTATTTTAGCCCTACCAGAAGGCAACGAAGACTTTGTTGTCTACTGTGATGCCTCACACAAAGGCTTGGAAGCTGTGTTGATGTAGAGACAGAAAGTGATTGCCTATGCTTCAAGACAACTGAAGAAGCACGAGCAGAAATACTCTACTCATTATCTAGAGCTTGGATCTGTAGTTTTTGCCTTGAAAATTTGGAGACACAACCTATATGGAACAAAGTGCATAGTGCATACCGACCACAAAAGTTTGCAACATATCCTAGACCAGAAGGAGCTGAACATGAGGCAATGTCGTTGGATATAATTGCTCAGTGACTACGACTGTGACATCAAATATCACCTAGGTAAAGCCAATGTAGTTGCAGATGCACTAAGCCGAAAGGGAACTGATCCTCCCATGAGAGTTCGAGCCCTAGTTATGACCATTAGCTTGGACCTACCCAAGAAGATATTAGAGGCTCAACTCCAAGCACAGAAGCCTGGAAACATTGGAAAGGAAGACATAGGAGGAATGCTTAAGACTGACCTAAGCAAGGAAAAGTTAGAAGCTAGAGCAGACGGAACGTTATGTTTGCACGGAAGAAGTTGGTTACCATGTTATGGAGACTTGAGAAACATGATCATGCACGAATCTCATAAGTCCAAGTACTCCATACATCCCGGATCTGAAAAGATGTACCAAGACGTGAAGAAATTATATTGGTGGCCAAACATGAAAGCAGACATTGCCACATACGTGAAGAAATGTCTGACTTGTGCCAAAGTAAAGACACAACACCAGAGACCATCGGGTTTGTTAGTCCAACCCGAAATACCAAAATGGAAATGGGACAACATCACCATGGACTTCATTACCAAACTTCCTACCTCATCTCACGGTTATGATACAATTTGGGTAATCGTTGACCGACTCACAAAATCAACTCATTTCCTGCCCATCAGAGAAAATGACACCCTGAACAAGTTAGCCAAGCTGTATCTAAAGGAAGATGTGACTAGACATGGTATACCAGTCTCAATCATCTGTGATCGAGATGGCAGATTTACGTCAAACTTTTGGAAAGCTTTTCAACGAGCTTTAGGAACAAACTTGGACATGAGTACCGCATATCATCCGCAGACTGACGGTCAGAGTGAACGAACATACCAAACACTGGAAGACATGCTAAGGGCATGCGTGATCGAATTTGGAAAAGGATGGGTCGAACATATACCATTAGTTGAATTCTCCTACAACAACAGCTACCATGCCAGCATCAAAGCAGCACCATTTGGGGCCCTCTATGGCCGCAAGTGTAGATCACCTGTGTGCTGGGCAGAGGTGGGGGAATTTCAGCTAACTGGACCCGAACTGATCCAAGAGACTACTGAGAAGATCACTCTCATCAAACAACGAATTCAAGCTGCCCATGATAGATAGAAGAGCTATGCAGATAGGAAACGGAAACCTATGGAATTTGCAGTAGGTGACCGTGTTATGCTAAAGGTATCACCTTGGAAGGGATTTGTACGATTTGGGAAATGTGGGAAGTTAAATCCACGTTACGTAGGACCTTTCAAAGTGACTGCCAGAATCAGCGAAGTCGCTTATCGTTTAGAGTTGCCCCAACAATTGAGCCGGGTACACTCTACATTTCATGTCTCAAACCTGAAGAAATGCTACGCGGATGAACCATTAGCCATGTCATTGGAGGGAGTCCACTTTGATGACAAACTCCAATTCATAGAAGAACCGGTAGAAGTCATGGAGAGAGTAGTCAAGAAACTAAAGCGAAGCCAAATCCCGTTAGTTAAGATACGATGGAACTCTAGGAAAGGTCATGAGTTCGCTTGGTAACGCGAAGACTCGTTTAGAGCTAAGTACCCGCACCTGTTCACTTGAGCAGTAACGTCATCTTAAGCTTTGAGGACAAAGCTAAAATAACACGTTAATGTTGTCAAACTTGTAAATTTCAGGTTTTGAGTATGTCATCATTGTACACGTCACCTCATGATATTTATATATATTACCACTTTTCCATAAAATTTTTTGAGCAATCATATGCTTCATAGATGAGCATACATCATTTTAATCATCAGAACATGGAAACATTAGACCACGTGGCATTATATTATGATTATGAGTATTTAATCATAAGGACCCAGTCATATTTGTATGAATACATTATATGAGCATATGGGACATTAAACAATCACTTCTTTGGGGACTTTTAAGTCACCTGAACACATAATCATAAGCATTCATCATATTGATTTATAAAATCCAAACTCATGATCACAATTAATAACATTTACCTAGGAACCATTTTTTTATAAGCTTTAAAATATATATTTATATATTTTCCTCACCTCATAAACAATACTATGATACGACATCAACTACTTTTTATTATTAAACATTACAAATAACCACTCTAACTCATTTTCACTAAGTTGTCTTGCATTTTAATAAACTAAATTATACTCTCATTTAATTACGACTATACTTTCACCAAGGATCCCAAAACTTAACCAAATAAATTAGGACTTGAACCTACTTCTACTATATCATACCTAGACCCCTAGTAACCATACGAAGACACTAAATTTGAACCTAAAACTACCTTAGACTCACTATCTAGCCGAATATATGCACCATACACAACAATACATATCTAAAACCTCTTTCAAATATACATTGACTTTATAAACCTTGTACAACACACTCTCATTAAACCATACACTATTTAGCTCACTCTATTCCTTTGACTAGCCTAAAACCGTCGGCTATATCCCAAAATCATGATCATATGTACATGTTTTGCATTTAAAGAATGTACTAACTAATATCTAGACTTAGATATGCAAATGTATAACACTAAGACACCTAGCACTCTCTTCCTTCCCTTAGACGTGTGAAAAACCCACACCACACAAACCATAGACAATGTACAACACTTCCCTTAATTGCTAACACTATACAAGTCCTAAATGTCCCCTTGGCTTACATACATGAAACGGCTAAAGCTTTCCCAAGAGCCAAGTGTACCAACATGAACATTAATAACCTAGTACTCCATGGTACTTGGAAATCACTCGAAATCTCGCTACAACTTCCCTCTTGCCGTGGCATTTCCCTAAGCCACATAAACAAGCCTTAACTTGATATTTATCTAGCACTTGGACTTCACTTCCCACTTACACACTCATATTCGGATTCTTACTTCACAAAACACCTAGACGAAACCAAAAGTATTTACTCCTACAAATCTTGGTCTTCTCAAGCATTTAGTGCAAGTCTACATAAGATATTTAGCAATCAAGTTAAACCAAGACTTCCCTAGGTCACGTTTAGGATGAACTCAACACACAAGAGCTTTGAAACTTGATCATCCACCATCATTCCTTGAAACAAGTAAGTGTGAGACCTCCCTAACCTCATTTCAATCTTTTCATTACTCTTTTTACTTTTCATGCATATACAAGCCATGGAAATGAAACTAGGAGTGCATGCAAACGTAAATTACTCTTAGACAAATCACTAACAACATATAAGCCCACGGCTTATATGGTGTTCGTGGATAACTTGCTTCAAAACACTAGAGACTAGTAAGAAATTTGCTTATAGAAACTAATGTAAGACCTAGTTAGATAACCTAGTCATATAAGCCCATAAATCTATATAAGCCGAAACATAAAAGCTTATATAAGCCAAGTCATAGAAGCCCATAAGTTTATATAAGCCGAAACATAAAATCTTGTATAAGCCAAGTCACATAAGCCCTAAAACATTATATAAGCCGAGACATAAAAGCTTGTATAAGCCAAGTCACATAAACCCTAAAACATATATAATCCGAGATAAATAAGCCATATAAGCTTAAACTAAGTTATGACATATAAGCCCACTTACAAGCCAATAAATAAGCCCATAAACCCAGGTTTAACTAGCATGCTTAGTAAAGTTAGATAAACCTAAAGGTTAGCCCGTTAGGCCCATTAAGCCCAAACCGAGACCCTATTGGGCCAACCTAGCACAAAACTTTATTTGGGAACTTTTCGTGCACTTATTGCCACTTGGTGAAAGTTAGGGTCGAAAATGTAACATAATAAAATATATAAATATATTTCGTAACTTTAAAGAAGTTACGGGACCAAAATTTCCATTACTAAAAATATAGGGTGCGTTTGTGTTGAAACCGTGAACTAACCAAACCACAAGGACTATATATGCCACTTTGGAAACTTAATACAAACCCTAGCTTTTTATTTAAACATTTCGAGACTTTAAGGACTAAAAGTGTCACTTTGTAAACTTGATACAAGCCCTAAAAACTATGTTGTAAGTTTCCGAGACTTGAAGGACTAAATGTGTCATTTGGGAAACTTAATTCGAGCCCTAACCCTCACTTTTAATATATTCGAGGCTTGAGGGGGTGTTTTGCCAACTTAATAAATTAAGCCGAGCCCTAGGGACTCGGTTTGTAAATATTTCGAAACCTAGAAAATCCTAGGGACTTAATTTGCCATATAGTGAAAGTATTATAAGCCCTAGGGGCGTGTTTGGAAATAAAGTTAACTAACGAGGACTAACGAGGTGAAATACTTAACGAACTAAACTTTAAGGGTTACTTTGAAAATTATTACATTACAAGGACTTACTAGAAATTTTAATGTAATTAAAGGTATTAATAATTTATTTTATTAATAAATTAAAGTAAGTCATTTTAGATAATTAAATAAATTATTAAGATTTATTTAAGAAACCTTATAAACCGACAAATCACATTAAATATATTTAGAGCCTTAAGAAAATTAATAGAATATTAATTTTTTACAATTATTTAAATTAGATAAAAATCTATTTATTTAATTTATAACCCTTTATTTGATAATCTATATATATTTTTTGAGGCTAAAAATATATTATATATTTGGCAACACATTATAAATTGAAACACTTAAACCATCCTAACAACTTATTAATTCGTGATCATGCATTTACATTAGTACATTTATCATGCATTATTATTTTGCATCTACTGAGTCATTTAAATTACTTAGGTAATTTCATCACTTCGTGATCATACTGTGCCAGTTTATTCAGTGACATCATCCTTACATCATTACCACTAAGGTGAGTTCATGGCCCCATCTTTACTGTTTTATAACTGGGGGAGAAAACATACAAAAACTATATATATGCAAGCATGCACAGACAACAAACAACAATTTATTGCCTATTGTTTGCCCCATTCCCATGGACTGGAATAGTTAATATTGTAGCGCGAAATGTATGAATAGAGATATTCGGGTATTGACAACACCCGGCATGCGTGACTTGTTATCACGAAACGCTTAGGCCAAGCAACAGGTTTATTTCATTGTCGGACTCAGGGAAACAACATCAGGATAAATCCAAATGGGCATACTGAGAAACATTGTCTAGCTTCTATTACAGGGCAGTAGGAACTACTATAGTATTGGGCTGTGATGTCCTACTATGACCGTGGTGTTTGGCATATCAGTAATTTTACTTATTTAATTAAACATGTGAATTCACCAACTTCGTGTTGACCCCCACATTTTACTTTATATGTTTTCTCATGAAAATAAGCAGGTTCATGTATTGGATTCCAGCATTATAGGAAGCATCATGTTTACCATCGGGCTGGGATATTTACTTCAGTTTTATAATAAATGTGGTTTTTCAGACAAGATACTAAAATGTGTACAATTAATTCATGTAATATGTTTTAAATGACTATTATAATCATTGCTCTATATACTGTGTGCTATCGATCCACCCAAGTAACACCCTAAGTACTATTCCGCTGCATTTGACCATCATGGGGGTGTTACAGTCAAGCGCAATATAGTTTAGATGGTATTGACATTGACTATGAACACTTACACTCACACGATGAAGCCACTTTTTCTGAATGCATTGGACTACTTATTAGTACAACTCTAAAGAAAACCCGAACCATACAATTTGCTTCTATATATTGCCCCACACGAAGACGATGAGCCTTTTTAACAGTCATTACTTGGATTAACGAAATAAACATGGACATGTATCGATTATGTGACTTTCCAGCTTTACACATACGATAAACTTAGTGTTTTAAAGTTTGTGATTCATTTTCGTCATCTACATTCTTCGAGTTACACAAGAGGGCAGGATCTAGCGAGTTTCATAAGCAAAGGTCGTAACTTAGGTTTGCCTCCCATAAAGAGCCTTGACCACCTTATAGACTTTCTTGGGATGAAGTGGATCAACAAACCCCTTAGGTTGAGTAACATACACTTCCTCGTCAATTTTTCCATAGAGAAATGCACTCTTGACATCCATTTGGAACACCGTAAAGCCAACATACGAAGCAAAGGCCAAAAACAGACGAATGGCCTCGATTCTAGCAACAGGCGCAAAGACTTCAGTATAATCAATGCCCTCAATTTGAGTATGTCCTTGTGCGACAAGTCTAGCTTTATTCCTGACAACAATTCCCCGTGCATCCTTCTTGTTTTTGAGAATCCATTTGGTATTGATAGCTGTCTTCCCATCTGGTAAGTCAACCAGAACCCAAACATTCTGAAACAAGAATTGCTGCATTTCCTCCTGCATAGCCTCCACCCAACTTTGATCCTCAAGAGCATGAGAAACAGACCTAGGTTCCACCTGTGAAAGAAAACAAGCAAACAAATAGTGTTGAAAGTCCGTATGATTATTACGCTTTTGATCCTCAATATAGCCCACAAGAGCATGATGATCAGACGAGGCCTTCTGCTGCATTATGCGTGTCTTGACGGTAGAACCAGGATCTCCAATAATCAGACGTGAAAGGAGAGGATACTCTAGAAGTATCAAACATTGGAGCACTAGGATTAAGTCTTCTAGAAGCATATGAAGCAGCTCCTGGTGAACCAGGAGCAAGTAAAGCATGATTAACAGATGCATGTGTGTCATAATAATCACAATCTTTAATTAAATGAAAGGAACTGCCACAAACAAAACATGTTTTGAATGACCTTTTATTAGAATGAGACTGTTTCATACTGCCTACTTTATTACACACATTTCTAGGAAAAACATTCTTCCTAGGACTCAATAAACAAGGACCAGACACACTTGACTTGACAGCAACTTTTTCTTCACACTTCCTAGCACCAGTAGCAGCATGTTCATTCAACTTGGAACTCGTAGGTCTTGACTCTTCACTTGAACCATTAGATGCAGAGTCACCGGCTTTGTCACTGAAAGTACATGAGACAAAGTCATTAGTGTTAGTAGAACTAGTTGGGGACTCAAGCATCTGTGATCCATCCGAGTCATTACGCCATGAGGTGGGCATAAAAGTTCCAGTAAGAGGAGGAGGGACAGCATGCATTTCTGCTGCTAGTTTAAACCTATTGTAACTAGGTTTACCCTCATCATCTTTGTCGGCATCAAAGACACTTGAGAAAGATAAATCAAATACATCTTCAGAATCAATATATTTTTCAAATCCTAAGCCTCTTTTAGTTCTGCAAGACATGCTACTATCAATTAATTTTGAAAGATTTTTAGGTGCCTTTTGCCATTTGTCAAATCTTAACATTGTAGCGTCTAATTTAGCTTGCATCTCCTCTTTTTCTTTGATACTAGCATCTCTTTCAGTTTCTGTATATTTAAGCATATTTGTAGTGTTCTCTAAATCAATGCTTAGTATCCTGATTTTATCCTCATACGCACGTTGTGTATCTTGTAACCACTTCTTTTGTTGTTCCAATGTGTTTAATGAAGCTTTATAGGCTTGTACCTCTAAAAAATACTTATCATTTTGATCATTTACTTCATTAAAATGGGACAACAATTCTGTGTATTTATCATGACACCCAAGAGGACAATGTTGTACCTGAGGTGAGATGCCCATAAGAGCAAACTCTTCTGCTTCTTCTGCATCAGAGAGATTCCCAGCAATCATTGCCAACACATCAGTCGAGGATTCCGCTGATTCCAGAGTAGAAGCCTGATGATCATTCCAGTTGACCATAGAGTCAACAGATACCAATGCCTTCCTGTCATCTTTAACCTCCGGAACCTTGAAAGCGGAGTACCTGCTCTTCTCCTGATCATTCTTGCTAGGGCACTCTCTTGCAAAGTGACCCTGTTGCTGGCAGTTATAGCACCGTACCTTGCTTCTATCGAAACTTGCTGGCTCCCGAGGGTTGTAATTAAATTTCCTTCCTGCTTTCTTCTCAAACTTGTGAACCCTAAGAGTAAGCGTGGCCATCTGTCATTTAAGATCTATCTCATCCAGATCAAGTTTATCGATCTGTTTGAAGTCATCAAAAGCAAGTTGTTGTTCAGCAGTAACATCAGCCACAAAAGAATGAAGAACAGCTTCTACCATACTACCAGACTTGGCAGCAGGATCAGGAGCAGAAGACATGGGACTAGATGCATATGACATGGGACCAGTATGCTGAATAGTATGCTGGATAGTATGCTGGGGAGAGACAGTATTGCTCGGGTTACTTGCATATGACATGGGACTAGATGCCATAGAGCTCACAAAGGCTGAATTAGCAGGGATGTGAAAATAGTCACTCGGATATCCTCTCACATGAGGTTCGAATGTTCTGAGCCTATGAAACAAGTCATCAAAGGTGAGATAGTCAAGCCCACCTTTGGCTTTGAGAGAGATCACCACCTGGTTCCATGAGTAGGGTAAGGCTTTAAGAAACCTTGCATTAATGTCACCATCATCAGGTTTTGACCGTAGTTGATTCAATTGGCTCAAGATCTTCTGGAACCTATCATACCCTTGGTTCAGACCTTCAGTTTCTGAGATTTTGAATTCGGTAAATTCATCTCTCAGCATGGACCTTCGCATTTTCTTTGACTCCTCATTCCCGCCGAACCTTGCTTTTATGCCATTCCAGATCTCTCTGGCATCATCCAAATGGTAGAAGTCACCCATGTGATCTTCAGGAAGAGATTGAAGCAAAATTGTTTTTGCTTTTACCTCCTTCTGAATAGCGATGATTTCCTCATGAGATTTAGGGTCAAGAAGAGTAATATTACCGTTCTTGTCTCGTCCAGTAAGCTTCCTGCTGTTTCCATTCAGAATGATCTTCCAAAGATCTTGATCAGTGTTGGTGATCCACCATTCCATCTTCATTGCCCAGTTATCATATTCACCCTTCTTCAGAAGAGGGAATTTTCCATTCGTGTTGGAGACCGTAGCCAAGATCTGCTGAGGTTGCACAATTTTAGGAGTGCCTTCTTCTCCTGTTTGAGTAGAAGTTGAGGCAGACATGATAAACAGATTGTTAGTAATAAGAGAACTTGATTCTGCTTGTATAGAGACCCTCCCAGGCTCTGATACCACTTGTTGGGTCTACTAGATGTAGATCTTGCAGCCTGTCAGGACCGGTGAATGACTTCTGTAATCACAAGTCAAATCACAAAGAGACTCTATACACAATATGAATGTAGAATATAAATATAAACAAGAGAAACAGAATAACTATAAAGACTTGATCCTTTCTAAGGATTTCTAATATTGATAAAGACTAGAACTATGTTTTGTGAAGGTGTGTCTAACCCTTCTGCCTAAGGTTCCTTTTATACTACAAGGAAACCCTAATACATCATTAATGAAAACGTGTAAAACTGATATGCATATCCTTTCCTAACATATCTCATGCATATCCTAACAGAATATTAAGTAAATAATAAAGTTTGACTTCGACTAGGACCAGGAGCAGGACTTGCTCCTACTACGACTAGGACCAGGAGGAACTACATACCTCCTAGTCTACCTATTACATATAACTATTACAATGGTCCTAACAATCCTCCCCTAAACTTGAATTTGACCTGTTGAGTTCAAGTTTCCTGGAAAACGTGCAAAGAAAGCTCGAGGATTGTAGCAGCAAAACAAATAGCAGCATCAATAAGATAAGAATCAGAAGAACAGCCGCATGAAACACTAGAAGCTTCTCCAAAGCTTGTAACAAAACAGCATCAGGTTGAATCTTTTCAGCAACATGAGCAGATTTGATGAGCCTTTACCAAGTAGCTGGTCGCTCTTGGGCTAGCTAGTCATTCTGGTGGAATAAGCATCACCCTGGGAGACTAGAACCCAGCCCAACTCTTAGAACGTGAATCAATGGTGAGTGGGAGTACCCTGATAATTTTAGGCAAACCATCACAGCCGTCAACGGATTTGATAATCGCACCAGGAGTCGTACCCTCAAGGTGAATCAACTTTTTCTTGTCGATGAGACATGGTAAGTTGAGAACCATTTGTTGTGTGGACCACATCCAACACCAAGTGAAACCAAGTACCAGAACAAACTCAAACCAGGAACCGCATCTTGAAACAGCCAAGGGATATTATGTACAAGTATAAAAGCTAAAATGTGTGAAAGTATAAGCAGATATTATATAAAAGTATATATATATATATTTTTTTTATTAGTTTGTTTGTTTTTTTTTAAACTATAAAGAATAAAATTCACCAATCACTGTACATATTGGTGAAAAGAATCAAAATAAGAACAAAAATTCAAAGTATAAACACTTACAACCCAGTCAGCTTACATACCAGAAGCTGCCTTCTTATCCGCTAGCAACCGTGCTTGAATACCCTCTACCAGAGATGTGGCCATACTCGAATCATTCCCAGAAGGAGCAGTAGAAATCTGCAAGTGACTTGCCAACATTGCTTCCATGGAAGAAATAGTCAAAGGATACTCAACATCCGTCAACATAAACACCACATGACCAGAACCTAATTCCAACACATGAACTCCACATCCAGCATAAAGCTTCCAACGAATAATCTCCCATTGCATTTGATCCTTCCATACGCCCAAAGGAGTAGCAGATGGAGGAGGGTCCAACATCAGCTTGAGATCGGCCCAGAGACGGATACCAGGCCAGGAAGACACCGCCATGGGGTTAAACGGCATACTAGAATCAACAAGCCCAAACAACGCCATAAGATCCATACGGTCAGCCCACGATAACACACCCTGCAAACCCGTGACCATTCGCACAGTCCCATCACTCAAAGTAATCCGATGGGAGACGCCACCAGGAAGTGTTGTAGACCTCTCAACCGTATAACCCGTAATGCTTCCATTGCCCAAAGGTAAGTCAGAATCGCTATCCGAAGCTGCATCAATTAAGTTGTTAGGATCACGCTTCTCAAAAGGAACTGATTTACCACGGCGAACACGACGAGTAAGTTTCTGGCGAGTGGAACGTCGAGACGTGGGAGCCGAAGGAGTTGATTCAACCTTCACCGTAACTTCAGCAACAGCAGGAAAAGCAGTAGAAGTAGACTTATGAACATGTCCACCCAAAGAACCACTAGGAGCTGCATCAGAAGTAGGATTAGGTTGTGTTGCAGGAACTTGTGGTGATGAAGATGGCACATCAGATGTAGCAGCAGTAGGTATGGGGGGATCAACAAACGTGCTTGCAGGAACATGGGTGGTGGTAGTAGTAACAGGTGTGGTGGTAGAAGCATGAGTGGTGGTGGTAGTAACAAAGATGGTAGTAGCAGGACCAGCAGTAGAACCAATAGGAGCAACCAAGGGTGTAGTAGAAGGACCAACAGAAGTAGCAATAGAACCAGAAGGACTACCATCAGAACCAGGAGTGGGTACAGATGAAGGACCAGTAGAATCAGCAGGCATAGAAGCAGTCACACCACGAGGATGGTAAATAAATTTTTTCGGAATGGGTTGGCTCTGACGCTTCACCATCTTCTCATAAAGGACCTTAAGCTCATCAAATGTCAGAGCCCTCACCCGAGCCCAAGACCACGGAGCATTGAAATGAGCAGCAGATTGATATTTTACATAACGTTGCATCTGCTGGCGCTGCTCAATCCGAGATAGAGGTCTGTTCCTTCGCTGTTTCTTTAGTTCTTCAGCAAGAGCCAACTGGTGCTTACGCATCATCACCATAGCACGCGGAATACAATTATGTTCATCAACATCATCACCCAACAGATCTTTAAACTGAGCATAATCCCGAGTGAGAACAGTCAACACTTGCATCCATTCACCATCAGTCCAGTGCATAGCATCATGCTGAATTTGCGCACGCCTTCGTTCTCGAAGCTCTTCCTCAGCAACCCTATCCTCCTCATCAATCTCAGCCTGAACCCGACGAGCAGCCTCTTCACCAAGTCTTTCTTCTTCAATCTTCCGACGAGTGCGCTTGCGAGTGGGAGATGGAGAATCAGTCATTGGAGCTTTTCCCTTCGGATCATGAGAGGGACCAGCATGAGAACCAGCAGCAGCATCAGAATCACCACCCATAGAAGGGGGAATAGCACTAGAAGAAGGAGCATTGGAGGACATTAGAGGACCGGGCAGATCATTATAAACTTTATCAGCAAAGGCAGCCTTTGCCAGCAACGTCAAGCCATCCTCAACATTCTCCGCACCCTCATCCTCAGAATCTGAAAGAACCACATGCTTCTTGCGACGACGTTGTTGATTCTCCAATACCTTTATACGATCGGCCAGAGGAAGAACAAACTCCCTTGTGAGCTTCCGATGTTGGTTCAAGTCAGCTTCCAAACAAATCATCCTCTCATGGTACCTGTGCATAAGATCTAGCAAAGATGTCAGTGTAGTAGGCTCCTCCGCCTGCCCACCAAGAGAACTTGGATCAGGGAAAGCATCATGGGAGCCCGAAGCAACATGTGGGTCAACCTGTGGAGAACTAGCATCAAACGGGATATCAGTCGAGTGTGGGGCAGGGCTAGGAGGTGGAGTCTCCACAAATAAAGACTGATGTGGAACGGAGGAAGGACCAGCCTTGGAAGGGGATGGTTTTTCAACCACCACTTCCTCAACTAGCTCCTCCTCTACCACAGGAGTGGCACCACCAGTAGGAGCCTCCTCCTCCTCCATGGGGTCATCATCTAACACAACCAACTCAGGAGCCTCCTCCTCCTGACCTATAGGACCCTGAGCCAACCCCATCATGGCTTCAGTCAGGGGCCTCCAATCCCCAGGAAACCCATTCATCATATTGTAATACACTTTCGCTGTAAGTTTAGATGGCACATGCTCAGCCCTATCACGTGGAATGCAAACAAGTATTTGTTGAAGAAACCTAGGGTACATAAGAAATTTCTTCCTCGAACCAGCAGTCGACAAATTACTAGCCATCCCCTCAAATAGATAATGAGAAAAATTAAACACTCTACCCTGGGCTAAACAAATAAGACCAGTAGCCAAAGGAGTAGGGAACGCATCCCAACTCCCCGACTTGGGACTCATACAATGGATTAAATAGTGAACCAGAAGCTTCCACTGAGGGGAAAACCTATTCTTTTGGAAGTTAAACTTCCCCCCATGTTCATAACCTATGGCAGCCATACCCTCTAATACTTCCGAATTGGGAAGTGATACAACACCCCCTCATCCTGAAGATGAAGAGAAGAGCGAATAGACGCTTCAGTGACCACATAAGCACGTCCATCTATGGTAGCATGGAGTGCTCGTGGACGTCCAGCCACATTCACAAGCTCAGCAGACGCCCAAAATTGACGTACCACACTATCATATATGGTAGGACAAACAGTAAATGCAAACCTTAAGTTTGAAGCTTCAATAAACTCCAAGATATCAGCAAAATGTTCACGATTAGGACCATCACCCAGATAAGCAACACGATTATGAGCAGGTTGGTAAGCAAGAGCAGCCATGGATCTTGATGAATGGATGGAAGAAGGATTTGGATTGGGATGTAAGGAGTAGAAGCGGTTTTTGTGTGTGTTTTAATTGTAATGAGTGAGTCAAGGGTGTATGTTGACCATATAGGAAGAAAGTAGTAACTGTTCATTGACCCCTATTAATGGGGGGTTGCCCTTTCAAATTAAGCCATAATGGCATACTAACCACTTGCCCTTTTTAACATAATAACTTACCCCCAATTTATTTGCTGAATTCAAACTTGTAAATACCAGTATTGGGAGCGTTGACCAAAAGTCAAAGTACACAATAGTCAGACCAGGAGCAAAACGTGATTAACAAAGGACAAAAGGAATAAACAGGAGCCAGACCAGTACCAGTACCAATAGCCAAACACCACTAGACATGGAAAGATTTCAACCACTAGAAGACAACCAAGCATAACTAGAAGCTGACCAAGGTGGACCAGAAGCCAGTCATATAAGGCCATATCCACCAGAAGAGAGCAGAAATCCTCCATCAGAAGCACCACACACCACCATAACCAAGAAATTATGTTGTTAAATACTATGAATACGTTAGACTGACCTAATATGTACACAAAGCCTCCCCTTAGGCTTTGCCTCCCCTCAATCCTAGACCTCAAGGATTGACCATCCCAATATGAACCACCAAGTGGTTAAACCGAGGACCATCAAACGCTTTAGTCAGCAAATCAGCAACATTGTCATCTGTATGTACTTTAAGAACCTGTATCAGCTTCTTCTCATTGGCATCGCGTATAAAATGATGCCGAATCTCAATATGCTTCGTCCGTTGATTAAATACAGGATTCTTCACAATGCAAATAGTGCTTTGATTGTCAATAAAAATTTTGGTATTCATAAAATTGAACCTATAGTCCAACATCTGATTTTGGATCCATAAAACTTGACCACAGCAACTAGCAGCAGCTACATATTCAGCTTCTGTTGAAGAAGTAGCTATGATTGTCTGTTTCTTACATTGCCAAGAAATAAGCCGACGACCCAAAAATTGACAACCACCAGTAGTAGACTTCCTATCATTATTAGCACCAGCATAATCACTATCACTGTATGCTTCAAGAACAAAGGGAGATTCTCTAGGATACCATAGACCCAATTTAGGTTGAGCCTTGATATACTTGAAAATCTTCTTTACTGCATTTAAGTTCGAAACAGTTGGAGTCACCTGGTGTCTAGAACAAGCACTTACTGCAAACATAATGTCCGGACGTGATGCAGTCAAATACATGAGAGAGCCAATCATAGACCTGTACATATGAACATTTACCGGTGGATCTGGCTCATTCTTAAGTTTGATTTTAGCAACTTCATAAGGAGTTGCTGCTGGTCTAAGAGGATCCATGTCAAACTTCTGAAGAATCTCATGAACATATTTGTCTTGACTGATGAAAATCCCATCCGATTGTTGCTTGACCTGAAGACCAAGGAAAAATGACAGTTCTCCCATGGCACTCATCTGAAATTCGCCTTTCATCAAGTGTTCAAACTCATCACACCACTCCTTCCTTGTAGAACCAAAGATAATGTCGTCCACATAGACCTGAACAAGGATAATATCCTTGGAATTCCGCCGAAGAAATAGTGTTTTGTCGATAGTACCTCTTCTATAGCCATTCTTTAACAAGAAAGTGGAGAGTCGCTCATACCAAGCTCTAGGAGCCTGATGTAACCCATAAAGAGCCTTGACCACCTTATAGACTTTCTTGGGATGAAGTGGATCAACAAACCCCTTAGGTTGAGTAACATACACTTCCTCGTCAATTTTTCCATAGAGAAATGCACTCTTGACATCCATTTGGAACACCGTAAAGCCAACATACGAAGCAAAGGCCAAAAAAAGACGAATGGCCTCGATTCTGGCAACAGGCGCAAAGACTTCAGTATAATCAATGCCCTCAATTTGAGTATGTCCTTGTGCGACAAGTCTAGCTTTATTCCTGACAACAATTCCCCGTGCATCCTTCTTGTTTTTGAGAATCCATTTGGTATTGATAGCTGTCTTCCCATCTGGTAAGTCAACCAGAACCCAAACATTCTGAAACAAGAATTGCTGCATTTCCTCCTGCATAGCCTCCACCCAACTTTGATCCTCAAGAGCATGAGAAACAGACCTAGGTTCCACCTGTGAAAGAAAACAAGCAAACAAACAGTGTTGAAAGTCCGTATGATTATTACGCTTTTGATCCTCAATATAGCCCAAAAGAGCATGATGATCAGACGAGGCCTTCTGCTGCATTATGCGTGTCTTGACGGTAGAACCAGGATCTCCAATAATCAGACGTGAAAGGAGAGGATACTCTAGAAGTATCAAACATTGGAGCACTAGGATTAAGTCTTCTAGAAGCATATGAAGCAGCTCCTGGTGAACCAGGAGCAAGTAAAGCATGATTAACAGATGCATGTGTGTCATAATAATCACAATCTTTAATTAAATGAAAGGAACTGCCACAAACAAAACATGTTTTGAAAGACCTTTTATTAGAATGAGACTGTTTCATACTGCCTACTTTATTACACACATTTCTAGGAAAAACATTCTTCCTAAGACTCAATAAACAAGGACCAGACACACTTGACTTGACAGCAACTTTTTCTTCACACTTCCTAGCACCAGTAGCAGCATGTTCATTCAACTTGTAACTCGTAGGTCTTGACTCTTCACTTGAACCATTAGATGCAGAGTCACCGGCTTTGTCACTGAAAGTACATGAGACAAAGTCATTAGTGTTAGTAGAACTAGTTGGGGACTCAAGCATCTATGATCCATCCGAGTCATTACGCCATGAGGTGGGCATAAAAGTTCCAGTAAGAGGAGGAGGGACAACATACATTTCTGCTGCTGGTTTAAACCTATTGTAACTAGGTTTGCCCTCATCCTCTTTGTCGGCATCAAAGACACTTGAGAAAGATAAATCAAATACATCTTCAGAATCAATATATTTTTCAAATCCTAAGCCTCTTTTAGTTCTGCCAGACATGCTACTATCAATTAATTTTGAAAGATTTTTAGGTGCCTTTTGCCATTTGTCAAATCTTAACATTGTAGCGTCTAATTTAGCTTGCATCTCCTCTTTTTCTTTGATACTAGCATCTCTTTCAGTTTCTGTATATTTAAGCATATTTGTAGTGTTTTCTAAATCAATGCTTAGTATCCTGATTTTATCCTCATACGCACGTTGTGTATCTTGTAACCACTTCTTTTGTTGTTCCAATGTGTTTAATGAAGCTTTATAGGCTTGTACCTCTAAAAAATACTTATCATTTTGATCATTTACTTCATTAAAATGGGACAACAATTCTGTGTATTTATCATGACACCCAAGAGGACAATGTTGTACTTGAGGTGAGATGCCCATAAGAGCAAACTCTTCTGCTTCTTCTGCATCAGAGAGATTCCCAGCAATCATTGCCAACACATCAGTCGAGGATTCCGCTGATTCCAGAGTAGAAGCCTGATGATCATTCCAGTTGACCATAGAGTCAACAGATACCAATGCCTTCCTGTCATCTTTAACCTCCTGAACCTTGAAAGCGGAGTACCTGCTCTTCTCCTGATCATTCTTGCTAGGGCACTCTCTTGCAAAGTGACCCTGTTGCTGGCAGTTATAGCACCGTACCTTGCTTCTATCGAAACTTGCTGGCTCCCGAGTGTTGTAATTAAATTTCCTTCCTGCTTTCTTCTCAAACTTGTGAACCCTAAGAGTAAGCGTGGCCATCTGCCATTTAAGATCTATCTCATCCAGATCAAGTTTATCGATCTGTTTGAAGTCATCAAAAGCAAGTTGTTGTTCAGCAGTAACATCAGCCACAAAAGAATGAAGAACAGCTTCTACCATACTACCAGACTTGGCAGCAGGATCAGGAGCAGAAGACATGGGACTAGATGCATATGACATGGGACCAGTATGCTGAATAGTATGCTGGATAGTATGCTGGGGAGAGACAGTATTGCTCGGGTTACTTGCATATGACATGGGACTAGATGCCATAGAGCTCACAAAGGCTGAATTAGCAGGGGTGGGAAAATAGTCACTCGGATATCCTCTCACATGAGGTTCGAATGTTCTGAGCCTATGAAACAAGTCATCAAAGGTGAGATAGTCAAGCCCACCTTTGGCTTTGAGAGAGATCACCACCTGGTTCCATGAGTAGGGTAAGGCTTTAAGAAACCTTGCATTAATGTCACCATCATCAGGTTTTGACCGTAGTTGATTCAATTGGCTCAAGATCTTCTGGAACCTATCATACCCTTGGTTCAGACCTTCAGTTTCTGAGATTTTGAATTCGGTAAATTCATCTCTCAGCATGGACCTTCGCATTTTCTTTGACTCCTCATTCCCGCCGAACCTTGCTTTTATGCCATTCCAGATCTCTCTGGCATCATCCAAATGGTAGAAGTCACCCATGTGATCTTCAGGAAGAGATTGAAGCAAAATTGTTTTTGCTTTTACCTCCTTCTGAATAGCGATGATTTCCTCATGAGATTTAGGGTCAAGAAGAGTAATATTACCGTTCTTGTCTCGTCCAGTAAGCTTCCTGCTGTTTCCATTCAGAATGATCTTCCAAAGATCTTGATCGGTGTTGGTGATCCACCATTCCATCTTCATTGCCCAGTTATCATATTCACCCTTCTTCAGAAGAGGGAATTTTCCATTCGTGTTGGAGACCGTAGCCAGGATCTGCTGAGGTTGCACAATTTTAGGAGTGCCTTCTTCTCCTGTTTGAGTAGAAGTTGAGGCAGACATGATAAACAGATTGTTAGTAATAAGAGAACTTGATTCTGCTTGTATAGAGACCCTCCCAGGCTCTGATACCACTTGTTGGGTCTACTAGATGTAGATCTTGCAGCCTGTCAGGACCGGTGAATGACTTCTGTAATCACAAGTCAAATCACAAAGAGACTCTATACACAATATGAATGTAGAATATAAATATAAACAAGAGAAACAGAATAACTATAAAGACTTGATCCTTTCTAAGGATTTCTAATATTGATAAAGACTAGAACTATGTTTTGTGAAGGTGTGTCTAACCCTTCTGCCTAAGGTTCCTTTTATACTACAAGGAAACCCTAATACATCATTAATGAAAACGTGTAAAACTGATATGCATATCCTTTCCTAACATATCTCATGCATATCCTAACAGAATATTAAGTAAATAATAAAGTTTGACTTCGACTAGGACCAGGAGCAGGACTTGCTCCTACTACGACTAGGACCAGGAGGAACTACATACCTCCTAGTCTACCTATTACATATAACTATTACAATGGTCCTAACAATAAGGTCAAATTTTCAGACGTACCCATCAACCCAAATGTCGAATTCCATTACATACTTGCTTTTGTAATGGATTGCACCACTTCTTCTTCATCTTGTGCAACCAGCGACAAGTTCTAAGTGTTTTGGGACACATATAATCTTGGCCCGTCTCAAGTCTCTTCGATAAAGAGTCAACATTCTAACTTTAAAGTAGCTTTAAGTATGTATACGTGTGTAGAAAATGTATCAAGGATTCAATAACAACACTAGAAAATTATTCAACCAACCTCCTTTTTTATTTTTATTAACTGCTTCAAGCTATTACTTCAAATATAATACTTGGACTATGATCGTACTTACAAAGAAAAGAAACAGAAACAAGATCAACAAATTGATCAAGAACAAAATAACAGATCATATCGTTTTACAAATGAGAGAGAAAACAAATAAAGTGGCTAAGTACAATTGAGAAGATAATGAGCTTTTATACTAGCTCCCTAACCCTAACAAACTTCTTCCAGCTTTCACTTTAACTCCTTGAGCTTCCAACAACTTAACACAATGAACCCTACACTAAATAATAGTAATAATCATAATAACATTGTACGTGATACCCTTGTCGACATCTATTTTCGTTTTGGGATTTTCTTTGGTAAAGAAGTTGATATTGGGCTCAGTAGTGGGAGGGACAAACCATTACGACTAGCTGATATGTTGCTCTACTCATGGACTGGAGGGCTTGATGTATGTGTGGAACTGACAAGTTCATCTCCCTTGACGCGAACTGGGATGCTCGATTTTGCACCGGGACGTGCGGTGATTGAGGCTGCACAACGTAAACGCATCAAGTATAAAGCTAAAAGTGCATATATTGGATACGGTTTTCTCCCATTCTCTTTCTCTTCTTTTGGGGAACTTGAGACAGATGTAGTAAACTTACTAAAGCGGATCCCAAGTTTCTTCATGACTCAAGATATTTGTGCACGCGTTGCTGTTCACATTTTTAATAAGATAGGATTTGCTATAGCTAGAGGAGTGGATGCACATATAGTATCTCGGCTTCCCACTAATTTATTGTAAATCCCATTTTCTTAATAAAGTGATGTTTATTAAAATAATAATAATAATAATAATAATAGTAATAATAATAATAATAATATCTCAAAAAATGTGTGTGTGTGTGCGATTGGCGATGGTGATGACGGTCGTCTTCCAATCTAATTCATTACTTATTTTTGTTTGAATCATCAATTCATTCAACAATTGTAACATGTATTACTATTTTAGTAATATAAGTGGAGATTGAGACGAAATTGTAAATCGTGATCTATCATTACTCTATTATTTAATCATAAAGGATACATGTACATCCTTCAATTGTTCGGATATGATTTGGGCGTCTTCTATTCGTACGACTCTTTATGGTATTAATTCAACATTTGGTTGAAGATTTATGGATCTCGCATATTAGTGAATATCTTATTCGTTCGGCTTCAGTTCCTGTGGATATTTGGTATTAATTTCAACCAATTTCTGTGTTATTACTTGTGATCCTACACGTTACTGGTGGTTCTTTTATTTTTTCACAACTGTGTGATTTTGTTACTGCTTTGTGGTGGCTTGATATGGCGATAGTTGATGTTGAGTATTTTTACCCCTTTAGGAAAAGGAAGGCAAAAGCGGTAAGTATTAAGTGTACGTTTAGGAAAACGTAAACACTTATAACCCTTAAGTGGGGATCGTTCTCTCGAGGAGGCACGTGTGTTGTGTAATGAATTGATTTTGATTGAATATTTTAGTAAGAAGAAAAGAAAAGAAATGAGAAAGAAAGAATTGACGGTTATGAAGACGGATTAAACTAAGACGAAAAAGCGTTCACGTAAAACCGTAAAACTACAAAAATTAAAATTTTAACCTAAAAATTACTAAAAATTCACAATAAAATTCTAAGAGTTTACAAAAAATCCAAACTTGCTAAAACCTTTTAATTAATTAGATAATGACTTTTTAATGCTAATTAAAGCCCTAAAAATCACAATTAATTATTAAAAAGCCCTAAACAAGATTTTCAAGTTTGTAAACCTCAAAAATGACCTAATTAAGCTAAAAAGTATTTTTTTAAATTTTAAAACCAAATTAAACTATTTTTTAACACTTAAAAACTATTAAAATCTATTAAAACTTAAATTAATTCTAGAAAATAAATGAAAAGCCTAAAAAATATTTGGAAAGTGACAAAACTCCTATGTGTCTACAATCTAGGAAAAATGAAAAAAAGTTAAAAATTAAACTTTCAATTTTTAATAATAAAATAATATTCAAATATTCAAAAAAATAAAAATTTATAAATAAATTCTAAAAAATTACCAAAAATCTAAAATATTATAACTAAGACAAAAATGAAATTAAAAGTTCCTAAACCCTTTTTAATAAATTTATATTAAATTTTAAAGTTAGCTAAAAACCCTAAAATCAAATAAAATTAAAAATTAGACTTTTTGAAAACTTTTTTGGATGTAAACCTCAAAATATAAGTCAAAACCTAAAAACTATTTTTTCAGATTTTTAAAATAAATTTTCCTATTTTTAAATTACTTTTCTAAATTTAAACTAAAAATAATCCTAGAAAATTAATGAAATAATGGAAAAATAAACTTTTTGCACTGAAAAGTCTAAAACCCTGATAAGAACCTAGGAAAAATGCTAACTGGTCAAAAGCTTAAAGAAATAAGCTGAAATCGGCTTATTAAAAAGCTGTTAGCTAAATAAGCTACAAACCAAACACCACTTATATATTAAATCTTGCAAGAGTATACCAGTCAAAGTCCCTAGGGCAGTTGGTTAACACGTTTGGTTGTGGGAGGAGTGGCGCAGGTTCGAGTCCTGGCCACGTCCTTTTTGAACTATTATTTTTTTTCTTTTTTAAACTTTAAAAACTCAAAACCAGACTTACACTTGACTCTAAAACACAAATTTTAATCAAAAACAAGCAAGATTCAAGCTAATTAATCAATAAAAGGTGCCCAGATAGCACTTATGACTGATGAACACAAGTTGTATCTCTTCACTTGTGAAAATATGGAACAAGAGGACTTGATCTTGGTTTTGTTGTGATGTTTGATGGACAATATGGCACCCCTATACTCAGTTGAGTATAGGGAGTCACTTAAAACACAAAAACAGGCAAGAGTAACACACAATCAAGCACAAAATGAGCAAGTCAAGTTACTAATTATGCTACAACAGGTCTGGGGGTGTTTACTGGTTTATTAGGCACACAAATGATTTTCAATGGCCCATAACATGAACATAAGTCAACCGATCAACAAACAAGCAATACACAACCCTAAACAAACCTAAAATCTAGCAGTCTTCCAACTTTGAAGCACAAATTTCACACAAATGCAGTCACAAAAGCAGTTTTCTGATTTTTGACCACTTAAACCAATTTTTTACCATACAACTTGATTTAAAAACTTTTCCAAACTGAAAGTAACCTACAAGCAACCTATTAATACCCTAAGGAGTGTGTTTAATCAGCTTTTAACTCACAAACTTGTCACAAAATCTGCTTAAATCACAAATCCAAACACCCCTTTAAACTGAAATTCAATCTTTTTACAAACCAAATCCCATCAAATCTATACCAAACTGATTTTAAACAATCCTAACATGCATATTAAACCTAAAGATGGCAATATCAAACCAAATATCAGTCACTTAACAACTTTCATGCAGATTCACTTAAAACACCAAATAAAGAAACTGAAAATGAAATCAAGGATTTACCTTGTTGGACCTACATCCAGGCCCAACAATGGCAGCATTGCCATCTCCAAATAGGCTGGGGCCTATGCAGAACCTTGGACAAAACAAGCCTTCAACAAACCTGCAAATCAAACAAGAACAAACACAAGCAAATATTCTTTCTGATTTTCTTAAAACTTTCTCAAACCTTTTTCAAAATCTTTCCTTAAACTCTTTTCTTTTTCAAAAACACTTAAACCAATCAGGATTACAAACCTGCAAACCAAAACCTATGAAACAAGTTTTTACCAAAAACTTTACCAAATTTCAGAAACCTTGTTTCTGAAAATTCAAACACCAAATGTTTGAATAAGTTATCAATGGAACTCAGTTTTTAGCTTTCAACACAACACACAACTTTTAACAAACATAAAAAGGAATTACACTTGATTTAACAAACACCAAACTTTTATTTCATTAAAAAGGGATTACAAATGAGAAAGCTTAAAAACTGGAACAAATGATAAGGGTCACAAACGACTCCTTATTAAAGAAGCTACTAGAATGCTTAAATAAAATATTACAAAGAATTTCAAATGCTAAACCCTAATTCTGGAATATCCGAATTTGCCCTTGGTCATCTCTTGAAACTTTGGTCAAAATGCCCATGTGATGTTGCCAACTCTTGTTGGATGATCATAAACGTTAAAAACTCCTTGGAGGCCAAGTAGAAAAATCCTGAACGTTAAAATGGTCGGGTATTGGGTTTGGGTGAGTGTGACGTTGCAGGGGAGGGACCACCAAGACACATGGGTGTGTCTTGGTCACGGTTTTAGTGTGGGATGAGGTAAGGGCAAGGTAAATTTGTGATCTGGAGGAGAAGAGACAAAAACCCTTTGGATTGAGTCCAATTGGGTCTGGGGTTGATTAGGGTTTAAGGGTGATTAAGGTGGGGGATTAATCTGTTTTGGGAATAAAAAGATTTAAAAATCTTGTTTAGAGGGAAAGTGGGGATGAGGTTTGACTGGTTGACCACGTTTTTTAAATAAAACCGGGTATTAAACGTGGGTGGGTTTTGGGCTTGGGTAAATGGGTTGGACGGGTAGGGTAATTGGGTGGGTAGTGATGAGGTGTCAACTCATGAGTGGGTGTGAAGGTTTAGCTGTCTGGCAGAATTGGTCCCCCATGTTTTATATTCTTTGCACTTTGTATTAAATGCTGTCAACGCCTCATTACACTTGTAACAACTTTGGCAAGTTGTCACTTTTGGCACAAAAACTTTATAAACTTGAAACAAGGGCCATTAATGCACATTCTTCATATTTTCAAGGGCTGATCTTGTATAGTCTTCAAACTTTAGGGACCCTATTCATAATTATGAATTTTTGAGGGGTATAAAGTGTTAATCTTCCAAAGTTGAGGGACTAAAGTTGCCAATCTTCAATTATTCAAGGGCATTTTTGTAAAATCCAAACTTGGGCCCGGTTCATTGTGCGGCTTCGTTTCCCGTGTTCGTTTTTGAATGATTCTTGTGATCTTTAGCCATTTCTTCAATATCCGTACCTAAAAATACACAAGTAACAAACACAAGCATATATTTGGCAGTTTTGATGATATTTTATGCATTTTAAGCCCGATTTGGACGATGAGACCATGTATAAAAGTAGTCTCATCACTCCCCCATACTAAACCATTGCCGTGCCCTCACGCAATGCTAGAATAAAGTATCATAGCATCTCCAAAATTCATTTTATTTACTTTATTAAAATGATAAACTAGCTACACTACTACTATTACTACTTCTTGTGTTTTAGACATAATGTATGATTTTCATCGCAAAATAGGACGTTTAGGTTCATAGAACAAGAACACGTGAATGCTTCGTTAGAAATAATTTCGTCGTCCTCGATTTTCACCCTAATTCCATGCCAAGCGTGCAACGAGATCATTGTCATTATAAGTTAGTAATGCTAACACTACTCATATGCCCTAATCACGTACTTATCCTCCCATTATTACTAAGTTGTATCTCTTATATTTTATTTTGTCTTAATGATCACGAGGATACATTGTTGACTTATGCGATAATAGAGATTTAGGTCTAAAAATAGAGTCCTAACGGTGTAACTAAGACCATCAAATCAATAACCCCTCCTAATAGACAACGATGTCAAAAAATTAAGTTGACAAGAAGAATCGATAAACACGGTTTTATAACGGTTTTGAACATGAGACTTATTACCAAGACTTTTATACGCCCCCTAACGGAAGGGCCTTATTATCTTTGGTTTACCTCCATCTTTTATTCAACTTCGCCATGAAGCTTTTATTATGACTTCGGTCTTGCCTTGCCTTTTATTATCCGCCATCATCGGTGGTTTTATTAGCCAAAGACGTATATCCTCACGCTAAAGCGAATTTTGGATCTTTAAAGCTTCGAAGATTAAGGCTTGATTCACTTTCAATTTTGCATAGATTTTAGGCCTTGTGGGGCTTCAAATTGTTTGCTAGATTTAGGTGAGCACTTGAAATCTTATTATTAGGTGAAGCTTTCGATTATTCGGGTGCCAATACTTCAAAACCGTGACGCTGGCGATACCTTAATGTCTTTCCAATTTAATTACACGGAAGCTACTAGAAAAGACTAGAAACCCAACAATCCTAACTAAACTGCTAAGTCAATATTTATTAAGCAAAAAATATTTACAAGCGAAGGGAGAATAAGCAAATAACGAGAACACATGAGTTTTTGAAAGAATACGAGTACTCTACGTTTAGCATAGTAACTTATAATTAACTCTATCATTTCTCGTCCTCATTTAAGAGACTTAGCCTAATGTGTAGTTAAGGAATCAAAGCTAAGTGCTCAACACGCACGGTCGAGTCAAAAATTACTCTTATTCTCGCCATCGGAAAATCTACATTCGTGTCTTCAAACACTTATAACACATGAGAAAATTTTAAAATTTGGCCATTTTTAGCCTTATTTTGCAACAAAACGATAAACAAAAAGATAAACTTTGGAAAGCGTGAAGGTTTGGCAAGGCAAGTATCTATTCACCCCCCATACTAAAGTTAAACATTGTCCTCAATGTTTCGAGTCTAGGGGTGCAAACACCCCCATACTAGAGACGTAGTCGAATGCCTAATCTAGCATGGAAAGGGTGCAACCAATAAATTAATAGCCGTTTATGAAGTGTGCTAAAAACCTAAGGTTAGAACATCAAAAGGATATATCATATGGATATTGAGAAATGTCTCCAAAGCAAACGATCGAGTGCTCCCATAAAACGAACACGAGAGGCTCCAATCGTGAAGATCATGATCTAAAAACCACAATGCACAAACAACCACAGAACAAAGGTTGGAAGGGCACAAATCCCCTCACATTAAACTAATTAGAAAGCAATAATATGTACATGGATAAGCATGGGTCTCCCCATGAGGCACCTTGTTTTTGATAACCGAGTCAAAAGCTCGACTCGAATCCCCATAAATGTGATCATTCAGGGATAATCATGGTGTGGTCAATTTTAAGGGGGGCTTACATGATAAACAAGGCCAAAAAACAACCGGTATAAAGGACTAAGTCCGTAAATGGTGCAAAATACCGGGATCGAAGATGGCGTTCTCGTTTTCATTAGAAAAACGAATCAACGCCACTTCATCAATAGTCAACAAAAACTCAAAGAGTTTCAAGTAAAGAGATGAGAAATAGAAGGGTGGGACAATGGGTAAGTCTCTAAAAACATGAGCTACTCGAGGTAGACTCGCACCAATCAAATGAAAAGATTTTCCATTTATTGCATCGGTGGAAGACCGAGATTTCCCTTTATAAGCAATTCCAGGATCAAATATCTCGTCCTCGATGGAGAAAGGGGAGGGAACATAAGGGGATTCCCCCACACTAAGTCCACACAAAGCATCGTCAAAAGGAGAAGACGAGCTTGTAGCACTCAATACACGTGGTGATGACGGAGTTAGAATTGTAGAAAAATATTTTAAATTCAAGTTAAAATATTTTCTTTTTTCATCTTTAAAACTCTCCTTGTGAAAACCCAATTTAATTATGTCAAAAATATTTGGTGTTTCTAAAGCAATGTTAGTCACACTAAAAATTCTCACATTTTGAAATCTTTTTGGTTTAGGTGGTGGTAAGTTTTCAAATCTTTTGTCAACAAAGAAAACTTCCCCATCGGGATCAACGTATTCATCATCCGAAGAATCATTCACAAATGGAACCGTAGGCTTAACACTCTTAACCTCCACCGGCGGAGGGGACGGAACTTCATTTTTATCAACAACTCCTAAAAATCTATTTGAAATTATTTTGCAAATGTTTTTGATAGGATTGATATTGTACAAAGACGTGATCGAATACACATGAGAAAGAGTAGAGTTTTGGGTTGCATTAATGACGAGTTCTTCCTCATTGAAACGAAGAGTGATTTTTCTTGCATGCACATCGATAAGTGCTCTCGAGGTATCCAAAAAAGATCGACCTAAAATTAACGGAACTTTAGGATCGATAGGAATGTCAACAACAATGAAGTCTACAGGATAGTAGAACTTTCCAACTTTCACAAAGACGTCCTCGGCAACTCCACAAGCTAGAATCGTAGAATGATCGGCCATTTCGATTGACATTCTTGAAGGAGTGAGATTTGGAAGATTGAGCGATTTAAAAATCTCAAGAGGCATCAAATTAATACTAGCACCAAGATCGGCCAAGGCGTAGCATTCTTCCATGTCTTGTATAGCACATGGGATTAAAAACTTTCTAGGATCACTGACTTTTTGAGGTATGCGGCTTAGAAACACTGAAGAACAACTAGACGATTTTTGCAATTTCTCTTTGTTATTCAACATACTTTTGAAGTTCGCGGCAAATCGAGGCATCATGACTAAGGCGTCGGCAAAACTTATATTAAAATGCAAGTCACGAAACATTTTCATAAAGAGTTCAAATTGATAATTATTTCGTTCTTGTGCCTTTTCCTTGTCTCGTCTTGAAGGGTATGGTAAAGGTGGTGTGGGTTGGGGCAAAGTAGGCATAGGCATCGGCCTTGGAATCTCGGGTTCCATGATTGGTACTGGTTCAACCGTAGGTGTGGTTTGAGCGGTACTTCGTGGGCTTGTAATTTGCTCCTTTTCCACCAACACCTCGGGTTCTTTCTCTTTTTCCTTCTCCATAGAAGTACTTGGACGAGAAATGGGTTCTTTGAAAGTTTTACCACTACGAGTAGTAATAACCTTCAACTCTCCTTTTGGGTTCACGATGGTATCACTAGGAAGACCACCCGAAGAAGAGGGCTTACACATGATAGGTTCAAACATTTTTCCCATTCGGTCTTCAAACTTAGATTGCCTAGCATCCGCTTTTAACAACTCTTGCTTAATCTCATGTTGACCTTGCTCCATTTTTTGTTGATTTTGTTGGAGTCTTTGAACATTTCCTTCCATTTTATTAGCATGAGTTTTAATTTCATTAGCAAGTTCGTTTTTAAGCTCGTTTTTTAACTCGGATCTTAAGCTAACCATTTCACGTTGCATATTGTCAAACTTAGCATCATTAGCCTTTGCATAATTCAAAAATTCTCCTTGAAGATTTTTGGTGTGATCATTTTGAAAACCTTGAGTAGAAGTTTGAAAATCACGGTTTTGGTTTTGGTTTGAAACTTGCCCATTTCCACTTTGATAATTACCCTTGTTATAATTCCTTTGATTTCCTTGGTAATTTCCACCTTGGTTGTTGTTTCGATAATTATTAGCATTTTGATTTGGTGGAGCTTGATTTTGGCGGGAACCTTGACCGATTTGGTTATAAGTTCCCGTGGCTACATAAGCACTCGAAGTGTTACCATCCGCGGTAATGCACTCGGAAAGATCATGAGCTCCACCACACGACAAACAACTCTTAGAAACGGCTTTAACCGAAGCGGAATTCGAAGCTTCTTGAGCTTTCCAATGGGACATAAGGGTTGAAAACCTATCGAAAAACCGATTCTCCTCATTTGCTTCATCTTGCAAGGCATTGATACTACGAGACGATGATGAGCCCATTTTGGCAACACTCGGTGTGTTACGAGGGCTATAAACCTTAGACCTATTCTCAATTATGACCAAAGCTTCTTCAACCGTTTTACACAAAAAATTACCACCCGCGGCGGCATTCAAATAATCTCTTTCATGATCGTTAAGTCCATTGTAAAACGTGTCGATTTGATGCAAGTCGGAAAAACCGTGATGAGGACATTCATGTAACATCTCCTTAAACCTATTCCAAGCCGTTGAAAAACTTTCATTTGATTCTTGTGAAAATTTAGAAATCTCATTTTTCAAATGCGTAGTCTTAGAGGGCGGAAAAAATTGGTTCACGAACTTTGAAACGAGATCCTTCCACGTCAATATAGAACTGGGTGGCTCTTTCTCTAACCAAATTTTAGCGGGCCACGCTAAGGAATACGGAAAAAGCATCATCTTAATCGAGTCATTCGAGACATCCTTGAATTTGCAAGTGGCGGTAAGACGATTAAATTGGCGGATATGGTTGTGAGGATTGTCCTTCTCATCACCACGGAATTTGTTGTTTTGGATCATCGACAACAAACCCGTTTTCACCTCAAAATTCTCCGCAAGGATTGCGGGAATCACAATAGCTTCTCCATAACCCTCGGTGGGTGCTTGAAGTAACTCCATCATAGTTTGATTCGCCATGGTAGGTGCTTCTCGTACAATGGGTTCGTCAATAGGAGACTCCTCACTAGAATGAGTTGGAGTGGGAGTTTTGTTCTTTCGTCTACGTGCACGTTTTGCTTGATTACGAGTTAGCATAAACGTCACGTACAACGAGGAGTCGAGCAAAGAAGATTCTTTTTGGTATTTTGTATTTTTCAATTTTTTTGTGGTTTTTGATGGTATTAACTTTTTTTTGGAAATTGGTGAATGTATTAAGTAGACAAAAATCTACAAATCTCCTCCTTAATCAAATCTCTCGATTAAAGAAGCCTGAAGGAATGAAAACGATCACGTGAAGTGAACGCCTTCGATGACTTTAGAACGATGGTGGAACACCAAATCGTTCAAGAGGGTTTAATCAATAGAAACCAAGAAAATATATATGATATGTAATAATACTTTGGGCGGCAAAACCCTCGATTCACTCTCAAAATCAAATACGCACAAGCAAGCGGAGGAAACGAGGCGGCGCGAAGCACTTAAGAGCCTTTTTCCTTTAGGTCGTGAAATACAACCGCCTTATACCCACCTTATAGTTTGTATTATCAAGATTAAGCTTCACGAAAGTATTTAGCTATTTTTGCCTTTTTTCTTTGGTTTGAGATTCGAATACAATGATTGGGTAATGACCTCCCAAGTCAAGGTTGTGATTTCTCACGTATTTGGAGTACTTGTGAATTTATTGTTCTACGTATACAATATATTAATAGTATTCACACAAAAACCGAAAAACGATAATACGTATTAGTAGAGTGCTACTAATACAAATACTATTTATGGCTATATAAAAAAACAACAATGTTCAATCAAAACACAACACGCCTCCCTGGCAGCGGCGCCAAAAATGATGTTTGTGTATTTTTACCCCTTTAGGAAAAGGAAGGTAAATTAGGGTAAGTATTAACGAGTAGTTTAGGAAAACCACAAGTTATGACCCAATGAAGTGAGTTCGTTCTCGAGGAGGCTAGTGCGTTGTGTATTGAATTGATATTGATTTGTGATTATATGATTGAGAAAGAAATGGGATTAGAAGAGAAAGACGGTTACGAAGACGGATTAAACTAAGACGAAAAAGCGTTCACGTAAAACCGTAAAACTACAAAAATTAAAATTTTAACCTAAAAATTCCTAAAAATTACTAAAAATTCACAAAAAAAATTCTAAGAGTTTACAAAAATTCCAAACTTGCTAAAACCTTTAAATTAATTAGATAATGACTTTCTAATGCTAATTAAAGCCCTAAAAATCACAATTAATTATTAAAAAGCCCTAAACAAGATTTTCAAGTTTGTAAACCTCAAAAATGACCTAATTAAGCTAAAAAGTATTTTTTTAAATTTTAAAACCAAATTAAACTATTTTTTAACACTTAAAAACTATTAAAATCTATTAAAACTTAAATTAATTCTAGAAAATAAATGAAAAGCCTAAAAAATATTTGGAAAGTGACAAAACTCCTAATTATGTGTCTAAAATCTAGGAAAAATGAAAAAAAGTTAAAAATTAAACTTTCAATTTTTAATAATAAAATAATATTAAAATATTCAAAAAAATAAAAAGTTTATAAATAAATTCTAAAAAATTACCAAAAATCTAAAATATTATAATTAAGACAAAAATGAAATTAAAAGTTCCTAAACCCTTTTTAATAATTTTATATTAAATTTTAAAGTTAGCTAAAAACCCTAAAATCAAATAAAATTAAAAATTAGACTTTTTGAAAACTTTTTTGGATGTAAACCTCAAAATTATAAGTCAAAACCTAAAAACTATTTTTTCAGATTTTTAAAATAACTTTTCCTATTTTTAAATTACTTTTCTAAATTTAAACTAAAAATAATCCTGGAAAATTAATGAAATAATGGAAAAATAAACTTTTTGCACTGAAAAGTCTAAAACCCTGATAAGAACCTAGGAAAAATGCTAACTGGTCAAAAGCTTAAAGAAATAAGCTGAAATCAGGTTATTAAAAAGCTGTTAGCTAAATAAGCTACAAACCAAACACCGCTTATATATTAAATCTTGCAAGAGTATACCAGTCAAAGTCCCTAGGGCAGTTGGTTAACACGTTTGGTTATGGGAGGAGTGGCGCAGGTTCGAGTCCTGGCCACGTCCTTTTTGAACTATTATTTTTCTTTTCTTTTTTAAACTTTAAAAACTCAAAACCAGACTTAAACATGACTCTAAAACACAAATTTTAATCAAAAACAAGCAAGATTCAAGCTAATTAATCAATAAAACGTGCCCAGATAGCACTTATGACTGATGAACACAAGTTGTATCTCTTCACTTGTGAAAATATGGAACAAGAGGACTTGATCTTGGTTTTGTTGTGATGTTTGATGGACAATATGGCACCCCTATACTCAGTTGAGTATAGGGAGTCACTTAAAACACAAAAACAGGCAAGAGTAACACACAATCAAGCACAAAATGAGCAAGTCAAGTTACTGATTATGCTACAACAGGTCTGGGGGTGTTTACTGGTTTATTAGGCACACAAATGATTTTCAATGGCCCATAACATGAACATAAGTCAACCAATCAACAAACAAGCAATACACAACCCTAAACAAACCTAAAATCTAGCAGTCTTCCAACTTTGAAGCACAAATTTCACACAAATGCAGTCACAAAAGCAGTTTTCTGATTTTTGACCACTTAAACCAATTTTTTTACCATACAACTTGATTTAAAAACTTTTCCAAACTGAAAGTAACCTACAAGCAACCTATTAATACCCTAAGGAGTGTGTTTAATCAGCTTTTAACTCACAAACTTGTCACAAAATCTGCTTAAATCACAAATCCAAACACCCCTTTAAACTGAAATTCAATCTTTTTACAAACCAAATCCCATCAAATCTATACCAAACTGATTTTAAACAATCCTAACATGCATATTAAACCTAAATATGGCAATATCAAACCAAATATTAGTCACTTAACAACTTTCATGCAGATTCACTTAAAACACCAAATAAAGAAACTGAAAATGAAATCAAGGATTTACCTTGTTGGACCTACATCCAGGCCCAACAATGGCAGCATTGCCATCTCCAAATAGGCTGGGGCCTATGCAGAACCTTGGACAAAACAAGCCTTCAACAAACCTGCAAATCAAACAAGAACAAACACAAGCAAATATTCTTTCTGATTTTCTTAAAACTTTCTCAAACCTTTTTCAAAATCTTTCCTTAAACTCTTTTCTTTTTCAAAAACACTTAAACCAATCAGGATTACAAACCTGCAAACCAAAACCTATGAAACAAGTTTTTACCAAAAACTTTACCAAATTGCAGAAACCTTGTTTATGAAAATTCAAACACCAAATGTTTGAATAAGTTATCAATGGAACTCAGTTTTTAGCTTTCAACACAACACACAACTTTTAACAAACATAAAAAGGAATTACACTTGATTTAACAAACACCAAACTTTTATTTCATTAAAAAGGGATTACAAATGAGAAAGCTTAAAAACTGGAACAAATGATAAGGGTCACAAACGACTCCTTATATACTAGTCTAAAGAAGCTACTAGAATGCTTAAATAAAATATTACAAAGAATTTCAAATGCTAAACAATAATTCTGGAATATCCGAATTTGCCCTTGGTCATCTCTTGAAACTTTGGTCAAAATGCCAATGTGATGTTGCCAACTCTTGTTGGATGATCATAAACGTTAAAAACTCCTTGGAGGCCAAGTAGAAAAATCCTGAACGTTAAAATGGTCGGGTATTGGGTTTGGGTGAGTGTGACGTTGCAGGGGAGGGACCACCAAGACACATTGGTGTGTCTTGGTCATGGTTTTAGTGTGGGATGAGGTAAGGGCAAGGTAAATTTGTGATCTGGAGGAGAAGAGACAAAAACCCTTTGGATTGAGTCCAGTTGGGTCTGGGGTTGATTAGGGTTTAAGGGTGATTAAGGTGGGGGATTAATCTGTTTTGGGAATAAAAAGATTTAAAAATCTTGTTTAAAGGGAAAGTGGGGATGGGGTTTGACTGGTTGACCACGTTTTTTAAATAAAACCGGGTATTAAACGTGGGTGGGTTTTGGGCTTGGGTAAATGGGTTGGACGGGTAGGGTAATTGGGTGGGTAGTGATGAGGTGTCAACTCATGAGTGGGTGTGAAGGTTTAGCTGTCTGGCAGAATTGGTCCCCCATGTTTTATTTTCTTTGCACTTTGTATTAAATGCTGTCAACGCCTCATTACACTTGTAACAACTTTGGCAAGTTGTCACTTTTGGCACAAAAACTTTATAAACTTGAAACAAGGGCCATTAATGCACATTCTTCATACTTTCAAGGGCTGATCTTGTATAGTCTTCAAACTTTAGGGACCCTATTCATAATTATGAATATTTGAGGGGTATAAAGTGTTAATCTTCCAAAGTTGAGGGACTAAAGTTGCCAATCTTCAATTCTTCAAGGGCATTTTTGTAAAATCCAAACTTGGGCCTGGTTCATTGTGCGGCTTCGTTTCCCGTGTTCGTTTTTGAATGATTCTTGTGATCTTTAGCCATTTCCTCAATATCCGTACCTAAAAATACACAAGTAACAAACACAAGCATATATTTGGCAGTTTTGATGATATTTTATGCATTTTAAGCCCGATTTGGACGATGAGACCATGTATAAAAGTAGTCTCATCAATAGTGCGTTTTCATTGCCCTTTTGTGGGTCTTAGTGGTTGTCATGATGGTAGTGGAAATGGGCTTACCAAAGTTTCGTTGATCATACACCTTCGTGATCGTCATTGCAATGGTGATGCAGAAGCTATCACAAGACAATCTTTGTCCACTAATCTTGAGGTTTTTTAGAAGGCGGAGGTAACATTTAAACTCATGGGTATTTGGTTATGCGGGGTTTGTTTTAAGACACATACTCTTCGTTCTAAGTGTCGACATAGTAATGGTTTTGTGTCGCCCCATGATTGTGGAGATGGTGTTATTAGGTTTGTGCTTTATGACCTTATCAAACCACACATTCCTACTTCTTCACAACAGCTTAAGCATGTTGATGATTGCATGAAAGTCCAACAAGGAGGTTTTACATTGGCACTTATTGATAGTTTGTTTACAAAAGGGTTGCGTACTGTTAAATCCATCCCTCATAAGTGTCGTTTGGGGTTCTCTCGGGTCTTAAAAGAAGCTCTTGATAAGGTGATTTACACACCTAATGACATCTCTTGTTGGGTAAATTTATTAGTATTGCCTCTTTGTCTCCTCAAAACCTTCTCCCCGAGGAGTAATCTTGAATGCAAGTCATCAATTAAGCGCCAACATCCACGAAGAGTCTATTGCTAATGCTATTCGATCTTGGAGTTTACCGGGCGGTAGTTTGCAGCTTATAAGGGAGACTTTAGCCGAATCCTCCCCTACTTTTCCTGATATTTATGACGGCGACATTGATTTAGGAGATCGGAATATCATGCAGTTTAAAAGGAAGATTTGTGATGGCCATTATAGTGCGGCAGTCAGATTTATTTCCTCTTCTGGTGTTGCCCCTTACAATAATGCTACTCTTGAGGACTTGAAGACTAAGCACCCTTTCAAGCCTGCTCATTTATTTCCAAATATACCTATTGATCATCATCACCTCGTTTCCTCTCCATCTGTGGTTCTAGACAGGGTAAGAGCTTCCCTCGTGGTACATCGTGTGGACAAGATGGGTTGCGTGTGCAACACCTTATGAATTGCTTGAGTGGGGCTGTTGTAGCTATTTCTGATGAGTTAGTCTCTTCTATCACCCAAGTGGTAAATCTTTTTCTTGAAGGAAAATTCCCCAAGGTGTTAGGTGAGTACCTATCACACCGTTGGTTAAGCCGGGTGGTGGTATTCGTCCTACAGTCGTGGGTACAATTTGGAGGCGTCTAGTTTCCAAGGTTAGTGTTGTTATGATTGTTCCTTCTTTGGATAGTTATTTAGATGGCCTACAGTTTGGTGTTGGTCTCTCAGGAGGGGGTGAGGCGATACTTCATGCTGTTAATCGATTGATTGAGGGTCATGGGGATGATGATAGACTTTCAATGTTGCTGGTGGACTTTAAAAATGCCTTCAATTTGGTAGATCGAGAGGTTATGTTACATGAAGTTCGTCTTCATTGTCCGCTATTTCGTGTTGGGTGGAATTTTGTTACTCTAACCCATCTAGATTGTATAATCGGGAACACATCTTACAGTTATGTCAAGGAGTGAAACATGGTGATCCCCTTGGTCCTTTGCTTTTTGCCTTAGTGTTACATCCTTTGATATGTAAGATTAGAGACTCTTTTAGTCTTTTTTTACATGCTTGGTATCTAGATGATGGCACTATTATTGGAGATACCTTGGTTGTGGGGAAGGTTCTTGAGTTAATTATGGAGGATGGACCAAAATGTGGCTTACATCTGAACGTTGATAAAACTGAGGTTTTTTTGGCCAAAGGAAGACCCTAGAAGCAGGTATGTAGGTGTTTTCCCGCCAAATATTGCTCGACCTTTGCATGGAGTCAAATTACTTAGTGGGCCTGCTAGTGTGGAGTTTGATTTCAGTAGTGAGCTTGTAATGAAGAGAGTGTCCAAAACCATTGTACTTATAGACACAATTTCTAGGGTTAATGACCCTCAATGTGAGTTGTTGCTTCTCCGTGCATGTGCTGGTATATCCAAACTGTATTATGCTATGCGCACGTGCTCTCCACGGGTGTTTGAGATGGCTCAGTGTTCCTTTGACACGGCTCTTCGTTCTGCTTTAGAACATATTGTCACTGCTTCTGGACCTGGTTTAGGTGATTGGAAATGGAGGCTTGCCACCTTACCATTTGGATTTGGGGGTCTTGGCGTCTACTCTGTAGGTGATGTTTTGAATTATGCTTTTCTTGCATCTAGATTGCAGTCTGCTAGCTTGCAGATGAAGCTTCTTTGACATTCTGGTACTGTTACTTATGGGCCAACCTTTGATGATGCCATGTGTATGTATAATTCGAAAGTGGAGACTGATATTTTGAGTAATCCAAGTGAGATCGTTGCCCCCAAACTCATGAAGAAATTGGCAAATATATATTTCACTCATGTTACTCAAACTGCAGAATCTACTTTTTCTTTATCTCCTTGACGGATGGCTTTGTGGAAATCTCAAATGGAGGATCATACTTCTAACTGGATTAGGGTGGTTCTGATTTCTTGTTTGGGACAGAATATGAATGGTAAGACTTACCGTTGTGTGTTATGCTATCAGTTAGGTATTCCTCTATTTTCAGTTTCAAAACCGTGCTCAGCATGCTCGAAGGTATTTACGGGAGATATTTATGGAGACCATGATGTGTCTTGTGCCGGTATCATTGGCATTAAACATCAACATAATGGTGTACGTGATACCTTGGTCGACATCTGTTTTAGGTCAGGGGTTTCAACTGGAAAGGAAGTTGATATTGGGCTTGGTGGAGGGCGTGACAAATCCTTACGTCCAACGGATGTGTTACTCTACTCGTGGGACAGAGGGGTCGATGTGTGTGTTGATTTGACAGAGTCCTCTCCCCTTACGCAAACTGGGATGGTTGATTTTTTATGACAGGTCGTGCAGTGACAGATGCAGCACATCGTAAACGAGTCAAGTATGAGACTAAGTGTTCAGACATCGGATGTGGTTTCCTCCCCTTTTCATTTTCCTCAATTGGGGAATTGGAGAAAGATGTGGTTGCCTTACTGAAGCAAATCCGGAAGTTCTCTATGTCTCAAGACATTAGAGCACGTGTTGTTGATTTTATTTTTAATAGGATTAGCTTCTCTATAGCTAAAGGAGTGGGGGCTCGGATAGTATCTCGACTCCCCACTAACTTTTTGTAAATCCTATTATTCTAATGAAGTGAAGTTTAAATTAAAATAAAATAATAAATATAAAAATAATAATTATAATATAAAGTGATGTCAAATATGAGACCAAGTGTGGAGATATTGGATATGGTTTTATTCCCTTCTCATTCTCTTCTTTCGAGGAACTTGAGAAAGATGCAGTGGACTTACTAAAGCGGATCCGAAGATACTATATGACTCAGGATATTGGGTCACGTGGTGCTTGTTATATGTTTAATAGGATCGGGTTTGCTATTGTTAGAGGAGTGGGAGCCCAAATTGTTTCTAGGCTTCCCACTAACTTTTTGTAAATCCTATTATTCAAAATAAAATAAAATATAATAATAAAATAAAATAAAATAATAATAATAACAATAATAATAATATATTACTTTACTTGTGGGATGGAGGACTTGATGTGTGCGTGGATCTGACTGGATCTTCACCTTTGATACAAACCGAGATGACTGATTTTGTACCTGGTCGACTAGTGGTTGATGATGCAAAACGTAAACGTGTTAATTATATGGCTAAGCGTGCAACTATTGGATATGGGTTTCTTCCATTTTCTTTCTCTTCCTTGGGGGAATTAGAGGCGGATGCGGTTACAATGTAGAAGAGGATCCGAAAATTCTCTATGGCTTAGGACATCGGTGCACCTGCTGTTGTTCATATATTTAATATGATTAGTTTCGCTATTGCTAAATGAGTGAGAGCTCAGATAGTATCTCGGCATCCCACAAACTTTTTGTAAATCCGATTATTCTAATAAAGTGATGATTTATAAAAAAATAAAAATAAAAAAATAAAAATAAAAATAATTAAGAAATAATACCTGTACTTTTCCAATTGTGCAGAAATAGTCACTAAAAGAAAGAGAGTTGTGTTTACTTTAAACATCATTCTTAACAATGTGTATTGAGAGGACCAAGAAAATCATACCTTTTTTATGTTGCACGAGATGTCGACTTTATAAGCGAGTCTAATGCTAGGGTTTTCTAGCATTTGACATATAAGTGTAATGGACGTAATCATGGGTGAACCCACATGGGAACCAGGTGTGGCACAAGTTACACCTTATTTTTTGTCACGAAGAGTAATTTGTTTTACAAAATTAGTCTTTTCTCGACACATGCAACACAAAATTTTACCTGACATACGACACCTTAGTACTAATAATCATAAAAAAAATTATACAAGATCTTATTTGAAAACCTAAGTCCGTCTCTAGACGTAATGACATTGGCTGGAGTGAAACCGTTATAAGGCAAGAGCCTTTAATTGTCGTAAGCATTGCAAGTCATTTTATCTTTGCGGGTGTTTGGTTAATTCATCGTTTGCTTGTGAACGAGAACCTGTCTTATTCGTCTTGTAATGTCATCTCCGGGAACATGCTTATTCGTCTTGTAAGCGAGACATGCTTATTTTTAACGTGTTTGCTATTCAAGTTACTTGGATCTTTATTATCTGATATAGACATATACAGTCATCAAAATTTGAAACATTCTAAGTTTGATTTATCAGTCATGTCAAAAACTCTCCTCACACCAACCACATCAACACCACATCAACTTTTCCTCTCATACTTTTTACCATCATCCTCTTTCACACATTACTTTATTATCTGATATAGACATATACACAGTTCAATCAGTTTCATCGAAGTTTTCGTTTAAAATTAGAGTTCGATTACACGAGCGAGTGACGGTTCAAAAAGTTCAACCAACCCATACACGTAGAACAACATATCAATCAAAAGCTAGATGTGAATAATAATAGATGCGTAAAGCTTTTTAATTACATAATAATTGCAATATCTCTCTTAAAGCAAATTCATTTCGAGAAAACTGGACATGTATTCGCGCATAAGTGTGAAAATTGTTTAAACGCAAATAGTTAATAATATGTTATTTAATTCGGTGATCGAACGGTAATCCGGTGATTTGACTACGCTGATTTGGTGGTCAAACTCATGACCCGACAACTCGACCGGTTGACTCAGTAGTTGATCACGTGACCCGCTAACTCGACTGAGTTGATTCGATAGTCGAATTAGTGAATCGTAGCCGGTAAGTCGCCGGAGAGAAGCTGATGTGCCAAAAAATGTAGGTCGTCATTGTGAGTAGCTTAAAAGATGCCATATATCTAAACTGTTGAGCGGGATAATGAAAAGGAAGTGAAAATTTAAATTTTGGTTTTGAATTTAGTGAAAATTCGAGTGCAATTAAGTCACCTCATCCCAGAACACATTTTTAACTTGAACCATACATTTCATAATGAATTTTGAATTTTAAATTTCAAATTATATATCACTTCATTTATTGTATTTCAAATACTCCTCTACCTTCCTTAACTATCTCTTTAAAACTATCCTCACAATCAAACCATTTCACACACTCTTTGAAACAAACAATACAATGCTACGCCAAATTTGGCAATCACTCTTTTTGACATGTTGCTCTTGCTATATTGACAATAGTGTTCTCTTTAGGCTAGCCTACTTTCATAAATTGTTTTCCCTTTGTGTATCTAAATCGCATTAGAGGAATATGTCACACGCCATAATTGTTCCAAATGTTGTGGGTCTGAACCATTTCGATTGGATATTTTAAGCTAATGTGATGAACAGGTTGAGTTGATTTGATGTGTCAGGAACTTGACATGCAAATACAAATTTGAACATGATGATTTCCTTTTCTTTGGAAGGAGGTAGATTATACTCTAGAATTGGCCAATTCTAGAGTATAGACTACATCCGTCCAATATAAGGGAAATCGTCATGTTCAAGCATGTATGTGTATAACTGTGAAGAAAACTAATGCCAACTTGATGCTATGCATGTCTTATGAAGAAGATGAGAAGTATGCAGCTTTTGTTTATAGTTCTTTGTTGGTGCTAGCTTTGAGGAACCAATAAACCGAACTGTTAGTTTTTTTAGCTGCTTGTGTCTACAAGCTTCCATCACTTGAATTGCATGGAATATAAAGGAAATGGAAGTCAGTTACCTTATTAAAAGCTTGGTGCAAGTTTATGAGTTATACTTATCACATTTATTATGATACACATAATAAATGCTAATTTTCATGGATAAGATGCCACAATTTCCCTCGTAATTAAAACATTTAGAGCTTGTCATATTTGCAATATTGAATACTCATTCATATGAAGAATAATTTATGACCCACATTATGACAATAAATTTCCCTTTGTACGTATTAAATTAGATCGACTAATTTTACTCTCGAAATGTGGACCAACCTTTTTTTTACAGTTTTAAAATTGTGGAGGGAAAATTCCCACAAAAACTTTCATATGGAACAAGTGAATGAATGATCAAAATTTTTGAAATTAACCACAAATTTTTTAGGAAAGAGATCTATATATATCACCATGCGAGAAATCATTTTACAGTACCTCATTCCAAGCAAAAAAAACAACACACACATTTAACAAGAGTTGTACTCGTAGATGGATTCATCTATTAGCTCAACAACAACAAAAAAACTTAACTGACACCCAACGTCAATCCATTTATCAACAATTGTTGCTAAAACGTTTTAATGGAAAACTAAAAAAAGGCTCCATAAAAGAGACAACAACTTTGTTTTCGGTATCCCCGCGAACAGTACGTCATGTTTGCCAGCGAGCTCAAGATCAAGTCCGTCATGGAGTAACAGTCGATGTATCTTCAAAGATGGCAAAGGTGGTTGGGCGGAAAAAGGTTCAAATCGACGTGACTCAAGTTTCACAACTTCCATTACGTCGTCGATCAAACATACGTTGTCTTGCAAAATCAATCGGTGTTCCAAAATCAACTTTACATAGGCGAATAAAAGAAGGTGTTCTTCGACCACATACAAATGCTATTAAGCCAGAATTGACCGATATAAACAAAAGAACAAGGTTATAATTTTGTTTATCTATGGTCAATCCACCATTATCAAATGGCATTCGTACCATTGCTGATATGCTTAACGTAGTCCACATTGATGAGAAGTGGTTTTACATGTCTAAGGAATCAAAACGTTGTTATCTTGTTCCTGAGGAGATTGAACCACACAGAACGTGTAAAAGCAAAAAAGTTTATCACAAAAGGCATGTTTTCAGCGGCTGTCGCACGACCAAGATATGATGTGTTTGCGAATGAAATATTTAATGGTAAGATTGGTATTTTCCCGCTCACAACACTAGAACCGGCTAAACGGTCTAGCAAGAATCGTGTTGCGGGAACGTTGGAGACGAAACCTATTTTATCGGTAACTAAGGAGGTAACAAGATTATGGTTGATAGAAAAATTCCTTCTGGCTATTAGAGCTAAATGGCCAACAATTCATACGGGTCCAATATTTATCCAACAAGACAACGCGAAGCCTCATATTGTCGTTAATGATAGCGAGTTTGTTGAAGAAGCATCTCGCGACGGATTTGATATTGGACTTCGTTTTCAGCCATCTAATAGTCCAGATCTAAATGTGTTGGATCTTGGATTTTTTCGAGCGATTCGGTCACTACAGGAGCAAGAGTCTCATAGGACAATTGATGAATTAGTTTCCGCCGTTCAAACATCGTTTGAAAATATGTTATCGCACGAGCTTAACAATGTGTTTTTAACATTACAAACATGCATGAAAAAAATCATGAAGATTCGCGGGGGAAACAATTATCAAACGCCACATATAGGTAAAGGCAGATTGACATGGTAAGGAAATTTACCATTACAAATCACATGCGATGAAAGCTTGATGCAAGAAGTGATTTTCGTAACAACTCGAATTTTCGTGTCTTATTTATTTATTTAAGACGTACTTGTAATGTTAAGACACACTATCGGTATGTGTTGACTGTGAATGCACGAAGAGTTGTTAAGCATACGTGTACCCTTGTATATTTTTCATAACATTTATGTTAGCGTGTCGATGTCCTTGTATGCGACATTGAGTACTACTAAAATTAATATTACTGTCTAAAACTAAGAATTCACAAGTTACTTTATGAGCCAAACATGCCCATCAAAATTGATATTGATGCTCATCAAACCCCTACTGGGCCGAAGGCTAGTATAGTATGAACAAAGAATTTCAAACTAAATGGAAAACTTAAATTGATAAACTTGCATTGAGAAGCAAATCTGTGAATTTCAAATTTAGTCAACCAAGGTCAAACACAAATACCTGGAAAAACATATTATAACACCCACTTTCCACAAGGGTCCAACACACATGCCAAAATTACCTAAAATGTGTAGGTCACAAGTATGCCATTCCCAGAATTGGATTAAACCAAAGCCAAACTATAACAATTATATACCTCTCATTCTACTCACAACCTCATCACAAAACACAGTCAAACAATACAAATCTTGGTTAACAAAACATAAATTCCAGGAAATCTTAGGAAGCAAGTGGCAAGTTTTGAGTCAACCGAATCACACTCCAACATTATGTCCGAATACACAAGATGAAAACCCTTGTTGTTGTGAGCCTTTCATACACTTTTCTTTTATCTTATGCATCATACTAGTTGTGCTTGACCAAAACTCCCCTTCGAAAACATTAACACATGAGTTAATAGTTAGAAAATGTTCTAATAGTTTGTAGTCAATAAAGACCATGCTAGTTTTATACACCCAACGACCCAAGACCATTTACTTTTGACTAAACCGAGACCCCCTGCGTGACACCATCATACCGAGACTCTTTCTTTTTAGTATTTTTGTATCAAGTAACTTTAAATATAATAGTAGTAATAAAAACAACCCCAATTGAACTAGACCTAAAGAAATCTGTCGAAACCCTAAGTAATTATAAAGTTGACAAAACCAAGAAATTTATATCATTTCAATTATAGAAACACAATTTATACCCATTTAAGACCGCGGGTGTAAAACCCCCCAATTTATATAAACCCTAAACTTTTGTAAATCATTTTTATTAAGAAATTAATCTAATTTAATATTCAAAAACACTAATTAATTATGAATAAACCCCCGAATTAGAAAACCCCCAATTTATTCGAAACCCTAATTTTCAAAAAAACGTTTTATTGATTAATTCTCCTCATGAGGAGTCTAAGAACACAGTTTAATTATAAAGAAACACAAGATTTGAGAAACCCCCAAATTTCCGAAACCCTAAAAGTTCATAAGTCAATTTCTTGATGAAATTAACATGAAGTTACATACGAAACCATTGATTAATTATGGTAAAGCCACTGATTTAGAAAAACCCCAAATGCTTCAAAATCTTAATCTATTTATAAAGATTTATAAATCCATTTTGTTTTCAAAAGAATAATCAAAGGGTTTTAAAACATCTTTTTAGAAGAAAGAGAGAAGAACACTTATCTTGTGATGATACCCCACGATTGATAAACATGTTGGGGATGAGATGTCGTGATATTGGATGAGTAACATGATCAGGGAATGATTTTTGACTCTGGTATTGGATACCAGATTTGTTTGTTTAAGTGAGAGAGAAGATGGGAGACGGTGGGAGTAATAAAAGAGAGAGAGAGAGAAAGAAAGTGAATGGGTGGGTATTGAGATATAAACGTGCCTCCCATCAATCCTTATTATTAACGATTGATTGGGTTTCGGGTTGGGTAAAGACATCTTGGGCCGAGCCCATGTTTTTATTAGGGGAACTTGGACTGTTGGTTTAGGTTGGGTTTATTAAGCCCAATAAATGAAATTTGTATATGTAAGTATATAATGGTGATACTAAGCCCGATACTCATTTTAAAACCGTATACTAAAGTCACGTTTTTCATAAACGAAACGTTTTGTCAAAAGCACCACTAGGACATCATGCATTTTATTAGTGTAATTATAGATGTCGTGACGTAGCCATTATGATTAACTAGGTTGTGGATAGCGTGATCACATCCTCGAGCTACCTTACATTTTCCATCATCATACTTGACTTACGAGGTGAGTTCATAGCCCCACTTTTAATTGCTTTTAAATACTTGGGGTGAGAACATTGCTTGTTTTTACGGATGAACATAAGTACCCTAAAAACTCATATGTTGCCTATATGATGTCTAAGTAGCGATACCCATAGATGCTTTAGCCCACTATCATGAACCGTTAATTACTTTGTGTAAGCGTAAATGTTATGGATAGATCTATTGGGATTGGCCTCCCTATCTAATGTTGGTTGTGTGACCTAATTGGATACAATTACATTTGAGGTGTTACGAATACTTTGGGGTAGTATTTTCTTGGGCTCTTATATAAACTTGTTGGTACGGTTAACGCTTCGGTGTCATGAGCTTGGACGTAGGATGTTATAACGTATGCTACTTGATAATAATCTTGTATTTGTTATAAGATTATTTGTTGGTTGCCTAACTAAAATCTTATGGTTCATCATATTATCTATACTTAAACCTATAAACTCACCGACCTTTGTGTTGACGTTTTAGCAATATTTTTCTCAGGTGTCAAGGCGGAGGAGTGACGTGGTTGTGCTGTGGAGATAATAAAATTTATCATGATTATCTTTTGGAGACTTAATCTAAATGTTGTGATATTTGGAAACTTTGATTTTATATCATCATGATGTACTAAACAATTCTCTTAGGACAAGTTATTTATGTTTATTGAATTTTAAACGACTTTTAAATGGTCGTTCTTTATATCTAGTTCTCTTGATTGTCATGATAGTCACATCCTCGTGTATTCACATACATTGCTAATTTGAGGATGTGATAATTTCTTATATGGCTTGTTAGAAGAATGTCAAAAAAAAAACTACAGAGAGTTTACATGGGGATATAAGATTATTTGCATGGAAGAGATAGGAAATGCACTAGTCCTAGTTTGTTATCGTTTAAATTTAGCAAAAAATGTGTATGATATCTTTAATTTCATTCTTGAATGTCTTAATGTTCTGCACTGTGCTTTATATTCTGGTTTGAATGAAAAACAAAGAACTAAATTTGTCTTTGATTTTATTTTTTGGAAACGGCAAATAATTCAACGGACGCCTACTCGTAATATTTCAACGAGCACCCCAGGTTCGAGCTTCGCATAGCGGGCAAACCCAGCCCCCAAAGGGATCTCCAGGGAGAATTCCCCACGTGTGCCCGTGTGAGGTATGAGTTACATTACGCTAATGCGACGATCACAAGGATCGAACTCACAACCTGCAGCCCACAGTGGTTGTAAACCCAGTGCATCGCGCCAGCTGGGCTGGAGGTCATTTGCTGTCTTTGATTTTATTACTCGTATGATGATGTCTCCTTATTAATTAGGAGTAAATGTGACTTTGATAGAGAATCAATTTTTCTCATTTATAATCAATGAGCGGCTAAGGGTAGAATATGAAAAGTTTATAATTTTAATCATCTATTTAATGTTTTTGACAATGTTTTTGGGACATCTATAAATAAAAATGAGGTCAATAAAAGTGAGACGGAGGGAGTAATATTTTACCTAAACTTTATATGAAATCTTAAATGTAACGAGTGTTCTAAAACCCGAGTTACCTGGTCAGTTAAACCGTAACCCGATCCGGTGATAAGAAACCATTTTGAACAAAGAACACACGGTTAAACGGCTTGAGACGTGCCACAATAACTTGGGTCAAAATTAAAACGGATTCTTAAAACATTGAGTATAACTACAAGATTATAAGAATTATCTCTCAAATAGAGTGAGCATATCGACATGGATCGTGATATTGAACCATAACCGTACTTTTACCATACCCAGTCGGTATTGACTCTCGATAATTGGTACGGGATCGGTACTATGAGACGAGCAAAATCCGGGTTGACTAATATGGCACTGTTATCAAATTGAGATACCACTGAAAAATACTCAAAACTTGAGTGTTCATGGTTTTAAACTAAATTGCTTCCCAAAACACCCTACAAGTTACTTTTGAACTATTTAAACAAGCTCACAGCCCCACTCCATAAAATAGTAACATATCCATTACTAAAAATCGGATTGACACGATCGGTTAAACCATGATCCAATTGAAGACTGAAACCCGATTTTTGTGACAAACTAATTGATTCGTCAGTTAAATCGATTGAACTTACATTATATGGCTTCTACTTGCATTTCATTACCTCAACGTGTGCATACTTGTTAGACGCTACATCAAATTCAGTGACCCATGAGCCTCATTAAACACAACTAATAAAATACACAAAACATTACTCTTTCAATAAATTCATAACAACCAATTAAATTCATCTTGAAAGCACTTTATACTACAGTAGCATCTTTATGTAATCTCAATTTATGTAGTGAATGCTACGTATTTCTTTGTGGCTACTCAACAAATATCTTTGTCACGAGGTAATTAACATATAATTACATAGTCACATAGTATCTTAATACAAATACAAACATGCTTACTTTCTTAGCAGAGCCTAAGACACAACCTAGTATATATGGTCGATAAATAGATTGGCATAAAAACTACCATGGACATGTGTATTTAAATCGTATGGACTAGTTCAGAATGTACTTTTGTTATTTGCAAATTAAATCGAGTATAAATTCTGCTACTAAAAAAAAGAGAAATACACATCTACTATTCAAAATGTAAACTAAATACTAATAAGCTTTATAAAAAACATCTATGGTAAAAACAACAATAACAATACCTTTTCGCTCTTCCAAAAGCTTTTTAGATTAGTTTTTTTTCCATTGCTTTAATAGCTTTACAAAAAGCTCTTAACAATGGCTTATTGGCAAACTCCACCTAATAGGTTTCTTAAGATTAATTGTGATGCTGCATGGTTGATAAATAGTATACAAGTTGGTCTCGGTTTTGTTGTAAGAAACTTAGAAGGTCAGATTGTTCTCTCGGGGGCAAAGCATGTGGAGCATTCAGAGTCGGATCTTATAGCAGAAGCTCGATCCGTGTGGCGGGCTATCAAGTTTGCACATGAAAAACATCTTCCCCGAATCGTAGTAGAAACAGGCTCGCTCGTCCTTTATCATTCTCTCTCCACAGGGAAACCTCTCCAACAGATTTCAAGTATATGGCACGATATCATGGACCTCGCTTATATATTCGAAGGTTGTCGCTGGTCTTTTTTTAAGCGTGATGGCAATGCGATCGCTCATAGTATTGCTAGATGGGCTCTTGAAAATAATAGTCCTTATGTAGTCGATGGTCTTCATCTAGAGTCAAGTGTTTTAGTTGCTGCTGATGTATCTTGATTATGTTTATATAATATTTTCTAAATAATAAAAATAAAAAATTATAAGTCATTCTTCAAAATCTTGTGATTAAATATGATATACATTAAATGTCGTAAATAATTCAAGTTATTGAAACTGTTATATGCAATCTTCAACTAGCTACAATGTGAAATTAATATCTCATTAATTGCTCCTTCATCTACCTTCTTCAACCACCCTTTTAATATCCTCTTGGTATGATCGGATTCAAAATAACCAAATTTAATCGTTGTAAAGAAACAACATTTGGGGTATTTCGGGAAGCAATTTAGTTAAGAAAAACATGAATACTCAAGTTTATATTCATGTTTTGAGTATAGTTCAGTATTATTTTGATTTGTTTTGCCCGTCTTATGATACCAATCAGGTACCGTGTACCGAGAGTCGATACCGATTTGATGCGATATGAGTATGTCTATGGTTGAGTATCACGATCCACGTCAATATGCTCGTCCCATGTTTGAGATATAATTCTTATAATCTTCTTGTTACTCAGTGTTTTAATTGATAAGATATGATCTAGCTATTGTGGCACGTTTCAAGCAATTTAATCGTGTTTTTTTTTCCAAAACTAATGTCTGATCACTTGAACCACGTAAGAGCAATTTAATCATGTTTTTTTTGGCCAAAACTGATTTCTAATCACTTGACTGGATCGCAGTTCACAATTCAACTACCCATTAAAGAATTTGTTTATTTAACTAACTTGACCGTGTAAGTAGCGACAACACATAGGGGCGAAGACAAAGGAGGTCATAAGGATCATGTGACCGATGTGAGAGGGAGAATCAATATTGGAGAAGAGGGGATTAAGAGCTTTCAAATCTTTTAGCAAATAAGTGTAAATTTTTTAAAACGTTTGGGTTTTTTTATTTGACTAATTACAACTATTTTGTAGTGTAATTTATCAAACATTATCAAAGTGCCCGTGAAACCGAGTAGCTCCGCCCCTGACAATGCATGTAAAATCTTGCTAACTCACAAGTAGCCGTTTATTTTACTTCTGAATATGGGACTTGGTTAAGCATAGGAAGTGTTTGTTTTAGGTAGCTTGTTTGGAGCTTATGTGGTTGTGTCTTATGTTTCATAGGCGCTACCGGCCACCACAAAATTCCCATCATAGTCGACGGGAACTAATTCTTTGGTGCCGTGCACTACCTCTTCTTTCACACCGAGCGCTATCATATGTTCTTTCGCGGGAATTAGGAAATATCTAAATATAACATGCGACGATGTTTACTCTAGAGCAATATGGGGGCTATTTGCAATGCTGCGCCACATTTCGCATACGTTGATATGTAGAATCTCGAATCCCTGGCTATTTTTTAAGTGTATGCAAAGAAGCTTGTTCATATTACGTAGTAATATAGTCGTAGTGCCAAAAGAAGCATATTCTAGCTTAATCTTGCTGCATCCAATCTTTATGGATTTACATTGTAGTTGTGATTTTAAGCCTTCAGATTTGGGCTTTTTTGCACTAGGTTCATTGTAACTTATCTGACTGAGCTTGTATATTATCAGTTGAAGATAGCCCAACAAGGAAACAAGCATATAAATATGTTTACAAAACATTACCTGTATTTTGAACTATATACACAAAGTCACCGTAGGTTTTTTTTATTTTTTTAACGACAATTTACTAGTTATTGATTTAAGCTTACAGTGACACTGACATTTGTATGCAAATTTCGAACCTTTTTTTTAAAGGATAAAACCGTTAATGCTTTTATTTAATTTGAGTCCCTAAAAAACTCTAGTAAAATTTGAACCTAATACCTCTCTAAAAGTACTTCTCTAATGTTATTCTTAACGACCAACTGAGCTAACTAAATTACAAATACTAACATAATACAAATCATGAAGAACTAAATTACAACTTTACATGTGCCTAACTTTCATGTTAATCATAGTAGCTAGTCATGATTTATTACTACACGTAACTCTGGTCTACAATTTATAGTTTCATTTCCACCATCTTAGCCATCATATCAAAACTACTTCATGGAAGATGAGCAATAATATTTTTTAATTTTTTTTGAATTTCGATTTTTTCCACTTTATATTGTTTTCTTTAACAAATACTAACGAAATTACGATTAAATAGCCAGAAAATAAAAAAAGTTGTGTTAGTAGGTCAAGTTATCGGGTCATGCTTTAATCGATTTGATCAAAATTTTCGTAAAAAACTGAGTCTGATCACACTAGCAGGAGACGATTCAACCGATTCAACAGGCCGAATCTACTCGAGTTTAAAATCTGAATAAATTAGTGAAGAGCTGGCTTTGTGGGAATTCGTCTAAGGCAAGCAACGGCGGATGCGTGTGAACAAAGTTAAAAGTTGTGTGGGACCCACCAGTGCGGCAGTGCATGATTGCCACGTGGATTTCAGTACCATTCCATACACGTAGAAAATAACAGCATATCAATAAAAAAGCTAGCTGTGAATAATAATAATAACGCGTAAAGCTTTTTAATTACACACTCATAGCTACATCTCTCTTACAGCATTAGCAATGACACCAAGTCATGAAAGACTTGGTGCATGTATGACATTAAATTATGAAGTTTATACATTAATGATATACTTCAATTTTGTAAAACTATTGCTTCAAACACTTGGTACCAGCCAAGTCATTCTTCAAATTGTATCAACAAGTCTTCATATTTAATGGTAACAAGTCTTTCTATAGCTTTTCCAAATAGTAAAAAGCTTTTCACAAAACCCCCCATTGCTCATGCTCTTAGAACGGAAGGTATGATTGGCTCAAGCCGTGAGATAAATCACGATTTTTTTACGGCATGGTTAATTTTGGCCAAATGATTCCACAACATCACAACACCAAAATTTTACCTTCCTAGTTTGGCTTGAGTCATGAGGATTTTTATTTTTTTTTTAAAGAAAAAGAAAATTAAATACACGAAAATGAGAGAACCGGTACCGTTCTCGCGTTTTCGTGCGTTGTCCTCTAAACGCCAGACTCGAAAACGCAAACAGGAGTGTAATTGGTGAGTTTTCGTGTTGCATTTTCCCATTGCTCAGCTTGAAAACACACCATAGCCTGTGCTCTTACCTAAAACCGTTTAGGCAAAATTAGTATATCCGAGATGATTTGTGCACACATTTTAATGTATGATAAGTTTAAAAAAATATATATATATTAAGGTATGTTGGACATTTTAGAAGTCAGAGCGAGCAAATTGTTAAAGCAAGTTGTTAGAGTTGTAATTTAAAGCATATAGCTTATTTTTATTTTTATATATTAGTTTAACTAATGTTAAAAAAAAAGTTAAACGAGACTTATTTTTTTATTAACTTCTCTTTTAAAAACAATAAATTTATATTATGATAAGCTTTGATAAACTCGTATGCTAAATATAGCCATAGTGCAATTATTTGAGATGCAAGTTGAAGTATTTCAATTAAAAAATGGGTGTAAATTATTTTTTTTAATTTAAAAAAATAAACTTTACTATTATTCTTCGGTCAATTTAAAATTTAAGAAAATAAACTTACAAAACACCTTTTATACAATGCAGAAAGTTATTAAAACGATTTTAAACTTTTAATTATTTATGACTTTTACATAATAAACTTTATTTATCAAGAGTATATTTATCGATTCATTCAAAAGAGTTCGAAGTAAGAACAAGACGAGCTAAATATTACTGTACAATATTTCTCACGCCTTGACGAATTTAAAAAGAAATTGTTAAAATTTAATATATTTTTTTAGAGAAACGCTAACATCAGACTTTTACGTACAAGTCCATATAACATAACGGTTAAAACATGTATTACCTCCGTCTTATATTAAGTGTTCATTATGAAATCTTCAGTCTTTCTTACTAAATTTTGATCATAAATATTTGTATTTGTGTTATATAATAATACTTGATAAAAGTGATATGAATAAATTCGATTTTAAAATGTATTTTCATTGTTATAATTTTCATTATATATTATATAAGACAAATTAAAATATTTATAGTTAAAATTAAAATAATAAAGAATAAAAAAAGTTCAAATAAACACTTATTATAAAACGGAAAAAGTATTTAATTAGCTAAGTCACGTACATCTGAATATAATTCATATAATTTGAAAAGAAAACCTCCATCCAATTCTATTATTGATACATGACATGGGGTGTTGCTTTTACTACATGTTTTCCCCCACTCAAATCCAAATTTCAATCCCAATCAAGATTGTCTAATTCATATCCAATCATTAATGTCATTTAGTACTGGAGACGATTAAAGACTAATGTCATATTCCTACAAAATAAAATTAATCGTCATGGCTCTTGTCACATATTAATAAAGTACCATTAATTTCAAACATGAATGTCACATTCTAAATTAGTTGGTACTTTTATAAAAAAGACAAGTTGGATAATTACTACATTCTTACACAAGTCAAATGAGAGGTATCAAGTAGAAGAAGTCCTTCCAAGAGTCTTTGATGTTTTGATAAAAAGTCCAATTTAATTAATGATGCACTGGTCAATGCAAATCACCAAACTAACCTTTATTATCAGCAGAAAGCCTAGTCAACATTAGAGATTAAAGATAATGTGGTTATTAGGTGGTAATTTCTAACTAGACACGAAACTCGATCTAAAATCGATATAAAAATTAATAGATTTGAGTTAAACAAAAATAAATTTGGATCAACTCGTCTCACCTTTTTATTAAACAAGTTAGATTCAGGTTGAAATTAAATTAAATAATTCGATACACCAACCTGTTTGTTTTTTTCTTAGACATAAAATTATTTATATTATATTACACATGTTAGGTGTTATATTAGTTGGTCCACAAACATGTTTAACTTGTTTAACTAATGTAATGTGTCAAAATTTTTTATATAAAATAAGTTAATTTAATGTAATGTGTCAACTTCTATATATACAACACATAAAACCCATACAACTAGAGGTGTGCACGGTTCGATTTGGGTCGATTTTTGGTTAAGACCGAAATCGAACCGACATATCGGTTTTTTAAAAAAAAAACCGAAACCGTTCGGTTTTTGGCGGTTCGTTTTTTCGGTTTGTAATCGGTTTCGGTTCGGTTTTTTGATTTTTTCGATTTTAAAACCGTTTATATTTGAGTACGTCCGATTTAGATTAAAAAACTTGCTTTGCGTGAAAAAAAATATTTTTTTCTTTATCTTTAATATAAGCCTAATAATGTTTATCTCAAACTTTTAATCTATAATTACACACATATTAATAAGATAAACACACATGCAAATAAACATGCATACAATGATTATTGTCACATATGTAATGATATATTGTCAAGTAAGCATATATATACACGTATAAACAATAAGATAAATATATTACTCATATTTCCCTAAAAAATGAATATAATTTTGATATATTACTTATTTATTTATATTATGTTATATTATATTATATTTATATTTTTTGATATAATAAAATGGTTTGGTTCGGTTCGGTTTTTATGGTTCGGTTTTACATAAAAACCGAAATCGAACCGAAACTTTTCGGTTTTTGAAAACGTAAAAACCGAACCATCGGTTTTTATATTCGGTCAGTTTTTTTGGTTTTTTGATTGATTTCGGTTTTTTGGTTTTTTTTTTCTCACCCCTACATACAACCTATTAAACTGTGTATATATACATGCTAATTGAGTCTGGTTTATATTATGTGTAAACGAGTTAATGTTAAAATAATTGACCCGATTATTTAATTGAATCAGGTTCGACTTGAGATTTCTAACCCGTCAACCTCTCAACCCTAACCTACCAATCCAAACTCGATAGAATTGTCACCCTAGTGGTTATCACCAAACTTAGAATAATCTATATTACATATAAAATATTTTAGGCACTCTCTCCTCAATAAATCCACAAAGTTTAATTAGTACAACTAAAAGAACATGATGTACATTTTTTAATGCACCAACTCAAATATAATTTAACTAATATAAGCTTAAAAGCCAAATATACAACAGTTTTAGCATATAATAATAAAAAAAAATCATTACCATCACTTTTTTAATATTAATTTTAATTAATACAGGTTATAAAGCATATATTACAAATACACATTAATTAATATATTAAACAACCTAATTAATAATATTTTAAAATACATCTAAATTAAATAATACATTTTATTATACATATTGTACAATTATTCAAGCAAAAAAAACTTCGTATAACTTACAAGTTGGTGGTACATATGTTTTTAAAATCGAACTAGGTCAACGGGTTTAATCGAAAACTGAAGAAAAAAATCGAACAAAACTTATGCAAATAAACGAACCAGACATGATCATAATCATTTTTTAGCTTACTTGTCATCGTATCGTACGGGTACTCTGCTAGTATGAATGTAAATTATAACTAGATTGGTTTAGTGGTAATAAACGGCAAACATTTGAGTCAAATGTACCTTAAACAACTTTCTTTGATTTCTGTTTTTAACATCACAACACTTTTCTAAGAAAAGTGTAAGATTTATGAGTATCTATTGTTCTTTTTTCTATATAAAATATGTTGTAAGCATGACGCTTGTTAACGCAATGGGAACAAATGTGTACGTGAGAAAGAAATAAAAACTGGAAATGATAGAAAAGAGAATAAAAAGTACACATATATGTCTAGAGACAGATGCAAATTGGCTTAAGTTTCCGCGTAGAAAGATAAAACAAAATGGCTATTTATTTGTTTTGTCCACGTATTTTTCAGTCCTATTTTGCCAGTGTTGATTTGTAAAAGCACTCATAACAGTTGAGGTTAAACATGTCAAAAGAATTAAGTGCATCTGTAAAACTAGATGTGTACTCATGTAGTTGTAGTGATAAAGAAAGTATGAGAATTATATAGGAGAAATAATAAAATTTTAATGATTTAGAGCATTAAACACGATGTTTTAAAATTCGGTACGATGTGTTGAATCGATTTCTGTTGAAAAAATAATTCAAATTGAACCGTGTTTTATTATTTCGAATTATTTCGAAACCTGTTAGGCTCGTTAGGTTTAAAGTGATCAGAGTCAACCCGGTTATATAAATTTTATCTTTATGGAAGACCGGATTGACCAGGTGGCCGAAGCGGTTAAAATGTAATCCGGTGATTCGTTGGCTTGACCGAGTTGACTTAACGTGCGATGACACGTTGATTGAAATGAGAAGTATTTAATGAATTGTTGTAAAAAAAATTTAGTGACCGAATACTTTTTTAAATTAAATTTTGAGGGAAATGTAGAAATGCTCCCTGTGATTTGTTAAAAATGCATGCGGCCTCCCTAACATTACGAAAGTGCAGGCGGCCTCCCCAACGTTAAGGAAAAGTCGGCAAGCGGCCTCCCCAGCGTTTAACACTGTTAACTTTGACTCGTTATGTAAGGGCAGGACCGTCTTTTCCCTCTTTAAAAAATGATAAACACTTTTCCACTAGTTTCCTATAACTAGAATCGATTCACACACTTTTTTTTCAAGAAATCCCCCAAATTGCAAACCCTAACAACAAAATGATAAACACTTTTTTCCTATAAGCCACATGCTAGAAAACTGAATTTGACGCTAAACTGTTTTGACATGTTACCCAACATGTCGATCCCATGTGTCACTCTATCGGATAATGGACGAATAAAGCAATATCATGAACAGCTCACCGCAATATGGTGACTAATTGTTGTTTGGGTGGGCCCCTAAATTCATCATTCAGCCTGTGTTCCAGTATCCACACGACGGCTCCAACAATGATGAAGAAAAATCATGTGACTGTCCACATTAATGGAGTAAAAGGACGAGTTTATTTTGTTTGGATATGCATCTTAACTCGCTTGAACGTGCAAAAGATAGTCTCATAAGGGCAGAGAGAATGGGAATGATTCATCTATTTGCATTAATCCTTTTCGCATCCATGCTAATAGTTGAATCCCTTATGATGATTGTAGCCACAATTATTCCGAATCTGCTAATGGGCATCATATCCGGTGCTGGAATCCAAGGGTTGATGATACTAAGTGCAGGATTATTTCGGTTGCCAAATGATCTATCTCAAATATTCTGGAAATATCCTATGTACTATATATCGTTCCACAAGTATGCAGTATATGGAATGTACAAAAATGAGTTTGAAGGGCTTATCTTCCCCGAGTATACAGGAGGTCCTCTTATGATTGATGGGGAGACCGTATTAAAAGGTATGTTGCAAGTCGAGATGGGATATTCTAAGTGGACTGATCTGGGAATATTATTTGGTATGGTTTTCGTATATAGGGGAATACTCTTATGTACTATGAACATAACAGAGAGGGTGAAGCCTGTAATACAAGCTTTCTTGTTAAGTTATGCGTCTAGAACCTAAAAACACTTGTTGTGAGAAAAAGGGATTACTGAAAAAACAAATGCTCGATCCATTTTATTTATAGGAGTGATGGGAAAAGTGTTTATCATTTTGTTAATAGGTAAAAAGACGGTCTTGCCCTCATATAACTGATCAAACTTAACAGTGTTAAATACTGGGGAGGCTGTCTGCCGACTTATCCTAAACGTTGGGGAACTTGCTTGCACTTTCCAAAAGTCGGGGAGGCCGCCTGTATTTTGGGCAAACCATAGGGAGCATTTCTGCATTTCCCTCTTAAACTTTTCAACAATTAATTTTTAAAGAAAAAGTAGTAAATGCTTCTTGTTTTTTGGTAATGGGTGACTATAGTAAATGATATTAATCACAAGAGAATGTGAGTAAAATAAAATGTGATTAAAGTAACACATTAACCTCAAACTAGGCTTGAATTACAAACGTTTAGGATATGCTTTAAAAACGCATTACAAAAGACCAAAACAACTATTCGACATAAATTCTTGCGGCATCTTCCGTCTTGCAAGCACAGTGTGAACAATCGAAACATTCTTGAATTTAAAAGTGAGTAGATTAAGTCGAACCGTGATAGTAATAACGTCTATAATGTCTTGCGGTGTTGGTTTAACCTTCTTATTGAGTCGATACTTTCATTCCAAAAGAAGTAAGAGGATGTCGCAAAGATAAGTCTCCTAGTGGTGCTTTTAACTGTGTGCTACTTACAATTGGGAGAAGATAAACCATAATATCCGCAAGATTGGGTTGTACATTGTTAGGAATATTGTAATAGGTATTCACTTCTGGTTTTTTAATAGTAATTACTATAAGGTATGTAGTTCCTCCTGGTAACAGTATTAGTAGGAGTAGTTCTTCCTGTTAGAGTAATAAGTTACTCTTGGTCTGTTACTTAGTCAGACCGTCTTAGTAATAATAGTTAGTTAGGATATGCATGAGATATCTTAGTAAATGATATGCATATCAACTGTTACACGTTTTGGTGTAAATGTCAATTAGGGTTTCTTTGTAGTATAAAAGGAACCCACAGCTGAAGGGATTTCATTTCTTATTAGTAATATTAGAAATCCTTAGAAAGGATCATGTTATTCATTGATCCTTTGTTTTCCTTGTTACTTGTGTTTATATTCCGCATTAGCACTTGTTCCCTCTTAGAGTCTCTCTATAGATAACTTGTGATTACAGAAGTTGTGTACTGTTCTTAACAGGCTTAAAAATCTATCTCTAAAGGACCCAACAAGTGGTATTAGAGCTTGTGAAGAGTCTCTGTACAAGAAGAATCATTTTATTTTCATAAAATTATTAAAACATGGTTGGACCTAGTTAATTAGAAGAAGAACCCCTAACCAACACTGTTGTTTCACACCCACAACAACAAATTATCCACAACCACCACTGTCTCAAACACCAATGCAAAGTTACCATACTTGAAGAAAGATGAGTATGAAAGTTAGGCAATGAAGATGGAATACTAGATCACTAACACTAATCTAGCTCTCTGAAAGATTGTTCAAAATGGAAACAACAAGAAGCATACTGGAAGAGACAAGAATGGTCAAGTTACAATTCTTGATCCCAAAACTGCTGAGGATATATTAGCAGTTCAGAAAGAAATTAAAGCAAAAACCATTTTGCTTCAATCTCTTCCTGATGATCATATGGGTGATTTTTATCATTTGGATGACGCCAATGAGACTTGGAAGGCTATCAAGGAAATATTTGGGGGCAATGAGGAATCTAAGAAGATGAGAATATCAATGCTCAGAGAAGAACTTTTAGACTTCAAGATCTCAGAGTCTGAAGGATTGCATCAAGGTTATGATAGGTTCCAAAATATTTTGAGCCAACTAAATCAGCTTAAAGCTAAGCTAGAAAATGAAGAAATCAACTCCAGGTTTCTCAGGACATTGACTCACTCTTGGAACCGGGTTTCCATTTCTCTAAAGGCAAAAAGAGGACTTGAATACATCTCCTAAGATGACATGTACTATAAACTCAAATCTCTTGAGCCTGATGTCAAAGGGTACCCTTCTCACTCTAGCCTGGTTCATTCTGCCTTTGTTAGTACCACCAGTACTAACAAAATGACCTATGCTGGAAGTCCAAGTCACCCAGCCTGTTCACACCATACTCCACCTCATGATTCTATTTCTAGCTATTGTTCAGGAATCATTGTTGAAAATGTCCTTCATTCCTTTGTTGTTGATGTTGAACCTCAACAACAATTAGCAATTGAGGACTTTAAACAAGTTGAGAAGCTGGATATGGATAAAATGGATCTTAAATGGCAAATGGTTATACTCTCTTTGAGAGTCAATTGGTTTGAGAAGAAGGCTGGAAGGAAGTTTAGGTTCAACCCAAAGGAAGCTGCCAGGTTTGACAGGAGCAAGATTAAGTGCTATCAGTGTTCATAAAAGGAGTGCACCACCAGGAATGATCAGGACAAGAACATGTATTCAGCTTTCAAGGTTCAGGAGCTCAAGGAAGAAAAAGACAAAGCCATGGTCTCTTATGATACTATGATCAACTGAGATAAACATGAGGAGCATGCAACAGTAGAACCTAGTGCTGACATATATGTCATGATTTTCGGGCATAATTTTGAGACAGAGGAAGAATTGGAATATGCTTTAATAAAGTCACTTCTCAGGTACAAAACTGTCCTCTTGGTTGTGATGATAAATATTTAGACCTTCAAAAACAATGTGATGAATTAAATGCTCAAAATGATAAATATCACTTAGAAGTTCATGCATATAAAAGTTCACTAAAAACTTCGGAGCAAAAGGAGAAATGGTTTCAAAATACTCAATTAGAGCATGTGGAAAAAAATTAGGGTCTTAAATATAGACTTAGAAAACACATCTAATTTGCTGAAATATGCTGAAAATCTTAATACTCATGTAAAGAAGGAGAAACTGTAGCTTCAAGATAAATTCGATAATCTGTTAGCAAGGTTTGATAAATGGCAAAGTTCACCTAAAAACATTTCCAAGTTAGTTGGCCGCACTATGTCTGGTAGAACCAAAATAGGTCTAGGCTTTGCCAACTATATTGGACCAGATGATATCTTTGACACCTCTTTATCTAGTGTGTTTGACACTCTCCTTGAAGATGTGGATGGAAAACCTCTTTATAATAGGTTTAAACCAGCTGTAGAAATGCATGTTATTCCTCCACCTCTCACAGGGACATTCATGCCTACTCTTAACCATAAAGACTTAGATGTATCACAAATGCATGATGTTGATACAAAAGTTGGATGACACTTGCTTGACCCGAATTAGGCTTAATCCAGGTACGCTGGGCTCCGGCTCTTGCACCAAGTGAATAACTTGTTGAGATCCTGCACACTAAAACAACACGCGTTAGACTTACCATGGGACCGCATCCCACGATTAGACTCCGGCGTAAGAGTTAGTAATCGGTTTAGGGTTAGATAATCGGTTGTAAGTTGAGAGTATAAAGAATGTGATACCTTTGTGGAACCCTTGGGGGTTCCTTATATAGGCAGTGAAACCCTAATAGGCTGTCACTGATGCTTCGGCCCCAAGCAAAGGATAATCACCATAACTAGTTTGATTGTTATCTTCTAAGTATGGTGAGTGTATATCATATACTTTGAGGTAAATCCCAATCCTAATAAGATTGTGATTCTGTTTAACTCTTTACCGGCTGTGCTGGGCCGTGGGTCGCACACATCTTATGCGGATACTGTTCATTCAAGCCCATAAGCTCAAACATTAATCCAACCCATTCGTGATGGGTCGGATGCGGGTAGTACCCGTGGGCCGGGCTTATGACCTGGTTAGGGACTATGCGTCTCAAGTCCTCCCAGTCTAGTTGTTACAGCCGTAGGCGTAACCTCTTGACTAATAAATGTCCTTTATATATTGTTGTTGCAATCATAGCCGTACTCCAAAAAAGGCCGGCCGGGACAACATCAATGAATGCATTAATGGTAGTCATTAGTCGGACACTTCGCCTGCAAAAATGCACCTGACAGGCCCACTCTTGAGCCACGTAAAACTGTTAAGAGGTGACCCGTGGGTCCCTCTGACGTTTCAGAAGTGTCAGAAATCCCATCCGTTAGATGGGCGTAGTGGTTTACACATGGCAAACATCCATAGCACCTCGTAACTCGAGGCAACCCTATAAAAGAGTTCGTGCGTGTAACTGTGTAAACACACAGTTAACAACTCCTTTCCGCCATTGTTATACCTTCGTTTAATCCTGCATTCCTTCTCTTCTTTTTCCACGGAAACCCATCATACCAGGTTAGACCACCGCGCCTTTCTACTCATATTTGTAAATTTTGGTGAAAGATAACCCCACTATCACGGATGTCCTTAGTGTGATGTCCCCGGACAAATACATGGACTTTTTGTCTGAGTATTATATCCCTGAGAGCGTAAACCCCACCTATCCAGGTGACGGTGAAGCTATCACGGACGCTCCTGCTTTGAAAATAGGCGTGTACACGCGCCTATTTGACTCGGCAAACTATCGCATCCCGCTATCTAAGTTCCTCGTAGATGTACTAATGTATTATGACTTCCAAAAATCCCAGCTCCACTGTATAGGAGCGTGCAAGGTTAACCAATTTGTGGTTACCTGCCACGCTTGTGAGGTAGCCCCCACCGTTAGTTTATTTAGGGTTTTCTACGTCCCCCAAATGGTGAATGGGTGGCTGTCGTTTAAAAAACGATCCGCAACCACCCCCATGTGTTATAGGAAACCCCTAGATTCCCTTAAGAAGTGGTATGACCACTATTTTTTCGTAGATGCCAAGGTGTTCCCCACCACCTTTGTTCTGAAAACCAAAGTACATTTTGACTATCCACCCTCATCCAAAGATTATAGCAGTCGGGACGTGAAAACGTTAGATACCAATCGCACAGATTTCCATATGGGCATGCCGGAGCATTTCTTATGCCTAGTAGGGATCAGCCGCAACTATTTTGGGAAGGAGGATAGATATCCATGCTTTCTGATCGAGCGTAAACATGGTAGGTACTCCGTACGTGTATGCCTATGAATGTGTCAATAATGCTTGTAGACTCTCTAACACATATGCACGGTTATGTCCGTAGAGATGAAGTTATTTGGGCTACTACGCCAGGGGGATCCAAGCAAGGTTCCGGAGGGATCTAGACCCCTGAAAGAGGGAGAGCCCCCACTACTTGCTGCTACCGCTGGCATGACTATCTCTCTGGAAGAAACAAATGAGCCGCGGTCTGATGAGCAGGAGCCAGTGATCCAGAAGTCACCGCTAGACTTCACCAATGAAGATGGTGGTGCATTGTTATTTGATAATGCCACCACCATCCAAGGTGAAGGACAACCGACGGATCTGTCCATCAACCGCACGGTGGATGAGGACGAGGAAGGGGAGGAGGAAGTGGCGAAGGAGGCTGGATCCTCCAAGCAGCCAAAACCTGCGTCCAAGAAGCGTAAATCCACCAGGAGGGTGGTGAAGAATGTAGAAGCGACGGCGGGAGAGCACAACGCCCCCCCCCCCCCAAGAAGCTGAGGAAAGACCATCCTCAATTCCAAGAGGGTAGCAGCACCACACTGCCGCAGGACAACCCTCCACCGCAAGTAGATACACATGTATGGACGGAAACACCAGTTAGCGTCGTAGCTCCCACTATCACGGAGCCGATGATAGATGCGACGTAAGTACCTTGTTACATTCCATTATATTTTCTCCCCCCTAATACCACAAAAACTCATAAGTATTTGTTAAATAACAGGGTGGATCCTTCGATAGCGGCGCAAGAGAAGGAAGCTGAGAGGGAACCTTCTCCCATGATATCCGCGATGCCCCCATTACCTCCCCCTACTCACGATGAGGAGCCCCACGCCAAGAGCCCAGACACCAGCCTACGCCCGGCATGGAACTTGTCCAGCCTAACAAGGCTAGAGGCAGAGTCCGAGTGTAAGGAGTTCATGAACCACCTGACTCCTCCCGTGCTGGCGCAAGACCTAGATGAACTCAACCATGAGGTTCTTCTAGAACAATATGATGTAGCAACGGCGCACCAGATAACAGTTGGTGCAGCTTTATGGCGCCGTTTGGCGGGGTCGTTAGCTCATGTGCGTCGTGCGGATAGGAGGATTGTGCGTAGGGAAGAACTGGTGGAGAAGCATGAAAAGACATGCCTCCCTACAGTCTGACTTGGTCGTGGATGAGGCGACAATAAAAGAACAAACCAGCCACGCCAATGCCCGTGATGAGCGCATTACTGAGCTGGAAGAACTACTCAAGGCAGCCAACGGTAAGGTACACATTCTGACCCATATATTTTCAATGTTTGTACAACTCCTGTCTTTCTCACCTATGTAGTAACCCTAATTGTTTTCATAGGTTTCCGCAACCGAAGCTACAACCAAATCCGTCGTCGACCAAGCATCCGCCCTTGCAGAGGAGCGTGAAGCATTGAAGGAAGAATTTACCAAGGAGCGAGCGGCTTTGGAGGAGCGAAAGGCTGAGTCTTTGGGCAAGGTGGAGCGAGATCTGAATGTGCTGGCCACGGACTGTGTTGAATTGCTATGCCCCCCGCTGCTTACTGCCATTGCTGGTCGTATGTGGATGGTGGGCCAAGGGACACGTCTGGCCGTGACAAGAGTGATGGAGGCACCATAATTTGTGCAGGCCTTTGCTGATGTCGTGTCAGACGGTATTGACCGCGGCAGGCATGAAGGGTTGACCATGGTTGCAGGATTAATAAGCAAGAAGGAAGATATCACTATGCATACCTATCATAACCCTGAGGCGGAAGCTAAGATGATTGCGTCCATGGCCGCTCTGGGGGATATGGAGTACCCTTTCCTGGATGACCTTGAAGCTCTAAAGGATGCCTCTAACGAGGATATCATGGCGAAGCTTACCCCGGACCCCATCCAGCTAACTCTGCCAACATATGATGCCAGTCTGAAAGTCGTGAAGGGTGAGAGGCTATTAGCTGAGGCGCTTGAAGCCAACCTAGCCACGGCGTAGAGTGGAAAGGACCCAGTGGTGAAGCCCTTCGTGCTTTGATAGCCGAAGGTAAGAGAGAAGTAAGGGAATTCCTGCCTTCTTTGTAGCTTAACTGTTTGTAAACATTTGCAATACTTTTTATTTATTCGTCTGTGTATGTACACGACTTTTATTTGTAATCCTATGTGTGAAACACTTAGAATATTTTCAAGATATATGTCTGTGGTGAACAAGGCCAGTTGTGTTTGTGTATATTGAAACTTTTTATTATTCCTTAGATATCATGTATTTGTTTGCATGACGTGTCACGGCTAATGAAGAATAAAACCAAGTCTATAATTTACTAGACGTGCACCGTGTGTCTTTATCATGTCCGGCACTATGTAAGTGCGGCATGTGGAAACTTATTACAACGTCTTGTGAATAAGGTGTCTAGTAAGGATACATGATCCGCGTCACTGGGGTTGCATCCCTCTTATGCGACAAGTTGAATTATGAGGTTCACTTAATCCTCTTACCCTACCTAGGAGCGAATAGTACATGTACGGTTGAATGAATGCATAGGAACAAGTAATAACATACTAGTAAATAACAAATAATTCTAAAAACGTAAGAGAATAATTTGCACAAGAACAAACCGTGGAGCTAGCTAGGCACCACGGCATTTTATTAGAACGGTTACGATTTTTTGACAGAACTAAAATCTTAAGACAAATATAACCTAGAAAGCATGAAAATAAAAAATACATGGATCTTCATTGAAGCTGACCACAGCGAAGTTTCCATGCGGAGGCCATAGCCCTTTCAGAGGTAGCATCTTTTAAGGTTGCAAGTATTCCATGTACGATCCAAGTCACGGCCATTCATATCACGCAACTTGTACGCACCTTGCCCTAAAGCTTCTGTGGCCTCATACGACCCTTCCCATTTTGGACCAAGCTTCCCCGTGTTCTCCGCGCGTCTTGCCTTGTTAGCACGATAGACAAAATCCCCTGGCCGGAAGGAAACACCCTTGACTTTGGAATCGTAATAAGCTTTCATACGTGCCTTAGAATTAGCCTCATTGATGGCTGATATCTCTCGTTTCTCCTCTAACAAGTCTAGATTGACCCGGAGTTGCTCATCGTTTGTGACGACGTTAACCTCCGCCGTACGGATTGTTGGCATCCCAATTTCTGCTGGGATAACAGCCTCGGTTCTGTAGGCCAGTGCGAATAGAGTGTCCCCATTGGTTATTTTGATCATTGTCCTGTGTGCCCATAGGACATGCGGCAGTTCATCTATCCACTTGGCGCTTCTTTCATCTAAGCGTGCTTTTATACCTTCACCTAGGCTTCTATTCGCCCGCTCCACGAGACTATTAGTCTGTGGGTGTTTAACTGATGCGAAACGCCGTTTGATGTTCAACGCCGTGCACCAATCCTTGAATGGATTGTCCGCGAACTGCTTTCCGTTATCCGAGATGATCTCGCCTGGGAAACCAAAGCGGCACACAATATGTTCCCAAACTTTTTTACCTGTTTGCCCGTAATCGTTTTGACCGCCTTAGCTTCTATCCAGCGAGTAAAACAGTCCATAGCTACAATCAAGAACTTAACGCCCCCCTGCGGCAACAAGAAAAGGGCTTGCGATATCAGTCCCCCACTTGTAGAATGGCCATGGGGATGTGATGGGTGTCAGTTCTTGCTGTGGATGTCGCGGTACTGGCCTATGTACTTGGCAGTCGCTGCATTTAAGAATCATGTCTCGTGCGTCCTGATGCATAGTCGGTCAATAGTACCCTGTGCGTAGAGCTCCTACAATGCTCTACTAATGAAGTAAAATGGAGTCTGGACTGAATCCCGATCAGTCATAAGGACTGCGTTGATTGCTCCGTATGTAGCGGACAGGTACATAATTAGCTCCTCCTTAGGACGGGGTGTAACTAGCATGGGAAGAGCCGCGAGATGTTGTTTGAGCTGCCCAAAGGCTTCCTCTGCCTCTTTTGTCCAATGAAAGTCTCCTTTCTTTAAGCACTTCTTGAGTGTTTTAAATAAAGGAAGTGATTTCTCTGCGGACTTTGACAAGAACCTATTAAACCCGACCAGCTTTCCATTAAGTGATTGTACCTCCTTGAATGTCCGAGGGGATGGTAGCTGTATCACCGCGTCCTTCTTCTCCGGACATGGTTTGATGCCGTTTGGATTAATCATGTACCCAAGGAACATTCCCTTGGTTGCTCCAAACGTACACTTTTTTGGATTCAATTTCATTTTCCTCAACGTGTCAAACGTCTCCTGGATATCACGGAGGAGTGCTTCCTCCGTATGGCTCTTGATGACCAAGTCGTCGACGTAGACCTCAAGGTTACGACCTACCTGCGAGTCGAAGGCTTTATCAATAAGTCGTTGATATTTCGCGTCGGCGTTCTTTAGTCCGAACGGCATCTTTGTGTAACAATACACGCCTTGACCAGTGTGGAATGTCGTCTTCTCCTCATCTTCCTCTGCCATCTGGATCTGATGATATCCTTTGTATGCATCTAAAAAACATTTAAAAGGATATCCGCATAAGGATTCCACCTTCCAATTGATTTCTGGCAACGGATAGCAGTCTTATGGACAAGCTTTGTTCAAGTCTGTGAAATCCACACACATGCACCAACTTCCGTCATGCTTCTTGACCATGACCGGATTAGATAACCACTCATGGTAATAGACCTCACGCATGATTCCGGCGTCCACCAGCTTCCGTACCTCGTCCAGTATCACCTGGTTGCGTTCTGGTGCTTGGCCACGCTTCTTTTGCTTAACAGGGTGATACCCCGGGTGGATTTGAAGTTTATATTCTGCTACCGAACGCGGCACGCTTGTCATATGCTTTGGTTCCCATGCGAATATATCAAGGTTTGCCTGTAGGAGAGAGCATATGGCCTTCTTTACTTTTTTCGATAGCGTTCCTCCTATGGCTACCTCTTGTTTCGGGTAGTCGGGGTGGACTATCACCTTTCAATTGGGAGGTGGTGACCCTTCCTTTATGGGAACTGGCTGGACTGAGGTTGTTACGGCATGGCACTCGGATGCCGGTGCAATCGAATTGTAAATAGTGACAATTCCTCCTTCAACCGGAAACTTAAGCATGCCGTGTGCCGTGAACGGGACTGCCTCTATGGCTAGGATACCTGGTCTTTCAATAATACCATTGTACGGAGAGTGTGAATGTATCACCATGAAGTTCATCCACGCCGTGGTAGAATTCTCTTTATCTCCAATGCTTACCAGTAGACCCAGTTGTCCTATTGGCCAGATAGTGTCTCCACTAAAGCCAATGAGCGGCGACGTGGCCAGCACTAGTTGGCTCTTGATCTCTGGTCGTAGCTGTACAAAGAAATGTTCGTAGAGTACTTCCGCCCACGATCCCCCATCCACATACATACGACGAACTTTGTGGGTTCCAATGCTTACCTCAATCGTGAGAGGTGCATCGGCCACATTGTTCGCCGTGATAGGAGGGAACGTGATCTCTCTGCTGCGTGAAATTTTTTGACTAACTTTCTGCTTTGTGCGGCGCTGCCATGATTGGATCATATATATGGTTGAAGGCTTGTCCTTTTGGGAGTCCTTCTTGTCATACTTTTTGTTATACTTCCCATCTTTCCAATCCTTGACCAGGTGTTTGAGTTTGCCTGATTTAATCAACGACTTTATGTGTTTCTTGAGCTGGATGCACTCTTCCGTGTCGTGACCCTTGTCATTGTGGAATTCGCAGAAGCGATTTCCTTGACGGCGGTCAACTGGAGTTGTCATTGGGGGAGGTCTTGGGAAGTTTTCCCCCTCCATTAAAAAGATATCTCGGTAAGTCATCTTTAGAGGGGTGAATTTATCATCCGGCCGCCCTCCTTTATTCTGGCTCTTGTAATCCGAGTTCCTTCCGTTGCTGTGGGTGCTTTGACCACCTGATTGCCTCTTGGGCTGGTCATTCAATCTGTAGTTATGATTCCCCTTTGTTGGGTACGCCTCAGCTACTGCGGTCTCTCCTTCTACAAAGTTTCTGAACCTTTCCATGAGGTCGTCGTACCTCTCCGTCGTTTATCATTGAGACGCCTGATTAACTCCTCGTCCGTGATGGCATGCATGTAATCAGAAATTTTTAGGAGTTCTGGGAACGTTTTTGTGCGCGTGCACTCGTCATTAAAGCGTTCAGTGAAGTCTTCTGTAGACTCTCCGGGTCTTTGCTTGACGGTTGCTAACGAGACCGGATCCCTATTATACTTCTTTCGCTGAGTATAATTGTTTTTGAATGCGGTACGTAGCTCGTCGAAGCTATCAATACTTCGGTGAGGGAGCCTTTCAAACCAATCACGGGCATTTCTAATCAAGGTCGAATTAAACATCTGGCACCATATAGGCATCGGCCATCATTCAATTTTAGCCTGTGTATCAAATATTTTTAGGTGATCATCCGGATCACCAGACCCATTCTAGGATTTAACACACGCCGGCATACGGCGCTTCTTTTCCTCGGGGTAGTTCCGTATGCGAAGAGTGAAGGCGTCTTCTCTGTCATCGCACCATGGGCGGGAAAGATCTTCCTCTTCTACATCACGATAGTAAGGATCATTAGGTCGGCGACGTTTGGGAGGATGGTCATCCGAATCAGACCCCGAATGGTCGTGAGAGGGGGGGGGGGGGGCGGTGCCCCGCCTCTTGGTTGGCTACGATGACCACTTCTGTGAGAAGAGTTATGAGCCTTCTTCCCACCAGAGTTCACCCTATCCCACACACTAGTGCGGTGATTGTTCATGGGATTTTCCAATACCGGGCGTCCAGTGGAGCCGTCAGACCTATCCCCATCCTCACGGGCTTGTTGCAATTCCTGCATGATGCGATCCCCTATGCGCTCGAATACATTCCGAGGTTGAGGGGTTTCCTCGAAGGGAGGTTGTTCCTGGGTTTGCACCCTCCTTCTCCTCTTCCGAGTTCGAGGGGAAGTACCAGGTGCGGGGCTGCCAAAGTTAAGTCTGGACTGGAGGTTCCTTCCCAGGTTTAGCCTTGACGAGATGCCCAGAACGATTCTGTCAAACTTTTGCGTGAGAACATGCTCAAGTTCCTCATCTTCGAGTGAGCCACCTTCCAATTCTGTCTCGACCACGGGTGGCCTTTGCGGCTCCTTGGTAGGAGCCTTCAGCGCAGCCCCGGGTCGGGGTTGTCCAAAGTGATGGTTGGTGGTGGGGTACTATCGGACATGCCTGCCTCACCAAGAGACTGAAAGATTTTTTGGTTATTAGGCCTTCCTGCTTGGCCACCCTGAGGTTGAGCGGAGGTGATTATCCCATCACCTGCGGACTTCCGGTTCCTATGATTCGTGTTCCTAGGGTTTCCCTGAAAGTGTCCCTTCGTCATTGAGAGAGATTGAGATGAAGACTGTGTTTAGTTTAGTGTTTGGGTCTGACGGATGGCGCTAACTTGTTGATACAAAAGTTGGATGATCCTTGCTTGACCCGAATTAGGCTTAATCCGGGTAGGCTGGGCTCCGGCTCTTGCACCAAGTGAATAACTTGTTGAGATCCTGCACACTAAAACAACACGCTTAGACTTACCGTGGGAACGTATCCCACGATTAGACTCCAGCGTAAGACTAAGTAATCGGTATAGGGTTAGATAATCGGCTGTAGGTTGAGAGTATAGAGACTGTGATACCTTTGTAGAACCCTTGGGGGTTCATTATATAGGCAGTGAAACCCTAATGGGCTGTCACCGATGCTTCGGCCTCAAGAAAAGGATAATCACCATAACTAGTTTGATTGTTATCTTCTAATTATCGTGAGTGTATATCCTATACTTTGAGGTAAATCCTAATCCTAATAAGATTGTGATTCTGTTTAACCCTGTACCGGCTGTGCCGGGCCGTGGGCCGCACATATTTTATGCGACCACTGTTCATTCAAGCCCATAAGCTCAAACATTAATCCAACCCATTCGTGATGGGCCGGATGCAGGTAGTACCCGTGGGCCGGGCTTATGACCCGGTTGGGGACTATACGTCATCAATGAGTCTACTACAAGTAATAATGATTCTAATGATTTTGTCTCTTGTACTTTCAGTCACAAATCCAGTGCTTTTGCCTCATGTGATTCAAGTAAAAAGTGTGTCTCCCCAAGCCAAAGAAAAATGACTTATGTACATTTGCTCCTAGTGTCCCTAAGCTTAATCAAAAGAGAGTTTCCTAAGCATCCACTTCCATTAATTCTAATTCTAGTTTTATTTGTACTAGGAATGTGAACTTTCCTAGGAATTTGTGTATAATAATGGAAAAATAAACTAAGTCATTTGAATAAGAATTCTTTGTCTTCAAAAGCATGTTTTGTATGTTGTAGTAGCTTTCGTTTTATCAAATATTGTGATTTTTATGAACAAAGGCTTAATAGTTGCAAAGGACAACACCAGTATGTTCTTGTTGGTAAACCAACATCTGTTCCAATTGGCCTTCATGTTCCTCCTAGTGGGCTAAATCTATATGCTCAACCATTTCCTACAAGCAGAAGGAACTCTCCTTCAGTTTCTACTAATTAGAGAAGAACCAAATCCACCTCTAATCATCAACACCACATACCTACAAGTTTGTATTTTCAAAATTATAAAAGGTATGTTGTGTATCATAATCAACATACAACTACTGACCATATGAATTTTGGGATAAGACATTGGGGTACTGCTGTTAAGCCCTCAGCAGGTTGTTCTAGGAAATCACACACACCTACTTTTATGAAAACGAAGTCCAAGACCAATGGTGGATCTCATCAATCTAAATGGCTATCTTCTAATGATCCCCAAGGAAGACTCAAGTCAAGAATGAATTTGGTCCCCTTAAGACACTAACTGTTGTATATTGTTTTGTTGTTTGTTGTAGATTAATCCCTACCAAGATCCTAGTCTTAGACTTGTTGATTGTGGCTGCTCTAGGAGTATGACTGGGAACAAGGACCTCTTAGCCAAATTTGTGACATTTAAAGGTGGAAAAGTCTATTTTGGTGGTGGTGAAGGAAGTCAAAGGAACCATTCAGACTCCTAAGTTGGACTTTGAGCAAGTTTATTATATGGAAGCTTTGTAGCATTTTTTTATCTATGTCTCTCAAATCTATGACAAGAAGCAACATGTTCTTTTCACTGACACAGAGTGTATGGTGGTGTCTAAAGACTTTAAGCTCCCAGATGAAATTAAAATTTTACTCAAGGTTCCTAGAAGGAACAATTTGTATAGCATCAAGTTAAATGAGGTCAACCCTTCTGGTAAATTGGCTTGCTTGGTTGCCAAAGCTTCAAAGGATGAAGCTACTAAATGGCATAGGAGGATGGGACATGTGAACTTCAAGACAATCAATAAGCTGCTAAAAATAACTTGGTCAAAGGATTGCCTCCTAACATCTTCAAGAATTACCATAACGGTGTTGCTTGTAGCAAAGGAAAACAACACAAGGCTTCGTTTAAAGCAATCACAGCAGTGAGTCTGATTACTGAACCTCTACAACTACTTTTTATGGATATGTTTTGTCCTACATCCATTAGAAGTATTGATCACAAGTACTTCTATTTAGTGGTTATTGATGGGTTTAGTAGATTTTCTTGGTTCTTCTTTCTTGCTACTAAGGATGAGACATATCATATGCTCAAGGACTTCACCACTCTGATTGAGAATCAACTATCAAGGAAGGTCAAGGATATTAGGTGTGATAATGGTACTGAATTCAAGAATGCTTAGCTTATTGCACTTTGTGGGTCTAAGGGTATTAAGAGGGACTATAGTGCTGCTAGAACCCCCTTGACAAAATGGAGTTGCTTAATGAATGAATAAGACTCTTATGAAGCAGCAAGAACTCTGTTGGATGATTCTAAGCTTCCTACTATGTTTTAGACAGAAGCTGTCACCACAGCATGCTATGTTCTGAACAGGGTTTCTATCACCAACCCTCTTCAAAAGACTCCTTATGAGTTGCTCACAGGAATAATGCAAAACATAAATCACCTTAAACCTTTTGGATGTCCTGCCACCATTCTTAATACCAGTGACCACTTGGGTAAGTTTGATGGCAAAGCAGATGAAGGCTTCATTGTTGGGTACTCTTCACATTCTAGAGCTTATAGAGTTTATCATCTGGCTAATAAGAGAATAGTATAAACCATCAATCTAAGGTATTTTGAAGAGAAAACCAACCTGTAGTGATCAGGTCTTGAATGGTACTTTGATCTAGATTATCTAAGTGAATCCTTAGGATATTATCATTTCAAAGCTAACCAAAATGCAGGTCTCCTAGGTTCTTCCTCTCATTATGGAGGTACTCAAGACATTACTTCTGATACAGAAGATGATGAAGAAGTGATTGTTATTCCTTTATACTCATTTACACCTCTTCAAGAAGCTGCTGGTGCTCATGGTGATGCTAGTGAATAGGATGATTCAAGTTCTCAAGCAGATCTTGACATGTTACTCAAACAACAGCAGGAGGCAAATGCTGCAGCTGAGAAGCTTGGTTTTGAATTTACACTAGAGACTGAGTAACTATTTAGAAAGGCTGCACATGATGCTAGTAGGAATCTTAATCCTACTATTGGAACTACACTTTCTTCTAGTGATGGGGCACTTTCTTCTGGTCACTCCATTGGTGCTCCTGAATCCACTACACGTTTGTCAAGTCCATCAGACCTTGGCAATGCTCACATGAAATCTTTTTCTAAGTTGTTAGACATTCACAAACATCCCATCTTTGGCATTTTCTACTCCTCATCTTATGATAATGACTTTGGTGATGATCTTAACAACATGGAACCATCAGTGGAGATAGACACCAATTTCACTAAGAGAGTCAATACAGTGCATTTTCAATCCCAAATCATTGATGATCCTAGTTCTTTTGTGAAGACTAGAAGCATGGTCAAGAAACCAGCTACTGGTCACAATGCTCTAATTAGTTATGTTGAAGATCAGAAGAGGAATAATCATACAGACTTTCTTCACTGTCTCTTTGCTTGTTCCTCTCTCAAGTTGAACCAAGATCCGTCTCCCAAGCACTTGCAGATCAAAGTTGAGTAGAAGCTATACAGGAGGAAATGCTACAGTTCTTATTTCAGAATGTATGGATTCTTGTAGACTTGCCTGATAGAAAAACTGCAATTAGTGCCAAATAGATCCTTAAGAATTAAAGAGATGCAAGATGAATTGTGATGAGAAACAAGGAAATGTTAGTAGCACAAGGCCACACTCAGCAAGAGGGAATTGACCATGATGAAGTTTTTGCTCTTGTTGCTAGAATAGAAGCAATCAGTCTATTCTTATCTTTGGCTTTTTCATGGGATTGATGGTCTTTCAAATGGATGTAAAGAGTGCTTTCTTATATGGTAAGATAGAAGAAGAAGTGTATGTGACTCAACCTAAGGGATTTGTGGATCCTCTGCACCCCAAGAAGGTTTACAAGGTTATCAAAGCCCTATATGGGTTACATCAGACTCCAAGAGGTTGGTATGAGAGGTTGTCTACCTTTCTGTTGCAACATGGGTACATAAGGGGCACAATAGACAAGACATTGTTCCTAAAGAAGAACTCTAAAGATATCATTCTTGTTCAAGTCTATGCGGATGATATCATTTTTGGCTCTACAAAGAAGGAATGGTGTGATGAATTTAATGTACTGATGAAAGGTGAGTTTCAAATGAGTGATATGGGTGAGCTTACCTTATTTCTAGGACTTCAAGTTAAGCAGTAGAAGGATGGGATTTTCATTAGTCAAGACAAATATGTCCGAGATATCATCAATAAAATTGACTTGGAACCTCTACGACCAGCATCTACTTAATATGAGGTTTCCAAACTTAAGCTCAAGAATGAACTAGATCCACCTGTGAATGCACATCTATACAGATCAATGATTGGTTCTCTCATGTACTTGAATGCTTCTAGGCCTAACATCATGTTTGCATTCAGTGCTTGTTTCAGGCATCAAGTTGCTCCTATCACTTCTAATTTGAATGCAGTCAAGGAGATTTTTAAGTATCTCAAAGCCCAACCTAAGTTAGGCTTATGGTATCCTAAGGAATCTCCTTTTGTGTTGGAGGCCTATAGTGATAGTGACTATGTTGGTGCCAACAATGATAGAAAGTCTACTACTAGTGAATGTAAATTTCTGGGTAGAAGACTCATTTCATGATAGTGTAAGAAACAATCAATAGTGGCTACTTCTTCAACTGAAGCTGAATATGTAGCTGCTGCTAGCTGCTATGGTCATGTACTTTGGATGCAAAATCAAATGTTGGATTAGGGTTCAACTTTATGAATACCAAAATTTTCATTGATAACCAAAGTACTCTATGTATTATTAAGAACCTAGTTTTTCATCAAAGAACTAAACACATTGAAATTAGACATCATTTCATCAGAGATGCCAATGAATAGAAGTTACTTCAGGTTTAAAAGTTCATACTAATGATAATGTGGCTGATTTGTTGACCAAAGTTTTTTGATAGACCAGGTTTAATTTCTTGGTGTCACCACTGGGATGCTCAATCCTTGAGTTATAGGATTAAAGGGAGGTTTTTGGCCTAAAGGGAGGGTTGTTGTACGTATAATTGTGTATATTTTTGTATAATTAGTCTTGTAGAGTAGACTTGTTGCTGGTAAATGTGATTCCACCTGGACAAACCAAGTTGCTCCTAGTCGACCAATGGTTCCTCCTGGCTGCATAATTCTTGCTTCTTGTGGACCATTGATCCTCTTGGTGCTTCACTGGTTCTTCTTGGCTGCTCTTGATGGACGTTGGTTCTAGTCGTTGACTTCCATTGACTTTTAGTTGCTCCTGGTTGATGTTTAAAGTCACGTTTGATTTTTGGTCAAAGACAATTACCACTCATAATAATCGTGTCCTTTATTTTAACATGTGTGGTTTTATCTTTAAATGCATAAGGGGCAAGTGGTTAAACAATTAATGGTAACATTTTGAAAGGGCAACTCATTTAATTAAGGGTAATTTGTAACGATAGAACCTTGGAATATATATATTAAATAAGAGCTATTTACTTGTTCACCAGAACTAATAATTCACTTCGCACGCCATTGCAATCATATCATCTTCTCCATCTTCAATCGATCCATCATCCCCGATCCTAATGGCGTAAGTATAATTCAAAATTGATCACAACAAGGTCGCATTTCTTAGAGTTGGTCCTAGAAGAGAGGAGTATGGTGAGGTATTCTTGGAAACCTCTCATATTCGGTATTCCTTAATTCATTGCCTACTGTTTTTGAATCTTTAAGTAGGCAATTTTGGGACACTGCTATAGTTCGAAACATTATAGGCCAATCTGCTGAATTTGTTGCCGCCATTGATGGCCATACCTTCGTGTTCACTTAGTATTTTATGAGGACTGCTTTGAATCTTAGGGATGAAGGGGGGTTCTTTCTTTGCTTGATAACGAGGTACTAGAGGGCATGGAAGCCATTGTCTATTACCATGAGGGAAAATTTACGTTCCTTAAGAACAAATTTTCTCCTTAGTAGAAGTTCTTGATCCATTGCCTTATTCATTACCTAAGCCCTAAGGTTGGAAGTCGGGATTAATTTCCCACTCCTCTTGCTACTGTCCTCATTTGTCTATCCCAAGGCCGAATGTTTAACTTTTCAAGATATATTTTGGATGGATGTTGGGTAATTTAAGTGTCACAAAGAAGAAATTTTTGATGTACCCAAGGTTTATTCAAATGATGTTGGCCTTTAATCTCGATGACCCTGAGGAGTATGCTCTTGTCAGGCTCACCCCAAAAGTCTATTCCAATATGAAGCTAGCCTATATTGGGTACCATATGCCTCTACTACTAGCTATGTTGGGTGTGGTGGTTGAAGAGGTTGATGAGGAGCCTGCTGCTGCTGCTGCTATGGCAGATGCTACCATGGTTGAGACTGCTATGGCTGAGGCTGTTGTTGCTGCTACTCCTCATGTATCTCCTTTTGTTGAATCTCTACCCATCTCCCTTAGGCCACCAAGACATGCTCTCACTACTGACCCTTTGTCTTCTGAGAGGACTCATTCAGTTCATGAGGAAGATTCTTCCTCCTTTATGAAGGGTGATCAACCTAGTACTTCTGACCATCTTTCTCCTCCGGGTACCAATGAAGCTCCTCAACCCCAGTTAATCTTGGCGGGGAAGCTGGGGTTCCTGTTACTCTCACCTTGCTTGTTACTCTTGTTAACAGGTAGTATGAGAAAGTACAATCTCTAGAAGCTGCTTTAAATGTTCATAAATAGACCACGAGGGATGTGGTTCTTCCATTGATTGAAAGGATGAAGTTCTTGGAGAGAAATGTGTATCATGGATAGTCTTCCTGGTACTCCTAGTGCTGCTATTTGGGATGATCAATCTCAATGGCTTGTCAGCAGGTGGGAGCTATATGGATTATCTCGTGTTCATGTGTTGGAGACTATGTGTGGTGTTTGTATTCATATGCTTGTGGATCAGTCTTATCCTCTAGCTATCAGTACCGTGGAGGCCATGCTGAATAAGAGGTTGCTTATTTCCAAGACTCCTGCTGGACATGAAGGACCTATGGCTATTACTTTGGTGGAGTCTATCCAGGCTCAACTTGTTACTACACCTTTCGGTCTATGACTCTGGTATGTATATGATTTTGCTTTTTCTCTTTCTTTTTATTTTCTTTTTCTTTGTGTACATACTTATTTTCATTAAAAATAACTAAAATAAAAAACTTGTGTTGACTAAGGTTTTGGGTTTACTTCTTTTGTAACTTTGTTTGGGTGTTGGCTGGCCCCCACACAATAAATGGTGCCCAACTCACCATGTCTCATTAGATAAGAAAGAGTTGTTTCCCCATGTGGGTACGACTCTAGTGTGATCATCAAACCCGTAGATGGTTGCCAATTCACCCAAAATTGGAAGGTCATCACTCACCTTGGTCTTTGGACTGAAGAATGGCTAGTTCATAGCAAACGGCTTATGGTAAAGACATAACCAAATCCATTGATAGCTGTAATAGTTTGCTCAAAACAATAAGGTTCTTAACTCACCCATGCTTTATTGCTGAGAGTTGGCTAGTCCTAAGCAAACGAATACAAGTAAAGACTTCCTCAAATCCGTTTTTGGCTATGATGGTTTGCCAAAAAATATTAGGGTATTCTATCTCACCATTGATTCATGTTCCAAGAGCTGGACTGGGTATTGATCTCCTATGGTGATGTCATGATTCCACCAAAAGCTCAACTAGCCCTAGAGTAAGTAGATACTTGGTAAACGCTTATTAAATCTGCTCATGTTGTTGTGAAGACTCAACTTGTGCTGATCTTTTCAAGCTTTCAAAAAGCCAAGGGTTAAAGTGTAGGGCAAGTTATTTTGGGTTTCTCCTGGTGTAATCAAGTCAGACTTACTGCTACTGTAGCTGATATTCCAATCCTCAAGTATAATTGTGAAAGATCTATCTGGAAACTTGAACTCAACATAGTCAAATTCAAGTTCAGGGGAAGATTGTTAGAAATATTGTAATATGTATTTACTTCTGGTTTTGTAATAGTAATTACTAGAAGGTATATAGTTCCTCTTGGTAACAATAGTAGCAGGAGTAGTTCCTCCTAGTAGGAGTAATAAGTCATTCCTAGTTTGTTACTTAGTTAGACCGTCTTAGTAGTAGTAGTTAGTTAGGATATGCATGAGATATCTTAGGAAAGGATATGCATATCATATGTTACACGTTTTGGTGTAAATGTCAATTATGGTTTCCTAGTAGTATAAAAGGAACCCACAACTGAAGGGTTAGATACACCTTCACGATTTCATTTCTTATTAGTAATATAAGAAATAAGAAATCCTTAGAAAGGATCATGTTATTCATTTATCATTTGTTTCTCCTTGTTACTTGTGTTTATATTCCACATAAGCACTTGTTCTCTCTTAGAGTCTCTTTGTAGATAACTTGTGATTCCATAAATTGTTTATCATCCTTAAAAGGCTGAAAGATATATCTCTAAAGGACCTAACATACACTACCTATATCAGCCAACGCCCTCACACCATTCCAAACATGCGAAGCAATCTGGCATTAAAAAAATAGGTTGTTAGCCCTATATTTTATATAGTCGAACAAGAATGTAATAGGTCATCTTAGTCGTTATTGGTCTTGTATAGTAATAGGTTAGTCGGGAAAAGCGGGCTTGGACTTTAAGCTAATATTGTCTTTGTTAGGGGTTATATGCCCAAGTGAAAGCCAAGCCCGGCCCAAGATGAAGCCCACAAAGGCCTTAGAGCCGTGGCATTTATAACCCTCTTTCACATGTGAAAGAGGGTTGGTTCATTTTACTTTCTCTCTCTAGTAAACATAAACCTTCCACAATCTCTCTTGTTTCTCTCTCTACTTTTCTTCTCTTTCTCTCTCTAAATATCTCTTCTAAATCTTGTGTTATGGATTGATATGGGATTAGCATTTGGTATCAAGAGCCTATAGTGGATAGGTGATTGAAGATTCGTGTGTTGTGTTCTTGATTTTTCGTGCCTATCTTGCTCTAAAAGTCTCGTACCAAAATTTTTTTTTTGGTGTTTTTATGGTTCATTCTTGACAAAAATCATCTACTTACTATTTGGTAGTGATTTGGTATTGTTATCTTGGGTAAAAATACAAAATTTTTGGGTGCTTGATTCATTTTTAGGCTAAAAATCACGAATTTGTTGTGTTCTAGTACTATCCGAGAAAAAGGGGTATTTTTGATTCCTTGGTACGATCTGTGTATTGGATTGCATAAACCTGGGGTTTCTACTTGCGATCCAATATCACGATAACTGGTTACGATCTAGAGTGCGATCACTCACTACGATCTAGAGTGCGATCACTCACTACGATCCAGAGTGCGATCACTCACTGCGATCCAAAGAGTACGATCACTCACTACGATCTATAGTGCGATCACTCACTACGATCCAGAGTGCGATCACTCACTGCGATCACCCACTACGATCTAGAGTGCGATCACTCACTACGATCAAGGAGTGCGATCATAGGCTACGATCACTCGTTGCGATCACTGACTACGATCCAACGTTACGATCTGAGTACGATCTAGTAACTACGATCCAAGAGTACGATCAAGGACTGCGATCTAAGAGTACGATCTGAGAGTGCGATGGGTATTGCGATGGACAGATAAATTTTGTTTGAGCAATTTTTAGACTTAGCCACTATCTAGACTAGTTTCGGAACATAGTTGGCGGGAAAACTCTAGAAAAATTTATTTTTTCCTAGACCATTTTTAGGCCATTTAAGCTTCAATTTCAAATTTTGGCGAAGCGAAAAAATTTTCGACCAAAAATTCGAATTTTCGGACCAAAATTCAAATTTTTAGGCCAATTTTAGGTTTTATTTTTGTCAAAATTTTTCACTTTTCAGATTTTTTTCCCTACTAGTTTTTGGGTATTTCTAACTCGATTTCAAAATTTGGTGATTCAAAATTTTTTCGGCTTACCGTTTTGTCGGACTGAGGAATTTATTGTCGGACTGAAAAAATTTGGAATTTTTGAAATTTCAACCACAATCAAATCACAACACATCCACTAAGATCCGTAATCCATACACATCATATCCTCTTCGAGACATCCGTTCAATGGACATCTTCGTGAATTCAACACCAACAACGTCCATGACTAAGATGAATAAAGAGAAGATGCAGAATCCAGAGGTTCAGACAAATACTGAGACTCCAATCAGTAAACCTTCTAACAAGGATTCTACCACCAAAACCGTTCATGCAATCAAATACAAGATGTCGAAAGCAAAAGAAAGATGCATGGAACACATAAAGTTGCTTCAGTCACACCTTCAGGTTCTTTCAAGAGAAGACCTAAAAGGCACTCGTCTTGAAATTGGATTCAAACGGGTATTCTTTCTACTATTTGGTCAAGATGTTGAGACATTCATCAGAACGATGCTACTTCATGTGGACCATCTTCAACAAGAACTTGACAGAGACGATTTTCACGAGAATATATCCATGGAGGTCCTTTTAGCTCTCAACAATCAGTTCCAGCAATTCATTGACTCAAGTGGCTTATCCAAAAACGATCGAGAGTTCACAAGCACATACTTTACCAAATATAATCTCGTAGATCTTCAAGCGTTCAAAGAGAGACTTCTTCAACATATGAGCAATATAAAGAAGTCAATTGCTGAAAGAACACGACATCAAAGGCACTTTCAAAGAAGGGTGAATCAAAGACTCATGCAGACGAAAGAGAGCACTGTCGATATAGATCAAGCATTGGATGCTTCTTCGGTTGATAAAGAGAGCAGCGGGACAGAATCAGAAACGCAGCATATCAGTACCAGCTCAGGGAATGATCAAACAACCAATGATGCGGATATCAGACCCATTTATGATGATCAGCCAATGGCTATGGTACATTTAAATGCTGAATACGATGTTCCTCAACATACTGAGCAATCTGAACCCATTCTTGACACGTATCTAGTGGAAAAGGTTGATAGCAATACCACACCTGATTCATCAGATACGAGTACTAATGGAGGAGAGAATTCTCAGGATGTTGATTCTAAGATTCACGAGCTTCAAAGTCTGTTAGCTCAGAAGACTAAAGATTTTGAGGATGCCAAACTCGATTTTTCAAAGAAAAATAACAAATTTGAGGCTTACTTTGAAAAAGTTGAGAAAGCAAATGTTGTTCTTGAACAAAATTGGATCGTAAGATTCAAAATTTTAATGCGGAAAAAGAACATTTTGTGAAACAAAAAAATTTGTTAGAATCAAAGTTGGCTTCTCAAAATCCAAGTCCTCCGCCTGCTTCATTAAATGAATAATCTGTGCAACCTATCGACACTGTAGACAGTAATGACACGAATTCTGAGAACGACATATTTGACAATATGAAGAACAACGTGTCGCTCAATTACTTCTACAAAACGAGCAATTAAAGACTCAGATTCAGGAAAACGTCTTTGCACTGACAGCGGTGAAAAATGATTAAGGAAACTAAAAGGAAATAGTGTGGATACTAAGTTAGCAAAACAGTCAGTCTTGGGGAAACCTCCTTCTCAACCAGTCAGAAATCGCTCAGTTGCTAGACAACCGAATGCGTTTAAATCTGAACGACTCAAAACGTCGAATCTGAGGTTTGCATCCCAAGTTGACGTGCGTAGCAATTTTCCTAAACCAGTCACTCCACAATCTAGACCCTCCTTAAGAAAATCCGCTTCTGCAAAGCCCGATCACATGAATGCTTCAACCAACTCTAGAAATAGCTCCAAGAACTTGCCTAGGCGTAGTTCAAATGACACGGGTCACAAAGGCTATCCAGAGGATGCTAAAAACAAGACACAAGCAAGAGATAGGACCAAACCACAACCTAGGAGCGTTGTTCACACATCTAGGATTTCTAGACCCTTCTATGATGTGCACAATTCTGCCAACCCTAGGAACTCTAGAGCCTTCTCAGATGCTAAGCACTTTGTTTGCACGAAATGTAACAAATGCGTATTTAATGCCATTCATGATGATTGTATCACTAAAGTCCTGAACAAGGTGAACCAAAAAGCTAGAGCACCTCAGAGACGGAACCCTAAAGGAAATAGGTTTTCTCCAACTAAGTCTTCTGTTGTGCATGAGAAAACTATGTCTCCTCGACCTTGTCTTAGGTGGATACCAACGGGTAGAACCTTCAAAACAATATGTCTTAGGTGGGTTCCTACTGGAAAGATATTTCCCTCTAGTTCGACAAAGGTTCAAGGTGAACCCCCACACGGTTCTCACAAAGATATCACTAACCCACATGCAAGCATACAAACTACTGATAAAAGTGCAGGTAATAAAGTAAAGATTCAACAAGAACACAAAGGTTTTCCATATTCATACCGTTCAACAAAAGACACTCTCAGAGTTTGGTTGTTGAAGAAGCAGATATCAGAGAAATACGTGTAGTAAGATTCAAGATGACTTACAGTCACATATCAGACTGTAACTTGAATGTTAAAGAAAGGGAACTTTATCTCTTCAACGATAAGTTACCCTCAAAAAGAGAAATTAATATTTCTTGGACACGAGCTTCTCTTAAAACTATTCAAAAGTTTTTAGCTCGTGTACAAGGCTTATAGTCAAATTACAGACTGTAACCCGGGCTCACAAGACAGGAAAGTTTATCCTGAGTATGACTTATCCTCAAAACGAGAAATTCGATTTTTCTCGGACACGAGCTTATATTAAAACTATTCGAAAGTTTTAAGCTCGTGTAAATGACTTCTAAGCGCATCACATCTTAGGACTCGGACCACAACTAAGGAAAGTTTATCTCGGACGATAACTTATCCTTCTTAACGAGAAAATCATATTTCTCGGTCATGAGCTTCTCATAAAAACATTCAAAGTTTTTAAGTTCATGAAAAACGACTTCTAAGTAAATGTCAGCTTAGAACTCGTACTTCCACTTAAGGAAAGTTTATCACGGATGATAACTTATCCTTCACAACGGGAAATTAATTTTTCTCGGTCATGAGCTAGTCACAAAACATTCAAAGTTTTGAGCTCATGTAAATCGGAATTTATTTTAAAACCGTTGAACACAATTTTTCAAGAATTTCTCAAAAGATTTTTCTAAATCTTTCAAAATTGTGTGTTCAACACTCCCTTCCTCATATGTGGTTTTCATATCTCAAAATTGTCATATGTTCTTTTGATCAATTTTTGAGGGGGAGCGTTTTAAAATCAAGCCTTTTTAATGTTGTTGGGTACATCTCTAAAATTGTCATATTTTATGTATCCAACACATTCCAAAAATGATATTAAATCTATCATGTATTATCGGTAAAGGCATCTAAACTCCGTACCTCAACATATTTTGTGGTGTCGTTTTTCTAAAATTTTGTCAAATTTTGTCTCAAGACACACATATATTGTTGAGGGGGAGCGACCCGACTGAAAATGTTCCATGATTCATGCATGCACACATGTTTCTCTCCCGTCGATTTTTCGAAAATTTTCATATTTTAATCAATTGGTATCTCTAATATTATATTTTTATATTAGAGATAGGGGGAAAATGTGATTAAAATGTAATATATCGCAACATGTGATCTTAAAGACTCAAGTGCAACTCTTTCCTTCACATGCCAAACTATTTCGTTTATCGATGCATGTGTGTAGGGGGAGCTTTTTGAAAATATAAAAACTTTCAAAGTGTTACAAGTTTTGATTTTTATCATGCACTTTGAATTGTTTTCAATGGTTTTATGGTTACGATCTTTACCCAAAACAACCTACTATCCATGACGGAACGATGGAGTCAAAAGGTGGTTTAGGATAGGAAACTAAGTCCTATGATCCAACCAGAACCGGAGGGATCTACCCAAGGACATTCCATAGCTAGAAATAGTTGTCCTTAGGAAAGATGGAGCGGAATGAAGCTGAATGCGGAACAATTACTTAAGTTAGCACTAGAACAATCACAACAAGGTGCTAATGATGACGTATTAGTAAGCATTGAAGGAGTTGAATATTCTGTGAAACTTAGGTAGAAACCAGGTTAACACATCTTTTGAAGACAAGTGTCATGGACCCAGTGATGCGATGCACAACCCTTCCATAGCCATTCGAGTTTCTCTCAAAAGAAACTTGTCTCATTGTCACGGAGATCAACACGTATCTATTGACTTTCTCACTCCGAGTCAGTTAATATTGAAAAGGTGGCAGTCTGCTCCAGCCTCCGATTACCAAAATGCACTTATTGAGTCTAGAGCCAAACGAGATCTATCTATCATCTCATTAGGACACAATCGAGTCCTACGCATTATCCTTGTGATATTGCCAGAACATCTGAGTGATACGATTCACAATGAAGATTGAAATCCTGCTTGAGCCAGCATCAAACAAGCTCATGGTAGGTAACTTGTGCGATTCTACACGAATCAAACTTGTGAGAACTGGAAAGAAACTAAGTTTGGATTCTTAATTGATTCAAACTTGATTCCAGGTTTCTTCGCAAAATCCATGTGATCTTGCCAGAACATTCAGAGTGACACTCATTAGTGTTCACAGTGACGAATGGAAATCCTTCTAGTGTCAACATCAAACAGCACTGCGGTAGGTAACTCGCAAGATTCTCTATGAATCAAGCTTGTGACAAACTGTAAAGCAACAATGGTGCGATTCTTTTAGAATCAAACTTGTTCCAGGAAATCTGAATTGACGACTCTAATCAGATGGATAATTTATCCTTATGATTCACTCTTTACGTTCGCAGTCTGCTTTGAGACGGTCGAGTAAAGAGAATTGGCTACTACCGCCGGGAAACCCTGTCAAGGAGGTTCTTAATCGAATCTACCTGATCACAGGTACGGTATTTAATACCGTTTAACGGTCTTCACCGACCGGAGGTAAAACGCTACCGAGTTAGGGTGAAATGTTCAAGCCATTTCATCCGTGTATATATATATTGCTGCATATCAAGAAGGTGGCGTAGCTGTGTAACCAATGTCGATTCAGAAGTCACAAGAGCACAAGATGGCGATAATCAAGATATTTAAGAATGTAAGAATGTAATAGGTCATCTTTCCACAAGAGCACAAGATGAACACTATCAAGGATAGATTGAAGATCTCAATCACTCTAAGTCAAAAGATAAAGGCTCAAGATAAGGATCACAAGGCATGAAGGAACAAAGCCGTTACAAACAAGATCAAGACCAAGATACAAGACCAAAGCAGGAAGATCTCCTCTACAAGAATGTATTCACTCAATAATCTTATGCTTTTTAAGCTTTTTAAGATGACCGATACATTGGGGGAGATTGTTAGCCCTATATTTTATATAGCCGAACAAGAATGTAATAGGTCATCTTAGTCGTTATTGGTCTTGTATAGTAATAGGTTAGTCGGGAAAAGCGGGCTTGGACTTTAAGCTAATATTGTCTTTGTTAGGGGCTATATGCCCAAGTGAAAGCCAAGCCCGACCCAAGATGAAGCCCACAAAGGCCTTAGAGCCGTGGCATTTATAACCCGAAAGAGGGTGTTGGTTCATTTTACTTTCTCTCTCTAGTAAACATAAACCTTCCAAAATCTCTCTTGTTTCTCTCTCTACTTTTCTTCTCTTTCTCTCTCTAAATATCTCTTCTAAATCTTGTGTTATGCATTGATATGAGATTAACATAGGTGATTGTTGAAATTGGGTTGCGTTTAAAATAAAGGGCATTGAAGTGAGTTTAGATCAGTTCGTAATCCAACGTCCCATTGACACAACCTATCTTGAGTCTTGAGGCTACGTCACATGATAAGCCACAAGTGAAATGCATGTATAGGATTACAATGAGGGAATCAAACGACATCATACCAATCGACACAGTCAACTGGTGGACGAATAGCTTCCCACATATTATGAACCGAGAACTCTAACACTTTACCATCTATATCCTCCACCTGATCATACACAACCGAAGATGATCAATCTTCAGGACAAGAACAAGAGCAAGAGCAAGATTATGGGCCTCCAAGAGCTACGATTGTGGCCAAATCCACTCCTCATTAGTAATGTAACTAGCAACACAATCTATAACAGAAAAACCTTCTGTTGAAATGTATCTATGAGAGAGATACATATTAAGAGGGAATAAGGTGTTTTATCTATTGAACCATGTTGATACAAAATTTGGATGGACCATGATCGACGCAAATTAGGTGTAATTCGGGTGTTCGGGCTCCGACTCCTGCACCAAGTGAACTTGTATTGAGGATCCTGCACACTAAGAGAAAGCACCATTAGGGTTATCGTAAGAGTAAGTAATTGGTTAGGGTTTAGTGATTATGAGAATCGTACCTTTGTGGAACCTAGGGGTTCTTTTTATAGTCGGTGAAGCTCAAGTTGGGCTTCCCGAATCTTGCGGACCAAGGAGAGGATAACTACCATATAAACATGATCCTTATCTTCTAAGTAAGGAGAGTGTATATCCTTTCAACTTGGGTGCATCATAGTCCTAGTTAGACTAAGATTTTTTTTGACCCTGACCACGTACAATCAGCGCGCGGTCCATGTAAGAACGTGTGCGACAATTGCCCATTGGGCCTATTTGACAAATGCTCTTGTCCTTTAACCTATTTGTGATGGATTTGGATACGGGTAATACCCGTGGGTCGGGCTCAAGGACGGAATAGAGACTATACGTCATCATGTCCCCTAGTCTAGTAGTTACGGTCGTGTCCGTGACTACTAAGCTGACAACAATAAAACACTAAAATGGCCGTACCGTACAAAGAATATTCCTTTCATACCATGAAAAAGATGATAAAGTCGTGGTACCGTAAAGAGCTGCAATAACCATGCACAACGAATGTGGAAAACCAACTGTCAGCCGTGGCAGCGCGTTGAGAACTGTGGTGTGACAGGTCAAAAAAGTGATCTCGTGGGTCCTTTCCTCGAGCCACGCAAAAACTATTTTTGATAAGACCCCATGGGTCCCGCTAACATTTCAACTACTCACCAAACCTTGTCCGTTAGATCAGGGTAGTGAAGTACACGTGGCAGAGATCTAGCAATACACTAATACTGAGACAACCCTATATATAGAATAGTCGCCATTGTTCAATGGTTACACATTTAAAACAGATCCTCCATTGTTGCAACCTTCAAACGCCGTACATCCTTTCTTCCCACGGATCTCCGTATTAACAGGTTAACATACCGCACCCTCAACATATATTATTCAAAAATGGTTAGAGATATCACCATTATAAAATCCGCACTAAATGAGTTAGATAATCAGCGGTTTATGAAGTTTTGCTCCGAATTTTTTATATATGATGCTTTACACCCCCAACTTCCAGGAGAACTAGAAGCCATGATTGATGCCCTCTGGGGAAAATAGGATTTATACACCCGCCTGTTCGATACAACTAATTACCGCATTCCTTTCTTAAGGTTTTTGGTAACCTTATAAGAATACTACGAGGTTCATATCTCACAACTTCATTGCATATGCACGTGCGAAATGGGACAATTCAAGGTTAGTTTTCGTTGCCTAAACATTACCCATACTGTCAACCTATTTCGTGCCTTCTACATATCCTCCATGGTCAATGGATGGATACCGTTTAGCAAACAGTCGACGAACGCCCCCAATACCATTCGAAAGCCATGAACTCTCTAAAGAATTAGAACAATAGGTATTTTTTCATAGATTTCGTAGTCTTCCTTCGGTCGTTTGAACTAAAGTATCAAATAGTAAAATATTATCCTCCTTCCATAGACACGTATAGTGGAGTTGACACCAATAACTTGAATAGACACCGCACAAATAAGTGTGTAAACACTTATCCTTTTACCACTAAAATCAAGGAAAAACAAGACCTAATCATGCGTCTAATATCGTAAAAGTCGGAATTACGCGTGGTTTTGTGTGAAATAGGTACAAAAGATCAAAAGGAAAGAAAACACGGGATTTCATGGTCAAATGTTGAAGAAAAATCCAAGAAAGGGACAAAGACAAAGTCAAAGAACCAAAAGTGAACCGAAGATCACGAAAACTGGTAAAATCGACACGACTTTGAAGAAATGATCATCAAAATCCGAATTCAAGCTCGATTTTAGTGGATTTAATTTTTATGAAGATAATTGGGCTTAGTGGGTCCTACATATGTTTATTGGGCCTTTAAGCCCATTTATGGAGGTTACTTAAGTTCTTGGTTGACTAAAGCCCATTATCATTCCAAAGAAATAAAAGGGACGGATTAAACTTGGGCCAAACCCATTTACAAAACAAAAAGTGACGGTAAAAAGGATTATTATTCACTTGTCAAAACCCTTGGTCAAACTTCACTCACACACGTTTTTTACCTTTACCCACCCACTCTCCCCATTTTGTTTTCGATACAAACAAGGTCACAACTTTCTCTCTCTCAAACCTAAAAAAACGCAGACATTCTTTTTACCCCAATCTCCAAAACCCTAATCCACCTATTCAACAAAATTACCCAATAACTTTTGGGGGTTTTATTTCACTCGTGTAATTCACACGATAAGGAAATAAATCCCCATCTTAATCGGAGATGAACATGATGTGGTCCTCTATTGACGTGGCTAAATCCCCTTTTCTGATTGGTTGTAACAAATCACTCCTCACCATCCTCCAATCAAGAATAGCCACTTCAGCATCAAACTAGCACAAGAAACACAAAAGATGCCATGCTGGCGATCCGCGTGATGAGGGTGTTTTATCTACCGTTTGATCAAGACAGAGAAGAGAGAAGAAGAAAAGAGCGGCTGAGATTGATTTCCTTGCTCACCAAGTTCACCAAGAAGGTTTTTAGGGTTTTCCTATAAAAACCCCTCATCCTGTAATTCATTGGGTGCCATTTTTTTTTATTTTTATTTTTATTTTATACAAATTAGATTATAGGTTAATTGTAATTTTCTCTTTAAAATTATTGTATTTAATTTTCAGTTATTAATAAAAATTTCTTTCATTTTAATTTTTGTCTCTTTAATTATTTAAATTTTATTGCAATTTAATCTTTATTCTGTTTTTAATTAATAAATATTGAAAATAAAAAGTGGTTCATAAATTTCCCCTACTGGGAAGTTTTTATAAAAGGATCTGTTCGAGAGTTGATGTTTCGATGATGATTCTTTGGTAAGGTGGTCTCGTCTTGTTCATAAGGAGGCTCAACGCCTTCCTTCTGCTCAACGGAATCTTCATTAGGTGTTATTTTTTTTTAATTTTTGAGTTTTAGTTTAATATAGTTTTATCAGTTATAATTTGTTATTGTTTATTGAATATGTTTATGTTTATTTGAATAGTCTGCTTGTTTAGTTGAGACACTTTCTGGATTTGAGTTTGTTTGGATCTGCTAGTTTCAGTATAATTCATTTGTTTAGTTTATTTTAGACCTGCTTATTTTAGTATTGAATTACTGAAGTTTTTGGTATCTGCTTTGTTTTGCTTAGATCTGCTTATTTTCAGTTATTATTTTTCTATTTAGATTTGCTTATTAGATTTACTACTTTTTGTTGCTTATTGTTTTGGATTGGTTATACCAGTTGATTAGTCTGTTCTAGTTTTAGTATGTTCTAGTTTAAGTCAGTTTTGATTGAGTTTACTTTTGAGTTTAATATATCCGAATATGCTTTTACTGGTATTTGTTCTTAGATATTAACTGATGTTTGAGTTTAAATTTGCTTATTTTTAAGTCTTATATTTATCTGCTTATTTGCTGATTAGTTTCTATAGCTTCTTATTTGATTTTGTTCTAATTTAGACTTGCTTATTTTTAGTTTAAACTTTATTTTCTTATTTTTAGTCTAGCTTATTTGATTCTGGTTCACTTATTTGCTGTTTATATTGTTTTTATTGTTGATCTGCATTAAGCTTTCAGATCCTTTTGGTCTGAGTGTTTTATCTGCCAAAGTAAAATTTAATTCCAAAAGTAAAAAAAAAAAAGAATTTAGTCCCTCCAGGGACTCGAACCCTTGACCCTTAGCTTAATAGCCCAACGTGTTAACCAGTAGTGCTAGTTACTTCTTTGAGTTTATTTACAGTCCTTTTAATCAATATAGGTTTATTTAGTTAGCTGTCAGATTTTAAATTAAGTTTAATACAAGTTTTTGTTTAATTAATTTTAATTAAAACTTTTATATAAGTTTTCTTTTATAAAGTTTTAAAAAATAAAAAAAGAGAAAAATATTTTAATTACTTTTATAAATTTAAATTTATATTTAAATTTAGTTTTTAAAATTAGTTTTCAATTAATTTAGTTTTATATAAAAATAGTTTTAAGTAGATTTTATTTAAGTTAAAAATTTTAGTTAAAAAATTAACTAGAGTAAATTAGATTTAAAGTTTTATTTAAATTTAAAATAGTTTTTAAATAGCTTAATTATTTTTAATTAAGTATTTTCAATTAAAGATTTTCCGTTTAATTAGATAAATTAGTTTTAAATTACATAGTTTTTCTTAAAAGTTTTTAAAATACCAAAAAGAGTATTTTTACCAAAAAAAGAGTATTTTTACCAAGAACAATTAATCTACGTTTAAATCCGATATCAATTCGAGTGAGTCGAGGAAACGAACTTAATTGCAACACTAAAATAACCTACATTACGCACCATGTTTAACAAACTACCGGAGTCCTTCTTGTGTCTCATAGGCATCAGCCGCAACTATCTCGGGAGTCCAGATCTGTACCCCATATTTCTGAATGCCCGCAACAAGGGTGGGTTTTGTACTGTATTTGTACTTTTAAAGATATGTATTAGCTCGTAGCCGTATATCTAATATCTTTTCTTTTTTCCTCGCATAAATGAATCTTTTTGGGCTTCTACGCCAAGTCAACCTTAAGGATGTGAAGGAGAGTTCACGCCTTCGCAGGCCAGACGAGCCGCCGCTACTCGAGGCACAATCGATTACTATTCCGCTGAATGCCACTTCTCTCATGTAACACCCCAAAACTGGGTCTTAAGCGCTTATTTATGATAATGCCACTTTATAGTTTTACCATGACTTTTACAAGTTTGAATGTGTTACGTGATTGGCTAGTCAAACCCGTTAGTCAAACTAGTAGCTAATGTGTATGTAAAATGTGTTTAAAAAGTATTATGTGTCACTTTTAAGAAGTAATAGAACCTAAGGGACCATTATTGACATATGAACAAAGATATAATTAACATATATCCCTTGAACTCTACACGCTTCCCATTTCATTCCAGAGTTATATAGTGTGTTTGTGTGTGTCACTATAATCAAAATGGAGGGAGGGACCATGAATTCTTGATGATCAAATTAAGGAAGATTATGCTTTATTCAAGACTTTAAGTCCATAACAATGATTTCTACAAGTAAGTAATCTCTATTTTAAGTGACTTGATGAATTAATAAATTAGGGTTCATGAACCCAGTTTGGCCGTCAACCTCCATCAAGAACCAAAAGGGCTTGTTTATTTAGTATTCTAGTATAAAGATCTGGTAATCGAAGGTGATTGATTGAAATGTCATGTATACTATCTTAGAGAAGATCATACTTTTGATCTTAGGGCTCTAGAGGTAAATTTGTATGGTACGAAGTAGGGATGTTCTTGATTTGGTGATCTAGCTATTTTTCACCATTGTTGATCAAGAAGGTATGCTTTCTAGTTCTCTTTTATGTTAATTATATGTGCATATGTGATCCTTAATCTTTTGCTTCGTTTACAATTGATGCATGAGAAATTAGATATATTCGTTGTTAAATTTATACATTTGGAACCTTAAAATAAGCTTGCATGGAAGTAGGGACTTGTTTTGAACATGAAAACTTACAACTAGAGGGACTGATTTGTTATTAATTCAAAGTATAACTATATGGGCCTAATAAAATGATTTACTAGGTTAAAAGTTCGTTTTGTCTCAACGTCTAATCGAATTGATCTCCGGTTAAAAGTGTGACTCATTCGTTCTTTGTGAATAAAAAGAAAGGTCGTTGATTGTCTATATTAAACTAAAAATGAAAATTAATAAAGAAAATAAAGAAAAATAAAACTTAATAAAGAAGAAAAATAAAATAAAAAATAAATTTTGAAATAAAATAAAAGCGAAAATAAAAATAAACTTTCGAATTAAAAATAAAACTTACTTAATGAAAAAGAAGGAAATTGGACTATATGGCTACTTTAAAAACTAAACGAGACAAATATTAAAACGGACACTTAATAAAAATTAAAACTAAAACTTTTCGATAAAATACTAATACTAAAATTTGCAGAAAAATATAACTAAAAATAACTGACTTTCAGAATAAAACTTAACATGACTTTCTGATAAAATTAAATCAAGAACGGACTAAATGTTACACTAGAAGAAGCATGTTCCCCATGGGGGAACATAAAAAATATAGTCGGAATGTTGACTTGTATAATTCAGAATGCACATTTTTTTGTTATCCGGAATATCTTGTTTCACTAGTTATCCGGATTATGGTTTTTTGGGCTATCCGGAATATGGTTTTATGGGCTATCCGGAATATGGTTATATGGGCTTATCCGGAATCAGTATTTAAGCTATCCGAAATAATTTTTTTTATCCAGAATATGTATATTGTTATCCGGAATAAATTGTGGGCTTGTCTGGAATATGTAAAAAACTAAGCTTATTCGGAATAAGAGGGTTTCTAAACCCGGATAAGAAAAAGAAAAATAAAAATAAGCTAGAAACAAATAAGTACTTAACCAAAAATCAAACCAAACTAATTTTAGGAAAAGCTAAATAAGCCACGAATTAAAAACTTTAAAAACATTAAATAATCAAAATATTAAAAATCAACTTTTTAAAGATTTAACCATTAAAACCACTTAATTAAAAACAAGACGAACACAATAAGCTATAAGAACAATAAGCTAAAACATCAAACACATGAAAAACATTAAGAACAATCAAATAAGAACTCAAATAATCAAACAAGTAACAAGATTAAACAAACTACATGATTAAGCAATAGATTTTAAAACAAGAAAGGAAGAATGAGAATGATTATGAAAAGTTTGAAATTAAAATGAATACTAAAGATTCAAGATTACAAGATGAAGATTGAAAAGATTAAAAACATTAAAGAAAGTTGAGAGAGAGAAAGTAAATTACACCTACTCTTACTCTTAAACTAATCTAACTACTCCTAAAATGACTAATTAGCTAACTCCTTCAAATGAAAGCCTTGGAAGGTATATATAGGAGGAAAGGAAGGTAGGTGTTGATGCTTTCTTTTTTCAATTTGTCTTCTCGTCTTTTAATTTCTTCAACTTTCTCGACGTTGTCTCGGGATTTATCGATATAAAATGAACTCGTCTTCTAATTTTCTTTATTTATTAGACTTGGTTCTTCAACTTTGTAAAACTTTCGTCTTTAGTCTTTTTCTTCGATAAATCTTCAGAATAAGCCTTTGACTTCCGTTCTTTTTGAACTTTTGATATTTTGACTTCGTCTTTTGTCTTTTTCTTCGATAAAAGCCCGTGAAAGCCCGTGTTTTCTTCCTTTTCCATCTTTTGGTCCTAAAACACAATAAAAACACAAACCACGCATACTTCCGACTTTTACGACATAAAATACACATTTTGGTCTCGTTTTATTATAATTAAGTGGTAAGAGGATAAGTGTTTTCACACTTATTAAATCCACTACACTTGACCATTGCAATGCCCTCATGCAATGTATTAATTTCAAAGCATAATTTATATTTCCCATCATAATTAACCCACCTTGGCCTTTATTAAACATTAGACACTAAGGAAACTAAAAAGATAGAAAATTACAAAATGCTTGAAGGAAGAACAAGTAAAGAGATCGAAGACTTACATTAGGGCTTTGGTGTCATGAATGTTTATCACTCTCAAGTTTCACGTTCCCTACACCAAGCTTAATAACGAGATCATTGTTATTATAAGTTAGTAAAGCTAACACTCACTCATGTGGCTCAATTATTCACTTAGACTCCCTTATTCCTAGGTGTATCTCTTATATTTTATTGTTGTCTTGAATGATCACGAGGATGCATTTTTGACTTATTTCAATAGTTTATTTAAACCGAAAATAAAGTAGGACGATTTAATCAATAGTTAGCTAAAGGGCAAAATCTTTTAAAACTGCTTCTCGAAACTTCATAAAGTTCATATCTTGGCATAACTTGCTTCACGATTCGAGACCTTTCTCGGATCGATATTTGGCATTTACTTCATACTTAGAATCTTGAAATAATGGTCTTCTCTTCATAATAGGAATTTCTTCACTTGAAGTTTTTGAGAGATTCTTCATACTTGGACCACGACTTTTTCATTTTTCTCCAATCTTTATTTGGGATTTTGATATACAACGATCCGCCTCCTTTTAGGACTTGAATCTATTTATCCTCATACCTTGTTAGGGTCTTTTCGGATAGACTTCTCCATGATCTTTAGGGGATTATTTGCTTTTCGTCGTGTGTCTCGATCCTTCATATTGATTTTTGATAAACGATTCTTCACATCACTTTTGGATATTTAGCAACAAAATGTAGTCCTCATGCCTTGTTAGGGCCTTTTCGGACTCGCCAATATTCGCATCCCGCTTCAATAAGTTATGCCTTGGCTATGAACTCTAATTAATACCGAGCAAATTTTAAACGATCTTGTGCTAAAAGCTAAGTAACTTTTCAAATCGTAGGACCTTATTTATTGCAATTATATTTATTAACAAGCGATGGGAGAAAATCTCATAATTAACTAACATAAGTTCATGAAAGGTTACAAAACTTATAACTGACTCTATCATCTCTCGTTCTCCATAATTTAAAATCTTAAGGAATGAGACTCGTGGATGCTTAGCCTATTAAATCAAAGTTTTTGGTTTTCAAGTCATCTATAGGATCTTGCGACTTCTTAGACTTTTTCAAGTTTAGAATTCGCATTTTAAAGTTCCTTTGATAAACGACTTTCTAGGATCAATTATAGGAACTTGCGAAAAGTTCTTGTTCTTAACCCATATGAGTTAAGACTTTCGCATTTTAATGTTCCCTATATAAAAGTCTAGCAAAACTTGACTTAAACACGTTAAGGATACAAGTTAGAGTAAACTTGGATAAGTAAACTCGGGTTGAGTCAAAATATTCACGACGGGCCTAATATATCAAAGACATCTAAACTCATTAAAATCATTTTATTGCATAAATGAAAATAACAATAACAAAGGAAAATACTAGTAGGCCAAAATAGATTAAAATTTTTGAATAATGTCGAAAAATCAATTTTTCGGTTAAAATGAGGACATATACATGGAAAAGCCTACTTAACTTCGATAGAAGTCCCCCCTACACTTAAGATAAACATTGTCCTCAATGTTTAAGCATGTGGGAGTAAACTCTCCTACACTTAGGACATTGTGCACGTTGTTTAAATCTCGCTAAGGAAGAGACAACTAAAGTGATTCCTATTTCAATATTGAAGAATATAAAATAGTGAATCAAAAGAGTTTAGGATAGAACCGGGAAGACGGGAACACGGAATCATGGGTCGTCAAAAGTCATAAAAAGTGGATCTTTGAAAGCTCCAATCCCTGCACATCATAAGAAAGAAAACAACAAACAACGACGGTGCTCCCCCTACACTTATTATAAAAACGGATAAAAAGGATAGATAATCAGGTTGCCTCCCGAGAAGCGCTTGTTTTTGTTAACCGAGTCACGAGCCTGACTCGACCCCGAATTAAATGGTCCATGGGGAAACCTCGAATGTAATACCGGGATCAAAAATCTTGTCCTCGGTCCTGGAGGAACATAACAAATGAGAGGCAGGAGGATAAGTCTTGAAGGGTAGAAAAGTCCTCTCAACATACGAAAAGTATGTGAAATCATGATCTATGGAAGGTGGGGTGGGTAAAAGAATCAAAATGTCATCCCCAAAAGACATATGATTATCACTTAGCGGCAAAGCCGTAAATGTGTCAAGCATAGAATGGTCAATATCACCTCCCGGGTTAAAGCACTCATCCTCAGTAATGGTGTCTAAGGTATGTGATGAAAGGAGCTCGGGAGGGGGATTTGGGACAATATTTTCATGCATCAAAGTATCAAAAAGAATATCCCCTTCCGTGTCATCATCATCAATACTCGGAGGTATTGAGAGAATGTCGATTTCCTCCATAAATGTATCATTATTCTCAACTGGAGTAAGAGACGGGGGTAAAGACTCGGTAATAGGAGTAGAATTCAATGCTTCCATTTCAGCAATAAGAAGATGAACTTTCAATAATTTGTCGCGAAGAATAACGTCTTCCACCTCATCTACAAGACCAAGTTCAGTGGTGAACTTCTCGTAAGTCGGAGAGAATAAATCAACATCGCCCTCATCTCCTGGAGGAGATTGAGAAATTTCAAAAGTGAAATTCTCATAGCATGGAGAAAAATCGTCATTAAGAGCGACTTCGTCCGTAAGCTCTGCAAAAGTCGGTACATCACAAACCTCATCAAATAAGTTGTCGAGACCAAATTCACTAATATCACTCGATGTATCACAATCCTTAGACACATTTGGGATATCGAGAGAAGGAATTACAATTGCACTAGGATGTTGAGCAACAAGATCATTCCAAGAAATAGTATTTTCATCGTCATCATCATCATAATAGTATGGACGCACAAGAGGAGGAGTAGAAACACTAAGATTAGATACTTGCTCTTGTCGGCTTTCGTCATGCAAGCTAGCTTGGAGTCGACTTAATCTTTCTATAATTCCAGCCAAACTAGTGAGTTGTTCCTCACTCATTCCAAAAGAAGGTTGATGATGGAGGGTGTATTGTGGGGGTTCAAAATTATGAAAAATGGAATTATAGCACGGATTTGGTTCATAATAATTCATCGGTTGAAAAGAATTAGAACATGGATTTGGCTCATAATAATTCTCGGCTGACAAGAAAAGGTATCGTGAGGGCCCCCACAATTGTTGCAACATGGGTATTGAGAAAAACCCGGTGCGTCTTGTGGATAGCTATTACCATTGTCATAATTGTAACCCGGTTCTTGCTCGTCATAAGACGGGCATCGAATCGGACACGAAACATGCCAATGAGAATCGCTTCCACAATATATGCAAGAGGGGGGAGTAAGTGCATTAGAAGCAAAGGATGAGTTAATCGAATTGCACGATGGACAAAATCCAAATTGTGTATTGTCGATATCATTTCCGCACCGCTCACATGTACACCATTGACATGTTTGAAAACCATACAATGGTCTTCCACACCCTACACAATCAACATATGAATCCATTAAGAATTAAACACAATAGAGAAGTAAGAGGAATATTTTTGGTGCAAAATCTTGTCGAAAAAGAAATGCTTTTTATGATTTTTTTTAAATGTTTTTGGATTTTTGAAAGTTTTGATTTTTATGGATTTTTGAAAAATTTTGAAAATTTGACAAGAAAAATAACGTTCAAAAGTGAACGGATCCCAAAATCCAACGCGTCTCACACAAAAGACCGTTAATTTTCACGAAAAGAGCTGGCAGCGGCGCCATTTTAATAAAATGATTTTACTATGTTAAAAGTTTGTTTTGTCTCGACGTCTAATCGAATTGATCTCCGGTTAAAAGTGTGACTGATTCGTTCTTAGTGAATAAAAAGAAAGGTCGTTAATTATTAAACTAAAAATGAAAACTTTAAAGTTATAAACCAATAACAAATGAAAATTAATAAAAAAAATAGAGAAAATAAAGAAAAATAAAACTTAATAAAGAAGAAAAATAAAATAAAAAATAAAATTTGAAATAAAATAAAAGTAAAAATAAAAATAAACTTTCGAATTAAAAATAAAACTTACTTAATGAAAAAGAAGGAAATTGGACTATATGGCTACTTTAAAAATAAATGAGACAAATATTAAAATGGGCACTTAATAAAAATTAAAACTAAAAATTTTCGATAAAATACTAATACTAAAATTTGCGAAATAATATAACTAAAAATAACTGACTTTCAGAATAAAAATTAACACGACTTTCTGATAAAACTAAATCAAGAACGGACTAAATGTTACACTAGGAGAAGCATGTTCCCCATGGGGGACCATAAAAAATGGAGGGAAAAATTATATTAGTCGGAATGTTGACTTGTATAATTCAGAATGCACATTTTTTTGTTATCCGGAATATCTTGTTTCACTAGTTATCTGGATTATGGTTTTTTGGGCTATCAGGAATATGGTTTTATGGGCTATCCGGAATATGGTTTTATGGGCTTATCCGGAATCAGTATTTAAGCTATCCGGAATAATTTTGTTATCTTGAATATGTATATTGTTAACCGGAATAAATTGTGGGCTTGTCCGGAATATGTAAAAAACTAAGCTTATTCGGAATAAGAGGGTTTCTAAACCCGGATAAGAAAAAGAAAAATAAAAATAAGCTAGAAACAAATAAGCACTTAACCAAAAATCAAACCAAACTAATTTTATGAAAAGCTAAATAAGCCACGAATTAAAAACTTTAAAAACACTAAATAATCAAAATATTAAAAATCAACTTTTTAAAGATTTGACCATTAAAACCACTTAATTAAAAACAAGACAAACACAATAAGCTATAAGAACAATAAGCTAAAACATCAAACACATGAAAAACATTAAGAACAATCAAATAAGCACTCCAATAATCAAACAAGTAACAAGATTAAACAAACTACATGATTAAGCAATAGATTTAAAAACAAGAAAGGAAGAATGAGAATGATTATGAAAAGCTTGAAATTAAAATGAAGATAAAAGATTCAAGATTACAAGATGAAGATTGAAAAGCTTAAAAACATTAAAGAAAGTTGAGAGAGAGAAAGTAAATTACACCTACTACTCCTAAACTAATCTAACTACTCCTAAAATGACTAATTTGCTAACTCCTTCAAATGAAAGCCTTGGAAGGTATATATAGAAGGAAATGAAGGTAGGTGTTGATGCTTTCTTCTTTCAATTTTTCTTCTCATCTTTTAATTTCTTCGACTTTCTCGACGTTGTCTCGGGATTTGTCGATATAAAATGAACTCGTCTTCTAATTTTCTTCATTTATTAGACTTGGTTCTTCGACATTGTTAAACTTTCGTCTTTAATCTTTTTCTTCGATAAATCTTCATAATAAGCCTTTGACTTCCGTTCTTTTTGCACTTTTAATCTTTTGACTTCGTCTTTTGTCTTTTTCTTCGATAAAAGTCCGTGAAAGCCCGTGTTTTCTTCCTTTTTCATCTTTTGGTCCTAAAACACAATAAAAACACAAACCACGCATAATTCCGACTTTTACGACATAAAATACACGTTTTGGTCTCGTTTTTATTATAATTAAGTGGTAAGAGGATAAGTGTTTTCACACTTATTAGGGCCACTTTGTTAAAATCCTTAAACTAAATTTTTAATTCATAAATATAAAGTAAAATAACTAGTCTTGTAAATATATATAATCTAGGGATATATATTGTAAATATTTGAAATCTATAACTATAAGGACCGAAAATGCGATTATTCCAAATTAAAAACTCCAAGGACTGATTTTATAAAGTTTACAACCCTAGGGGTAAAGAAATTGAAATACTATAAGGGTTAAAAGTGTAATTTCTAAAACTATAAAAATTTTGGGCTAAAAGTGTAATTAACATAAACTTATAATAATTTTGGGTTAAATGTCAATATATTAAACTTATAACTCCATGGATCATTTTTGCATTTTCTAAACTTAAAGATTTATTAAATAATAAGGAATATACTAAAAGGGTATAAATTGTCATTTTGATATACTTAAAGGTATAAAATGTAATATTGTTATATTAGTTATAAAATACATTAAATAAAATAATAATTATATAAAAATAATTTATATAATTTTTTACATAACTTATCATCTACTAATTTCGAAGAAATATAACTATTAACATATCACGTTTCTAGGGAGCTTCATATAATTAGTGTCATCTTGGTATTACGTTTGAGTTTGTTGAGTTTACGATTTAAAGTGCTTTGACTCTTCAAACTTTAACTGAATGGTCTCTGAAATATGATGACACAAACAGTGGTGCAATATTATCACAATCATATGAAACATAAGCATAAATACTTCAAAACATTAAGATCATAGACAACCTAAACTAAAAACTTGACATATTAACTTAGGTTGCGTGTTGAAGCCGTAAAATCCTAATAAAGTCACTTTTAATCTCAACCAGATTTCCCTTAAACAAGGTGAGTTCATAGTCTCACTTTTAACATTTTACTGTTTTATAAACCCATGATGGGGGATATATGCTTTCCAATTGAATACAAGTGATTCATAAAATGTATGCTATCGAGATATATATTATTGCACGCGTACCTTAGGCCATTTATTATGAATATCATGAACCACTAATCATCGAGATATGAGCGTGGATATTGTGCATAAATCAATAGGGAGGTGGCATCTCCCCGTTTGTAGTTACCGAGAAGGGTAAGCAAGCGCACTTTATTGTCTTTATTTATGGTTGCCTTGGTCGGTTTCCCTACAAGTTGAGGGTTTCGGATCCTTCTTACTATAACTTAGGTGATTTGCATCAGTATTGGTGTCACGAGATTAGTGCAATAAGGCTATTTTACCTGATAACTGTATTTGTTATAATTATCACTATTAGTGGAGAAACCCAGTAGAAACGATGTTTGTATTCAAAATTGTTTATTAAACCTATGAATTTCACTCAACTGTTGGGTTGACTTTTAAGCATCTATCTCAGGAAATTTAGCAGCCAACACAGAGTGGCATTGGACATGAGGATGTCTAAAACTAGTTATCATTTAGGGTTTTTGTACAAATTATGTATCAAAGGATCCTTGTGTTATACTAAATAAAAATCTCTGATATTGAATGATAACTTATATTTTATAAAAGTATCTTTTGAGCTGTTTCTATGCTTTTGATTGTTGATTATGAAGTAATACCTTAAATTTAGCTTCCGTTGATTTATCCAAAAACGGGAGTGTTACATTAGCTCTTGGGGAGCATAAAATGAAATGATACGAAGGTTTGTGGAGGTAGGAGACCAGTTACCCATAATAGCAAGGAAGTTGTCTGAGGAGAAAACATGCTCTTTAATGAACATGGAGGGACCCCAAACAGATAAAATACCTCTAGAATTACCAATAGCAAAACTCACAGGATGACAAAAGAAAGGTTACTCGAAAGCGCCTTAATGGAAAATAGGTAATGCTCTCCATCTTTGTTTCTTGGATAGAAACAAAATTAACTTTATGTTTCGAACACAATTACTTTATGACCATGGCGTGAGACATTTAGGGAAACAAAATTCATTTAATTACATTGAGTTATCCTTGTGCATAAATTATTTCTTTTATGTTTCGTAGTCATCCTTCCATATTATAGACCATTGTATGATGACCTACTTTGACTAAATCTTCCATGGCCATATGAAATAGAGCCTCAAGATACACTGAGCTTATTAGTTACTTATGGGCTTTGTTTCTCTTCTTGTGTTGTGTTTCAAGCAGGTACATTAAAAGATATACCCCATTTATAACTGATGTAGTCATTGGGGTGGGACTGTTGTAGTCCTATTCTTTTCCTCACTTGCAAATAGCTTGTCAGAAACCAAGGTTCACATAATGCTAAAAAGGAGATGGCAATCAGCCATAGAGGTATTTGGATGTAAATCCCTCAAGGTTAAGGCTTGAACCCTCATTTTTACATTTTTTTGTGATTTTATGCTTCTGTGGATAAACTGTTGAAGTGATAGTTAGGAGCTTGGTTTATGTTTATTTATCAGTGAAATACATGTTAAGATATGTTTATTTGTTTTTCAAGTTAGTTGATTAAGGAAGTCTTTGGTAAATCTTGTTCATTAGATAGTATTAGGGTGTTTGGATTAGGCAGTTAAGTGATCTAGGTGACATGAGATTCACATGCAACTAGTTTTAACACACCTTAGGTTATTAGTTAACTTCATCTTAGGCATAATATAGTGAGGTTTAGTTCTAAAAACGAAGTTGAAAGTTTCAAGTTTGTATAAAAACAACTTAGATAATCATTAGGTCTTATTAGACTTAAATTTTGGTTTTTGGTATTGGAATCTTGTAATCAGTTAGTTGCTGTGTTAATATAGGGGTGTATGCTCTTGGGTTGGACTTTGGTTCACTAGGGTGTTAGAATTTGCAGCTCAAAACTCACCAAAGTGCCATATACATCAGCTAAGACTACCAGACCACTTTTCTGAGTATCAGTAACTGTTTAAGCTCGTTTGTATGCAATTTGTTACTTGTGCCTGTGTGTTTTTCTCTTGTATTTGACTCCACACACTTCCACGAGTGTGGGGTTCCCTTGTTACCAAATAATTCCAAGCAACAAGCAAGAAATCGCCACTTTTCTGTTTATGTGATCCATCAGTGGAAACAAGGTTGGGTTTCTTTGTGATTATGGAGCAGTGTTTTGATTTGAGTGAGAGTGTATGCTTGGAGTGGGTTGTACCTAAATAGTAGGAGCTACAGAGACACCTTCACTGTGGTTGCTGTCAAGTGTAAAACCAGGAGGGTATGTTGGATCAGATGCATTTGATTGAGGGGTAGTGATTTTCTTCTTTTGAAGTAGATCATAAGTGTTAAAAGGGTCGTTGGATTGGGGAGTATCCTCGTAGTTGGTATTTTGAGCTATTTCTTGGGCAAAAATTGTTTCTATCATACAACTAGACTTTGAGACTCTTTCAACATCACTTTCAGCAATAAGGCTATCAAACTTCATATCTACAGGCTTACGATCCTTATCAAAATCGTTGGACTCATCGTGATCAGAAGAGTCACATTCCTCAACAGAAAGAAACTTGGGAACCCATGCATCCAACTCTTTAGCGCGTAGCCAGTGGAATTTTACTTTGATGATGATTTTATTACATTCATTAGTGATGACATTAACCTTAGTCTTTAAGAAAATATGCTTACAAGATAATTTCATGTCCTTAGATTCCTCCCATATGACGAGGTTACCTTATTTCGATGCAAATTTTGAGAACGTGTTGGGTAGTCGAAGAATTAATTGGGAGTCCTTCGATTGAAATCCAAACAATCCTTTCATTCGAGACAAAAGAGTTACAATAAGACTTGATTAGTGAGAACCAAGATCCAACACCAACATGGTTATTAAATTTCTCAACAGAATCAGGGGGTCCAATTCAATAAGAATCCAGAGACCACCAGGTATTTTAATTTAACAGATTGGAACCCTTCTTTGGAGAGGATAAAGTAAAGATCAGGAATTGAGAGAGACATATTTAACTTCACCTTAAGAGACAAAACTAAAATCGCGATTCTTTAAACATGAATCGTCCGAGACTAGGTCATGAGTTAAATGCACAGGAGGTAAGATTTTATGAGGACCTTCTTTAAGAATTGAAGCAAAACTACTTTTGTGGTTTCATGGGTTCATAGTGAAAGGGGGATTCCTAGGAGGAACTCTTGATGGCTTAGCACTAGCATGTTAATAAGAGTTAAGTTTTTTCTCCGTTTGAAAACTAACCATATTAGCATAAAGATGAAAACTTCCAATCCATATAGTGCAAAGATTCTCCATTAAACACTCCAAATTAGCCTTGATGAAACGCACAAAAGTAAAATGTTTACCTTATTTCTATTTTTGAGAGGAATTTAAACATCAACAATGGATCCATATTCTTTGTAAATCAACCAGAGGTCACGAGCACATATGTGATCAGGGAAGTTGGTAAAAAAATGGATTTTGAAATTTGTTGAGTTAGGTCTTCCTTTGATTTTTGGGAAAAGCGATTGAGGTCACCCATAATGAACGTACTCAGAGATATAGGTCTTTCGAATTAAGGATCCAAAGAGAATCGAAGAAAAGCATAAAACGAAAACAATCTCCTAAATAAAATATTCGACCTCCCGTAGTCGATGATAACTTGTGGAGGTTCTGTGGTGATGGGGGTTTGGTGCCGGTAGGATCGATGGTAGTGGGGCAAGGTGTTTGAAAAAGTTATGTTGTGGTGGGGATTTGGTACTGGTGGTGTTTAGTGGTGGGGTTTCGGTGGAAGAGGTGGATGAGTGGTGTTCACTAATGCATTGAGAGTGTAAAAGACGTGATATGATTTGAGAGCTACATCAAGCTCCTCATCAAATTGATCTTTCTTAGGGTCGATGATATTAGGGTTAGTTTGGTAGTTTGATGACGATGATCTGACATTTGCTTTTTTTAAAAACTAAATTTTAACTTTGATAATCCGGAATCACTAATCAATTTAATCCTCATATTTTCACGCTTGAATATCAAGTGAAATATCACCAAACAATCATATAATTAAAATATATACCTTTGTTCTATTATCTTATATTTATCATTTAAGAGGTAAGTTCTACAAAGAACATGAACCAATAAAAGAAGAAAATAATCAATCTCAACCATTCATTTTTTGCATAAAAAATAAAAACTCATCTTTCACCTTTTTCTTAAAAACACCATATCTTTCAGACGATAAATCGTCAGATTACGAAAATACACCATTGCGACGAAAAAATTCTTATCTTTCAGTCGATAGGCACTTTGATATATTTTTGATGATTTTTTATTATTGCGATTTTTGACTATAAAAATCAAATGTGATTCGGAAAAATTACTTGTGATTTTTTTATAAAAAAAATTAAATTTTTTTACAGAATAAATATATAACTTTAATTATTATTTATTAGTGTAATTATTTACATAGTCGAATGTAAACACGTAACAAGTTACGCCACTAGCTTTTTCATATAGTTTCGATGATTTTTTATTGAAATTTTCGTCAAAAAAATTCATATAATTTGTAAAATCACTAGTAATTTGTAAAATCAATTGTGATTTGTATTTCTAAAATGCATGTGTGATTTCATATATCGCATGTGATTTCATAAATTTACCTGTGATATTAAAGTAACAAATCACGTGTGATGTGTGATTTCATAAATCCTTAAATTGTAAATGATTTTACAAATTCACGTGTGCTTTATAAAGTAATACATCACATGTGACCCGAGAGTGCGGAAATTAAAAAAAATCGTCGAAAGTATATAGAAGTACGTATCATTAAAAAGAAAATTTATCACAAATCACATGTGATTTGGTAAAAATCATGTCATTTGACACAAATCACAAGTGTTTGAAAAAATTACTTACCCGGTTTGGCGAAAATTATGATTTTGGATTTAGTATAAGTAACTTGTTATTCGGATCAATCACATGTAATTATCATTAAATCACATGTAATTTTTAAGCAGAATTATATGTGATTAAAATAAACTCATAACTAATTTAAAAGCAAATTTGCTTTATATATTTTATATGAATCACATGTAAAAACACATAGAGAATTACATGTAATTCAAGTGAAATTACATGTGATCAAAGCAAAATCACATGTAATTCAGAAGTCAGTTTACTTTCTATATTTTATATGAATGACAACAAAACATTTTTATATATTGACAGAATTACATGTGATTCAAACAAAATCACATGTGATTCATCTAAGGAGAAGTTAAAGTTTCGAAATGTTTGAATCACATATAATGCAAGCAAAATCACATGTAATTATTATCGAATTACATGTGATTCAATGCAAGCAAAATCACATGTAATTATCATCGAATTACATGTAATTCAAGCAGAAAATTTAATATATTAACAAGATTACATGTGATTAAAAAAATCACATGTGATTTATCTAAAGTAGGTTTGTTAGAAGAAGTTAAGGTTTCAGAATGCTTAAATCACATGTAATGCAAGCAAAATCATATGTAATTATCATAGAATCACATGCAATTCAAGCAGAATTACATATGATTCAAACAAAATCACATGTGATTTAGAACTCAATTTGTTTTATATATTTTACATAAATGAAAACAGATAATACATAATTAAAAAAATCACATGTGATTCATTCAAAGTGGGTTTGTTAGAAAAAGTTAAGGTTTCAGAATGCTTGAATCACATGTACTGCAAGCAAAATCATATGTAATTATCACCGAATCACATGCAACTCAAGCAAAATTACATGTGATTCAAACAAAATCACATGTAATTTAAAAGCCAATTTATTTTATATATTTTAAATAAATGAAAACAGATAATACATGATTAAAAAAATCACATGTGATTCATCTAATGTGGGTTTGTTAGAAAAAGTTACGGTTTCGGAATGCTTGAATCACATGTAATGCAAGGAAAATCACATGTAATTATCACTGAATCACATGTTCAGAATCCAAATTGTTTTACATATATTTTTTTTTGGTAAAGTGGACTCCACCCCGGTAAAATGAACATATTTTATATTAATGGCAACAAACATTTTAATATATTAACAGAATTACATGTGATTCAAACATTTCTAATGTAATTCACATAAATCACATGTGATTTTAAAGTAATAACGAAAATATTTTTGTCATTTAATAGACGGTTATTTTCATATACTTTTAACGATTTTACAACGTTGAAATTCTCGTAAAAAAATAAACGTGATTTTCACAAATCGCATGTGACATTACAAATTCAAATGTGATTTTTAAAATAATAAATCAAACTTGAGTTTTCGAAAATCACATGTAATTTTTCGAGAATCACATGTGATTTTTTTTACGAAAATTTTAAAAAAAAGTTCGCCGAAAATATATAGAAGTGCATATCTATAGAAAGATAATTCAATTCCCGTCGTGACTGTATGATTATTTTTTCATAACGATTAATGGTTTGAGAGATATTTAATTTTTAATAAATAGGATGAAAGTGTGTTTTTTTAATTAAATTTAAAAAAAATTAATATACATCATTAGATATGATTTAAATAGATGGTGGAGATTGCTTCCTTTTTTCTTTTTTGGATGCATGTTCCTTAGGTAACTTTTGTCTATCATTTAATTGTTATTTGTTATTGTTAAGGATAAAAATCGGATCTTTAATTTTAGAAGTTAGTTAAAAAAAGTCTTGCTAACGGCAGTCTTATGGGTTATTTTTAAGATTTATCATTGCTATAAAATAGTATTTACTAAACTTATTATTTCCATATTTATACATATTAGAATTATAAAAAGTATATTTAAACATAGATTAATTTTTTTAATTAAATGTTAATTTTCTAATAATGTTATTTAAACATAGAAAGTTTTATGTTAATTAAATGTTAATTTTTAATTAAAGTAAGTTTAAAAACAACCCACAAAGCTGCTAATCAAGTACTATCAAACTAAAACACAACCGTGAATTTTCATTCATTTCTCACCATAGAAAACGACATACTGTATTTACTCGACTCGCTTACCGCGTATAGACGAGATTTTGCCAAATACTTTCATATATGCTTTCACATCAATTGAATATTAGCAAAGAAAAATAATGAGTCTGTCAACTCATATAGATAAATTTGAAGGAAAAGTAGTACAGTAATAAATAAATCAAACACAAACAAATCTTAGGTTAACCGAATTTCGTACATAAATTCATGCAACATGTAATAAACTATAAAGAAAAACACTACATAAATAAAGATGCATTCATACTATAATACAACCCATGATAAATAACACAACATTCTCTTTATTAATTCAATCTCTTTGACCAATTTTCACATCGTATAAATAAAGCTTTCTTCTCTTTCAATAAAAGGTTTTCAACCTTTCTTTCTTCTCAATTCATCTCTTAGAAAAGTTCAACAAAAGTTTCTAATAGTTTTGATCTATATATATATGTTATGGACCCTAGCCACCTTCATCATATGAGTGTTAGTGTCGATTCTGGTGGCGGTATCGGTGGTGGTGGTGGTGATAGATTTCCGCAATGGAGCGTGCAAGAAACACGCGATTTCTTGATGATACGAGCCGAGCTCGATCCGACGTTCATGGAGACGAAACGTAATAAAGTTTTATGGGAAGTTATATCGACAAAGATGAAGGAGAGGGGGTATAATCGTAGTGGTGAACAGTGTAAATGCAAATGGAAGAATCTAGTTACACGTTATAAGGTACGTGCATATATGTGCTTAACTATTCATATTACTTTTTTTTTTAATTTCCTTTGTAAAATAAGTGCAGAAAGCATCATGAAAACGAGTAAATTTATGGGTCAAATGATAAATCATATCATAAGATTTGAAGGGTTTTATGATCAGAAAATCACTTTTTTTTAATCAGAAAAAGAAACACATTTTCCTTGATCATTAAAGTTGGCCAAAAAACTTGAACGTCTAGATTATTTCAACACCAAAATTGAAAATTTGTTTTGAACATTTGTTAATTTTTTATACCTAAAAAGTTTAATTAAAATCCATAATATTAGGATTGTATGTTATAAACATCAATTTTCTTGCTTATTTTGAGACTATATATATAAGCTTATTACGATATAACAAGCTTATTAGCTAATAAGGCCTCTTAAGGCAGAGTTTATACGATATAGTCCCAAAACAAATAAGTTTATAAGCTCACATATAAGTTCAAAATGCATGTCGATGGAAAATTACCTACAATACATACCTTTTATGTGTAGGAAACTAGGACACATTTTGTCGACAAATAAGTGAATAACCCTACATTACCTGTGTCTATGTTTTAAATTAATAATGTTGTCATTTTACAATAAATGATGATGTCTTGTAGTGCAAGAAACTAATGGTTGCTTTGTTGCTATGAAACATGCATATAATTTAGGGGTTTGAGACAATGGAACAAGAAGGCATGAGGCAACAATTCCCATACTACAACGAGTTACAAGCGATCTTTACCGGTCGAATGCAAAGGATGCTATGGATGGAATCAGCAGAAGGTGGTGGATCATCAAAGAAGAGAGTGATGCATTTGTCTTCAGACGACGAAGATGAAAACGAAGACAGTGATGTAGAGAAAGCGAGTGGCAGCAAGAAGAAAAAGAAGATTGCAGCAACGAGTAGTAAAAACCCGGGCGAAAGTACTAATTTGAAAGAGATATTAGATGATTTGATGAAGCAACAAATTCAAATGGAAACACAATGGATGAGGATGTACGAGGCGAAAGAAGAGGAGAGGCGAAAGATGGAAATGGAATGGAGGCGAAAAATGGAAGCGTTAGAGAATGAGAGGATTATGCTCGACCAGAGATGGCGCGAAAGGGAAGAACAAAGAAGGATTAGAGAGGAGAGTAGATCGGAGAAACGAGATGCTCTTATAACAGCTCTTTTAAATAAGCTCCAACGACAAGATTTGTAAGCTTATATCAGTTTTTGGTAAAAATGGCTTAGCTTATGAGGTTAGCTTATGATCTTGTTGTTCTAGCTAGATGATCTTGGTAGACATTTGTTGATTACTTGCACTTATGCAAACATTATTTTTTAGATATATGTGAAGCTTTGCATCATATGTACTTCGAAGTTTCGTTTTTTTAATATGAAGATAATTTAATAAACATGATGTCATTTAAGGGGTTACTTGCTCAAAAAGTTAACTTGATATGTTAACACCCATTTTTATATGCAGGAACACGACTAAACCTGTCAATCTAGACCCAAAGGTTTAGATGTAAAAAAAAGTGATAATATTAACCTTAATCTTTACTAGAATAGGTATAACTTAGACTGAGTTTAAAAGGCTCACGATCAGTCACATCGAACGTAGAAACGAGACGGACACGTCTATAACCATACTTCGTCTGATTACCAGTTTTTCGAGGAAAAAACACTCTTTTTCTATGAGTTATTTAAATTTTATTTTTTTTTCATTTATATTCGATTTGTCTGTGTTCTAGCTCATTTTAACACTCGTTTCAGTTTTGTGAGGTTATTTAAATAATATTTTGTCAGCTTATTTGAAATATGACCTCTTAAATATGAATGTGTCACACAATACAGTTAAGATTCTTGCATACATACATCTTTAACAAACATTTGAAAGTATTTTTATAACTAACTTAATTGATCATTTATATCGTCCCCTATTTGACTAAAAATTAAAAACTTACACCGACAACCTGTAGAAGTTGACTTTGGTTTTGTATTCTCACATAATATATTTTTGTCATCATTACTTTAACGATTTAATTCTTAAAATGTCAAATCTACTCGTTTTGTTTTGCAGTGTTCACATATGATTATGCTCCATATTACTTTTAGTTTTCTTAATATGTAAGCATTTATTTTTTAGTAACAAGAAGTATCATATTTTTTATCTTTCAATACAATAAATAAGTTTACTTTTTATATTTGTTAAGACACTCTTTTACATTTTAAAATGTATGAATTTAAAAAGTTCGCTTTATCATTTGTTTTTTATGTGAACAAAATGTGTGTAACAAATAACTTAACATTTTTAAGTGTGAAATTATACTACCCGTCCCAAAATTATTGTCCATCTTTCATTTTCTTTGTTTCCTAAAATTATTGTCAATCTTTCTTTTTTCGTGTGTCCCAAAATTATTGTTCACTTTTAAAAATAAAAGTTGTGTTTGTTTAAGATTACTAGTATTACTCTTAGTTTAAATTGATATTTAGAAAAATAAAAGAAACAAAAATTAATTATCTAATGGTAAAATTGTTCTTTTTGTGTTTTTGTAAGAATCAAAATAGTAATTAATGCATTTATTTTAAATTATGTATTTCTTGTCTGTGGATAATAATTTAAAGATGGTGTAGTAATAAAATATACTTTTATATGTGAACTTTTAAATATTTTACATTTTTATTTATGAATTTTCTAATATCTTCCATTTTTATGTGTGAACTTTTTATATAATTTACATTTTTAATTGTGATTTATTTATAAATAAAGTTAACGCTTTTTAAAATGTGAAAGAATTTTTTTGTGAACAAAAGTTAAATTAAACATATCACACAACTATTTTTTATGAGATGTTCACATGATTCTGATGATTATACATTCACTAATGCAATAATATATTACTCAACTTTCTTAAACGATGTGCATCGTGAAACTACACATATAATTTGGTACTGAAAGAATATCAATTATACAGTAGATTTGCAAAAATCATCTTCGTGGTTGATCAAATTGTGTGTTTTTTCTTATGGTTTGGAAAGCGCAAGCGACATTTTTCTAAAGAACCTTAAGTTTGACTTCGTTTTTAATTAAACAGAAATGATTAAAATACTTTTATAAATAAAAAAATTAGAAAGAGAAAATTTAACGTATTTTAGGCATTTTAATATAGTGACGAAATCGGACCCAACATATCTTCAAAGGACGCCGTTTCGGCTTTTCAAATCATAAGAACGAGCATGCAATTTGGTCTAACCACGGTCCACGAGGAAGATTTTTGCGATTTTTGTTACGTTTAGTTCCCATTGATTGAGTCGAACATAGTTTATGGCCGTGTTAGGTCTTGTCGAAAAGCTAGTTTGAGTAGCAGTTATAATGTTTTAGTTGAAAAGCTAACAATTGTAATATAACACATATAACCTTATATTTGTCTGATATTTTATGTTCTTTACCAAATCTGTGTTTCGTTAGTTGTATGATCAAAAGTTTCATCAATAAATTTGTGAATGTCATTTTAAATTGAAAAAATTGAGATTTACCCAAAATACTACTGGCCCAATAATAATCAAGCCTTCAGGCCCAGATAAGTTGGCCAAGTAAGAAGTGAAACCGATCCACATGATTATAGTAGTGTTAAGTGAAAGATCCAAGTCGATGTGAGTTTTTGCCAAAACGAGCTAGGCTCGTTTATTAACTATTCGGCCTGAGCACGAATGACTTTTATAAATTGGCTCGAGATCGAATGCGAATATTTCTTTGTTGTTCAACCTTGTGCTTGAAGTTCATTTGAAATATTATATTTTTCTTACTCTTATGATAAACTAAAGCACGTATATAAACTCAAGCTTGATTTCAAAAGCTTGTTTAGAACTATAAAACTGTTCTAATGCTCAAAAACTAGAGTTTATGTAACTTATAACCTCATAATATTGTTTATGACTAAACAATGAATGTCTAATAGCATTTTAACTTATGTTTAACTATGTTTTAAAATAGTATATGGTCTTTTGTCATATATAAAGTCTTTCTCTTTAACGTTTTTCACCTCAAACGATGTGGATAGGTCTACGGGTTTGTTTGGTAAGAGTTTTTTTTAACTTTTTTTTGAGCTATTAGCTTTTTGGTTAAAAAATAATCTAATAGCCTTGTTTGATACAATTTATTTTTAAGTTGTTAGTTTTTTATTTTAAACAAGTAGCTTTTAAATAAAAAGTTGTTTTATACAATTTTTTAAATTGTCAAAAGCTGTTAAATCTATAAATTACTAACATAACTTTTAATTATATTATAATTTATTTAAGTATGTCTTTTTTAATTATTTTACATCTTAACTTTATAGAAAACAACTAATATACCAAATACTTTTATTAAAATTAACACTTTTTTAGTAAACAGCTTACAGCTAATTTTACCAAATATAGCTTACATATACTGGTCATATTCTTTATTTAGAAAAGATTTTAATATAACTAGCATTTATTTATCTTTTTATTTTCTTGAGATATAACTATAGCGTTTACATCGTATGTTTTAACAGAAATATAATTAGTATGCACTTAAAAAAGCTTTAAGCGTTTAGCCGTTTATCACAGCTTTTGATTGATATCCCACGTGTATGGGATGCTTCTGAAATCCACGTGATAAAAATTATTGTAAAATTTAATAAAAAAATAATGAGATTATTTTTGTCAAAATGTGAATAGGTTCTTAAAAAAATGGGCGGATGAATTAAACTTGTAAATACGACAAAAAATTATTTGTCATTAGTAATAACCAGTTTTTGTCATATTTACGCAGGGTGAGCCTTTGCACGCCCTAACGTGTACATACCTCAGTTTAGAGGTGTCAACTTAAACCTGACTCGAGCATATTCAGATCGAGTTAGTCAGGTTAAAATTTCAAATCAGATTATCGGGTTAACCTGACTAACTCGAATTTGACATATAAAAATTATATTTAATTCGGATTTGGATAAACTCGATTGAACAGAATAAGAAATGTTTTTATTTTTTAAATTTAAATTTAATACAAATTCTATTAAAAAAAGTAAAAAAATCATTTTTTTTAATATTTTTTCTCGAAATTAGGTTGACCTGAACTCGGCTAAGTCCGACCCGACCTCGGCTAAGTCCGACCCAATTTAACCCGACCTGAATAAATCAAACTCGACTAACCCGAGTTAAAATAAAATCGCGTTCGAGTAAATTATTTTTAATTTTAACCCGACTTCAATTCAATCCAAATAACTCAAATCCGATCAACCCGACCCGATTCCCTCCTTGTGTTCAAACCGGTTGTACCATATGCATAACCCGTACCCAGTTACCGTTTTAACTTGAATCCCAACCGTTGATTTATTTGTAAGATCTTTGACCTGATTTCACTGTAATAAATACCCACCCAACACAACAATACCTAAGCATTTGGACCCGAATCCCGATACCAAACCGGAACCGTACCGATTCCCGGTACCCGAATCTCGTTCGGTACGGTACCGGTACCACGAAATAAGGTGAAAAAAAATTCGGTACCGTTAATTCGGTACGGGACCGGTACTAAATCAGGAAATTCTCGAAAATAAACGGAAAATCCCGATTTCCCGGTACCGGTACCGATATCCGAATGTCGTTCGGTACGGTACCGGTACCATTAATTTATGCTCGAGAAAAATTCGGTACCACTAATTCGATACCAGTTCGATACGGTACCGGTACCGTGCTCGTCCCTCTTTTCAAACAACAACTGTAGTAGCATAAAGGTAGTCACTTTCATTCACATTTAGTTGTTTTAATAATATATGCGTTTTGGGGGTGTTTGTTTGTTTGTTTAAGCTTAATTTGTAGCTTACCTGATTTCGTCTTATATTTTATAAGCCCACTTTTTTCAAAGGCTTATTTTTTCATAATAAGCTTATGTTAAGGGAGTGTTTGTTTTAGCTTATATAATGGGCTTATATAAGCCTATGTTTAATAAGCTTATAAGCCCATGGCTTATATAAGCTTATGTTAAATGAGAGTAAAATAGTAAATATGTTATATAAGCCCAAACCTTCATAAAAAAAGCCATTTTTTGTGGCTTATCAAAACACCCATATATAAGCTTATAAGCCCACTTATATAAGCTTAAGCAAACACTTGGTTTCGGCTTATAAGCCCATTATATAAGCTAAAACAAACACCCCTTTAAGTTCCAAAATAAGACTGGCAAATAATGAGCTTAAAAAAATTAGCCGAAATCACTTAAGCTCCAAATTAAGCTTAAACAAACACCCCCTTAATCTCAGATTTTGACTATTTTATCAAATTACTTGTATATATTGTTTATTACTGTTTAGTGTAAAATCCTGTTAAAGGGAACCTTATTTTTTAGCTTTCGGCTTATTAAGTTATTATGTTATATAAAATTCTTTTCCCGGCCTTATTTTTATTTTTGAGGGCTTTCGAATCAAACCCGTGAAAGTTAGCTTATTTTTCGTAATTAGGCTAAATAGCAAACTGGGTCTAGGTAGGTGTTTGTTTATGCTTATGAAACATAAGCTGAATAAGCCCCAAATTTGTGGCTTATTTGGAGACTTATGGGCTTATATAATCATAATATACTTATATAAGCCCATAAGTCTTCAAATAAGCTAATCAAATTTGGGGCTTATGAAATATAAGCCGAAATGGGCTTATGTTTCATAAGCATAAACAAGGATTTTGTTACGGAGTAGGCGTTTTTTTTTGTGCTGTTACATGTAGAATCCTTTTAAATAGAGTGTTTGTTTAAGCTTATTTTTTGGCTTATGTGGTTTCGGTTTATGTTGTGTAAAATCATTTTCTCAGCCTTATTTTGAAATTTGAGGATTATAAGTTTCAAAATAAGCCGGATGAAAATAAGCTTACAAAACATAAGCAGAAATCACATAAGCCACGAAATAAGCTCAAACAAGATCAACACCCAAACAGGACGGCTGAATGTGGCTTTACTGTGATTAGGAGTTTATGGTTTGGTTGTGTATACTCACATTTAGGAGGTCTTTGTTTAAGCTTATTTTGTAGCATTCCCTTAACCACCACCAAATGGCCTAGTGGTAAGGTCCCTGTCTCTCAAACAAGAGGTCAAAGGTTGAAACCTCGTTAGCTGTGTACATTTGGGGGTGGCCACGGGGGTTCACCTGCCACGACTCCGGGCTATCCAAAAGGGTAGTCGCCGTAGGATTAGTCGGCTCGAAATGTCGAGTCGGAAACGCAGCTATACTAAAAAAAAACACATTCCCTTAATGTTTTTGCTTTCCTACGAATGTTTGTTTATCGTTGCAATTGGTTGTGTCTAATGAATTTACTTTTATGTGTTTTAATGATTATGCAACATTAAGGATTATCCTGTTCAGGATTTTCTTTTCTTTTTGCTTTTTAAGAAATAGTTTTTTGGATTTTTGTTTATGTTGTAAATGAAAAATATAGTTTTAAGGTGTTTTTTAAGTTTTTTTTATTGGCGCAAGAGTTGATTAAAAAATTTAATAAGTTGATTAGCTTATGAGCTTTTTTCACTTACGAGCTTATAAACTTAGATGAACACCCCCGTTTGTCTCAAGGGATGATAAGCACTCTGAAATAATCACGTCCTTACCTGCTTATCCAAAAAAAAAAGAGAGAAACAATCCCAAACACGCTGTTAGTAACTTAGTATGTGTGCTTTACTGCATAAAAGTTGTTTAGGCTATGGTTACTTTTGACGTATGCTAAGTAATTAATATCAGCAGTGGCTGGATTGGATTCAACTCTTTAAGCATTTACTATCATAGGTGCTGTATAGATTGAAGTGTGCGAGTGTTAATGGCATCCATATGCATGTGAATATGCTATTCTGTATGATGTGTTTGATAAATTAGTGGACGAAGTATGAGAATTTGTATTTATTGGATGTTTATTATAGTCTCCTTGTTTGATAGATTAGTGACGATGGATCTAAAATCTTGTTAAATCACAGACAGTCGTAGATTGGTTGCGTGTACTCTTTTCTCACAAATGTTTGTTTATCATTTTAATTGACTGTGGCTAATCTATGCTGGTTCAGTGGTTTTTCACTTTTTATTTGATGAAATCTGCTGTCAGTTTTATGCGTTTTTCAAAGAACATGATATGTTTTATCAAATGTTGCTCTAATGTTGTGTATGTGAACTTATTGTATAGATTGTTGATGTTTATTACTGTCTCCGTGTTCTATAGAATCCTGTTAACGAGGGTGTTTGTTTAACCTTATTTTGTGGCTTATGTGGTTTTGGCTTATGTGATCTAAAATCATTTTCTCGGGCTTATTTTGAAATTGGAGGGCTTTTAAGTTTCAAAATAAGTTCGATTTCAAAATAAGCCGGATGAAATAAGCTTTTAAAACATAAGCTGACATTGAATACTAAAGTAAGCTCAAAACTAAGCTTAAACAGACACCCCCTAAATGTTTTTGCTTCATACGTATGTTTTTTATTCATGCGTTTTTACAAAAACATTGTTGTTTTAATTTTGGCCGTTAGTCCTTGATGTTGATCCAAATCTGTGTATAGTCCTTACTTCTGAGAGATATCGCCAATTGTCCCCCGTATCTATGCTTATTTAGATAACCGACGTATCAAAACTGAGATATGGGTGACTAATGGTGAAATTTCAAAAGTAGTTACTATACACGAGAGATTTGGATAATATTATGTACTGTTATTGATAAGAGCTATGAGATAAGCTTGTTCTTACCTGCGTATTCTAAAAAAGCAGAAAAAATAAGCTATCCAAACAGACGTTTTAGTTTCAGTGTGTTTAACTGCTTTTGTCTTATCAAGTCAGTATCTGCAATGCTTGGATTGGATTATAGTCTTTAACCATTCACTATCATAGGTGTTGTATATAGACTGAATTAAGTACGGCTCAATGGCTTAACTCGTGATGGGAATTTTATGTTGAGCCCGAGTTTGTATGAGTCTGAACTTATAGTATGTATCGACCTCCAAATGTTTGTTTCGTTATAAAACAGATAATGAGCATATGATAGATAAGTGGACGAAGTATGGGAATTTGTATGTCTTAGATACAATCTTTCTGTTAGATTTTCGTAAATTTATGCTGGTTCAGTGGTTCTTCACTTTTCATTTGGTGAATCCGCTGTCAATTGTATGCGTTTTTTACAAGAATATGATGCTGTTTTTGTTGTAATATGATGAAAAGATTGTTCTATTATCAATCTGAATCGAGTTTCTACGAGTCTGAACTTGCAGTATGTATCGGAAACCTTGTTTGATATAATAGTAATAATGATGACGAATACCTGAAATGATATATTCTAAATTTCTAATAATATGTTTTCAGCTCAAGGTTATGGATCCCAAAACTGTCCAAATGCTTTTAAAGGTGGCTGATTCACTCAGTATCCCAGAAATAGCAGATGCTAATACCCGCAGACCGGCCCTCGTGAACTTCAGCAGGATTCCCGTCAGACGCGATGAGAACGGTTTCTTTCGTACTGCATCCTACAGTTTCTGGCATACTGAAGCCTATCACATGTTCCTGCGCGAAGCTGCCGTTGCGAGAATGCGGACTTTTCAGAGTGAGTACAATGAAGGGTACACTCCTGAGGAGTTTGAGAACTACTTGCTGAAATGTGCCAAATTTGGCGAGTCGGCGGATTCTAACCTCCAACTTGCTTGTGCAGAAGTGGTATGTCTTTATATTTTCTTTGCCTTTTTCATTTTCGAACTCAAGATCTTTTTTTTATATTTCTTTACTGTTTCGTTATCTTCAGTTCAAAATGAAGATAAATGTGATGAAGGCGGTAGTGAAGGCAGAAGGCATGGTACTCGAGGTTTTGAAAGAGATCATTCCTCGGTCGGGGAAGTGTCATTTTGAAATCTATATGTTTTACCCTCCCGCATATGCCATTCATGCAAACGCAGGTAAAGTTCAGTAGTTATAATTCACTTTCTTTGGACTATCAGTGTTTGAGATTGTTTTTTAACTTCTTACAATACATTGTAATTTTCAGCTGATCATTTTCATCCGATGTGTGAAGCAACCGACACATTATCGGCCTTGATGTCGAGATACACCGAGTATGAGGATGTAAGTTTCCAATATCCTTAATTCTCGTTTTTGGTTCTTTTTTCATTGATGCATTTGCTTTCTAATTACTGATATTCTGTTAATCATTTTGTTAGGATTCTGGCGATGAGTCGGCTTATGATTTGTGATGATTTACTAGTTTGTTAACATGAATGGTACGGTTAATTAGGTGGATGTTGGAAATAAATTAACATAGTTGTGTAATTGAAAATGTATTAAGACATTATTATTTGTAAATATCGGGTAGTTTTTGATAATCTGCCATGTTATTGATTTGTTATCGCTCTTTTAAAGACCATCGGCCAATGCCGTGAGCCCCCTTGCTGACATTGACACCAATAGGTTTGAGTATTGAACACCAAATCAGACCAAACAAACCAAGTTGCGTCAAAACTATATGTGTATCTGAGTTTTAACACTCCAGTTGGTTGCTTTACGCTTTATAAATCACTGTGCCATTGTAGTTATCTATTAGAATACGACTAGTTAGTGACTAGTGTAACGCACGTTTTACTGTGCTTCAAATGAAACTTTTTAACGAAGCTAGACACGAATACTATCACTTAGTCTTTTTCAACATCACCAAAGGGTTCGGGTTCATCAAACCTGCAGACGGTGGTCAGTATATCTGTGTTCGTAAGGAAAATATTATATTTGATGGATTTAGAGTTTTGAAAGTGTTTGAGTTTTTCCTTTTTTTTTATGGCAGAAGATAGTTCTGATGTTAGCAGGGGCAATCTTTTGCTAATACCCAAAGGCCGGCTTAATGTTGGTGGAATCAGTATAGACGTATCGTGTGTGGTGGAATCAGTTTTCTTATTGGTGCGGGGCTTAATGTTGGAGCAATTAACTTTGCAATGCTTCTTTTCGGGGCGAATTATGCTTGGTGTTTGCATTGGCTTTGGTAATCAAGTAATCTGCTACAACTCTATAACTAAATTGTTACTTGAATAATCTTATTTTAGGAATAACACAATTCAAGTGATGCCCTAAGTATTTACAACAACGGTCGGTTCAAAAAGTGATTGCAAACCAGAAGGTCAGAGTCAATGGACCAAAGGTGTCTGCGTTTCTTCACTGGAGTAAAAAGTCGAATCCTGTAAGTTACCAGACCTTTGATACGAAAAGTTATTATTGTAGTGGCGAGAAAATGGGCTTGTCACATAGGTCGGGTAACAGGTCAAAACTTGGTTGACCCGCAAATACCTGTTTGGTCGTATGATTATTCAAATCTCACATATTATCGATATACTGAACTTTGTTACAAAAACCATGTTGTTTGCCCACGTCTACATGGAAGCAGTCTTCTTACCCGCGGATTTTCCCGAAGGTACTATAATTGTAATTAACTTAGTTGTTTTTTAAAAATCAAATGTATAAAAACACAATACCACAATAACCCCAACATTGAAACCCTAAACGATCCTATAAAAAAATGTCACACCACATACCTTTAGATATCCAAATAGAAATCGTGAAACGGCTTCCAGTAACACCAGTTATTCGATTACCATTGGTTTCGAAACAATGGAAATCGCTTATCGAAAGCTATGAATTCATCAACGATCACACCCGCATGAACCGCAACCGATCTCAGTGCCATTTACTTTTACGGCAGACGTCACAATACACTTCCATTATCGATGACCATACCTTCCCCAACCAGAAATCTTCCTTAACCCTCCCGCCGCCCGTTAGTGGTTCATCAGCTTATTGCGCCTCAAGGCAAATGCTCAGTGTTAACGGAGTGTTATGTATTGAATCTAATCACTCAGTGTTACATAAAACGATGGTTGTTCTTTGGAATCCTATCATTAGGAAATCTGTTGGTATTGTTATCCCCTATGTACCGTTAGGCCTTGTTATTGGTTTTGGATTTTGTAGTGATTCTAGTGACCCTAAGCTTGTTAAGGTTAATAAATATTACAAGGAGGGAGAGGAGAGAGATGTCAGGGTTTTTACGTGTTTGGAAAAGTGTATCTAACGTTCTGCCGCCATCGTTGGGGTCATGTTGTTTGTATAGTCATCAGGTTTGTTATAAAGGGTGTATTTATTGGCAGGCCGATGGTCGAAGTAGTGGTGAAGATGGTGTGACTAATCTTATAGTTTCCTTTGATTTGAAAAGCGAGAAGTTTAGCCAAGTGCATCTTCCGGAATGCTTATTAAAAACAGATGATTGGAAAGTAGCGGAGGTGAATGAGTCGCTTGGTGTGCTTGCGAATGATTATGATGGGGGTCCAGTTTGTGGTGTGTGGATGATCGATTTTGTTACAAATTTGTTTACTAAGATGTTCACTATTAAGCAACCCATGTACTGTGTAATATATGGAGTAGACTCTATTTTGGGCTTCAGGAAGAATGGTGAAGTTATAATTAAAGTTACAAAACCGTACAACCATGAAGTTTATGATGCCTCGTCATCAGGACTTATTAACAGTAAGTTCTATCGTTGATTAATGATGATGTTGGAAGGTATAACCATCAAAGTGGTACGTTTAGATTAGGTTAGGTTATTAAAATGATATTTTAACGCGTTATATACATAGATGCTTGTGTTATCTTTGAGATTGATGTTTTCAGTACTAATAACGATGAACCTCAGCAAAGTATCTTGTTGAAAGTTTCATCTGATATGTTTAGTTCTTCCGATTATAGTGAACATTATGTTAGCTGAATGATAACCCATCGGGTTCACATCCATCAGTATGATAGACAAAAAACTAGATATTAACCTTGTATTGATTATAAATTCTTTATCTTTTCAATAAGTGCTGATATAGTTTCCAAGATTTTTATACAATTGTATTTCGACATAATGTTTAAGATATTGAACTTACTATTTCGATGTGATTATCGTCTTTTTGGTCTCTTCTGGCTGGTATAGTGTAATACTATATAATCACCGGTCATGGATGATAGCAAGGCTTTGAGCCCGAGCCTGAGCCCGAGCCTGTCGGCTGTCGCATATGTTTTTGGTGTTAAAGGATGTTCAGAGTCTTAATAAAGCTAACAGATTGCAGATTTCGTGTATGGGAAAAACAAGATAACATTAGACTTGGTTATTGACAATTTTCAGCCTTGTTTATGACTAGCCTCATATGATTTGTGTTTCATATCAAAGATTATAATTTAAAGACATCTCAACGTAGTCAATGGAAAATTTGGGCATGGTGAACAAGTGTACATCAGCATCGGCTCTAAAAGTGGTAGCAAACCTGAGGGTCAGAGTCAATGGACCATTGCGTCTGGAGTAACAAAGTTGACTAACTGTTTTGGCGATCAAACCCAAAAGCCTGCAATTAACTTAAACATGATATCTGTAAGTTATCTGGCCTTTATAGTTTTCATTCTATGGCTGTTTTTATTGTAGTGGCGAGAAAATGGGTTGGTCACACAGGTTAGGGAACAGGTCAAAACAGGTTGTGGTGATCCGCAAATACCTGTTTGGCTGGGTTTATATGATATTTGCTTGATTAGACCCGTTGGCATGGAGTTTAACATATTAGGGAAAATTATCCATTTATCGTGTCTGATTCTATAGTTTATGATTGTTAATAGAAGAAAAGGCATCACAAAAGCGAGACTGCAAGTCCCTAAAGTATCTAAAAGTTTGGAAATTGTTTGCCAATAGATTGTTCGACAAGTTACTATGTTGAATACGTTCATTACTAGCAAATCAACTGGTGTAATAGATTTATGTCAATATAGGTTCTAGTTTCAAGGAAAATACTATGATTAATTTATTTACCGGGGTAATTTCAGCTTTTGTAGTCCGGTTTTTAATTCTGCAGTTGTGATAATACCATCTTCATCCGCATCTATCTTCGACAAGAAATCACGCATAACATATTACGCATACAATATGATGAAAATCAGTAATCATTTTATGTGACACGTAAGGGATAAAAGAGCCGAATAATCAACCCTTAGGGCCTTCCTCTTGAACCTATTCAGTAATGAGAACCGCTTTAGTCTTGACTTGATTAATGTAAAGAATAACTCCTGCACTCCATAGATCAATCGCTGGCCCGTAGCCGCGCTTGAGCACCTCGTGGGCCATGTAATAAGGCAACGATTTCCCAAAACTTCTCGCCTATATTAACAAGCCGTCATCAAGAAAGTCTTAAGCATGATATGATTGATCCACATGCTCTAAAAGTTCTCTAGCATAAGGAAACTTCAAAAAGCAACCATACAATCTAATAAGCAGTGCGCACATTAAGTAGTTTCGGACAAAAGTATCTTGATTCATTAACAAAAGCTAGGACACAATAACCGCCCAATGGCGCGTGGCTCAACTGGTGATGGCTGGGGGCATCCTCAATGGTTCAATCCTTGACACCCTCGTAGCCACAACCGTAGAGTGAGTCAATGGAAAGAAGCTGATTATTAACCTTTGTCCACCTAACAATAACCGCTAGGAACTTAAAACTTCCTTATAGCACTGTCAAAGGAAATAAGCCGGTCAACTGCAACAGAACAATGCTTTCTAGGGTCACATTCAAGCCAAAGTGGACAAATATGGTTTAAGGGAACGCGTTGTTTGGCAACACGGGTTCTCGCCATCCTTTTTATGCTTTGATCACGAGGAAGCCATTGTGGATACAAATACAGTCAACGCGGACAGGACTTCTCCAATGTTAGATCACCTTTCTTTAACTTGCATATATGGTTCGATATGAAATACTACAAAGTGTAATATTTCACATCGAACCATTGAAGTCAAGAAAGTCGGCCGATCTTACATTGAAGAAATCCACGTTGGTTGTACACTTGTGCCCATCAATCGCTTCCTCGTGATTGAAGCACTCCTTAAGGATTCTATACTTTTAGTCCACTTATTCATACATGATGTTTTATGGTACCATATCCTATTGTAATTTCTAAAATACAGCAACTAGTTGCATATCTATAGTCCGAATTGAATATCAGATGTTATCTCGTATGTATGTAATGGTTTGTCGAAAATCGAGATGCGTATCTGTCTAATCTCACTATACCTCAGTTACTTTACATTTGGAAGATAGTTTACATGGAGGGAAACAACATCACTTGCACTGAGCTAAATCTTTGGCTGAATTTATAACAGCAAAGAAACATTCGTTAACTAAGCTATTTGCAAGGCACTTGAAGAGGAGACACAATAAAGGATTTCAATTGGACTACCATGACCTGTTATGAACAGAACACAACGCAACGAAGCGCGGGTACCAAGACTTGTTATAAACAAAAGTCTATGAATTATAGAAACACAATAAAGAATTTCAGTTGGACTACCATGACCAATATAAATAAGCATTCACCCGACGTAGGACTAACATCCCACCATGTTGCGTTGGAGTCGGGAGGCCTTCCAGCATACTTAAATCTCTTTCTTCTTCGTGTATATCTTTATCACAAATTAGTCTTACACCAAACTCCTTCACCTCAACATCTTCGTCATTCTCTTCGAAACAAAATGTAACAAAATTCTTTGCTTCTTTCAATGCGCATATGTACCTCGCATAATGCAACCATATCATATATGACTCGTGGATTCCTCTCACTTCATCCTATCATATTGCAACCATATCATATTGCTTCGGGGATGTTGTTGTTTACTTAGTAAGCCAAAAGGAGCAGTGATTGAAGTCCACCATCTTGGTTGAATCTTCCATTGGCCACCAAATGACAATGATTCAAGGTTTATTAGAGATGATACAAGAGAAGGAAGTTCTATTATGCCGGTTCTATCAACATGAAGCTCCTTTAAGCTTTTGATGTGGCCCAATGCTTCAGGGAGATGGTCTACTTTTAGGCACCCCGTTAAATTTAACACAACGAGCCTCTTGAGCATTCCAATTGAGGGATTAACGCTAACCAAAATCACACAAGCTTCAAGATTTAGCTCTTCAAGATTTGTTATCTCTGAGAAGTCAGGGGTGGTTGTTAGGTACTTACCTTTTAAAGCACTGATATCCATAGAGAAAAAAGAAGATAAGTTCTCGGATATCAATTAGGAAAACATGTGTTTACAATAAAAATACCTTAGGTGTAGTCCAAAAATGTTTTATGTTGCTGTAAGACATGTCAATGGCCACAATGTTTTCTGGATAGAAATCTGAAGGTAAGTACCTGAAAGGGCATCCATGCCAATAAAACAAGCTTAGCTCATTGGACAAATAATACAAATTTCCAGAGAAGATCACACTGTGCCCCTCCAATTCAAGTTTCCGCTTGCATACTTTTTCCTCCTCTTGATAGATTTTCAGGATCCGCAACTTTTTCATATGTGCAAAATCATTAGCATCTATGTGAACCTTTCGACTAAACTTCTCTAAAGAAAGGACTAGAACTTCAACAGCTTCACTTATTGCGACCTCAAAAAAAAAACATGAGTTAAATTAAAAACTTGGTTATACTTTTATATTAATGTAAAGGAAAATAATTATATGCCCCTTTTTACCTTTTTTTGACCCGATATATCGGAAACGTTAGATGAAATCAACAATCTTCTCTTCTTCCCAGGCATGACATATTGTTCACGAACAATCGCCCTTGCCATTGCTTGAATTAAGTCATGCATTTGAAGTGACATATTGCTAGATATCGTGATTAATGACTTATCAACTAGAACTCTCATGTTTGTATCTGCAAAAAAGTTACAGCCATCTAGTATGCTTGCTACAAAATCACTTTTTTCTCCAATGAATAAACATGCGATATCAAGCAAGATATTTTGTTGTTGGAGGCTTAGCCCATCATAACTTAAACGAAGCACTCTTTGTATCTTTTCATTAGAATGTACTTTGAGCCTTTCCAGTTCACTAACCCACTGACCCACAGTTTTGCCATATAAAAAACGACCCAAAACTTTGAGGGCCAAAGGGTGACCTTGCACATATTTCACAACTTTCTCAGAAACTTCTTTATAGCCTGTAGAAGGATTTTTTTCCTCGAAGGCGAAGGAATAGAAAAGCTCAAGAGATTTTTCTTCGTTTAGAAATTTCATGTCATGTATTTCATCCACTCTATGAGATCTTAGCAGCTGTTTATCTTTACCCGTAAAAATAATCAAACTTCCTGGGCAAAACCACGTAGGTGAACCCGCTAGTGCATCTAACTGCTCATGATCATCCACGTCATCCAAAACAAGCAGGACCGGCTTACATGATATCCTTTGCTTTATTACCATAGCTCCTTCAGAAGCACTTGATATGTTCAGATTTTCTGTTTTCATGATCTTTCGAATCATTTGCATTTGAACTTGAGTTACGCCTTGTTGTTTGGAGACACCTTCACAGAAGCAACTTCCCTCAAAGTGGATATACATCAAGTTATATATAGCTTTGGAAAGGGTCGTCTTTCCTATTCCGCTTATACCACATATTCCAATCATGTTAACCTTATCACACCCAACGAAGCGTGACAAGTCTAATTTGTTGAAGTGGATATCTATGCCAACAAGGTTTTCACCAACATGCAACGGTCCATCACATAATACTTTGAGGATTTCTTTGGAGATGCAATCAATGAACTTGAACTCATACCTGTTTAACCATAAAGACCCCAAAAAAAATGCCGAGAGTTAAAAATTTAGTTGAGCTACAAGACTAATTGGTTTATGAGCAAAACAACCAAAATAAAGATAAGTACAGACATATTTTTTACCCATTTGTCATGTCTTGGAGATCCCATCCAGATAAGTTGGCCGCCATGGATAAAGCTTCCTTCCATTTATCCACCTTTGTACTGTTCGATAAATCATGTTTGGCAAATGCTTCAGCATAGCTTCCTGTTTGTTTCCTCACCATGTCAGGTTTAACATCATAAAAGATAATTCGAACCTCGTGTTTTGGAGTTTTAATCTGTTTGCACTCAAGTATTTTGACAAGTTCTCCTAGACACCATGATGAAGAAGCATAATCTTTGGAGAAGATAACTATGAGAAACCTCGATTCTTCAATGGTTTTGTAGAGATGATGAGATATCTCTTCTCCTTTAGGCAATTCGTTGTCATCTCTAAAAGCATAAATTCCTTTTCGGTTGAAATCATTGAACAGATGATCCATGAAGTTTTTACGGATATCTTCACCTCTAAAACTTACAAAAACATCATATTTCCACTTATGGGGAGTTGAGGTAGTAGCCATTATCAATAATAAGATCGAGCTGCACGTGTTCACACGAAAATATCATCAGAAAGAGTAAAAATACAAATAACAAGAATTCATGACCAAGTAGCATCAAACATGCGAGTGCTTTTGTGTTATACTACATACTTAATATGTTAGCTTATACTAGAACGGTACCCGCGCAATGCAGCGGCGAGTACCTAATAACGAATTTTGAGACTAACAAATATTAGTCTCTTACTCATTGTAAAGTTCTAAAAAATCGAATTAAAAAACCCACTAAAATTGAAAAAGACTAAAAGTTAATAAAAATATATCAAAATGAATATCGAATTAAAAAACACATAATTATAAAAAATATAGTGAAATTAGATTATAAAAATAATAAATAAATAAAAAGATTTTTCAATTTAAAAGAAAAAAATGTTGTTACAAAAAGTTGTTATAAAAGTTTGTTACAAAAGGTTGTTAGAAAATGTTATAGTATATAATATTGATGAAAATATCTAACAACTTGCTTTATTTAGTAGGTAAAAAGTCTGAATTTTCAGCCTTGCTATTTTAAGAAGGTTCCAAATGCTTTATATAGTAGTATAGATATACGTAATACGTTAGACAGAACATATATGCTAGTAGTTGCTTATATATGCGTAATACGTTAGACATAACATATATGTTTGTTTCTTATATATACGTAATACGTTAGACAGAACATATATGCTAGTTGCTTATATATACGTAATACGTTAGACAGAACATATATACGTAATAAGTTAGACAGAACATATATGCTAGTACGTTGCTTATATATACGTAATACGTTAGCTGTTAGAAAATTCTGTATAACTAAATATAAAAAAGCATGTAAGATTACATTCCAAAATCAAAATGTGATATTGTTAATACTAATGTAAAAATCTTGGCTTCAAAATTTTAATGACAGTAACTCTTAATGTTTGAGTGGAGTATTTACATTCACAGATCGAGAACGAGTTACTATAAGCCTATAAGCAGGGGCAAGGGGCGGAGTTAGAAAGTTCGGCTCAAGGAGTCACAGTTTGATATTTTTATAAACTACACAACAAAATGGTTGCTAAAAGGGTCAAATTATAAAAAAAACTCAAATATATTCAAAAATTTACATTACAATCTTTTCGCTAAGGGTCACATGACCCTTGTGACCCCCTCATGTCTCCGCCACTGCCTATAAGATATGCAAATACAAAAATGAAAGACTGAAAGAGAATAGAACGACTTACTACAATATAGAGATGAATGGATTGAAGTCCAAGTGACTGAATGCAATCAAAATGAAAATACTTTTTTACTAAAGTTAGAAACGATTACATGAATGCGATCAAAATAGAAAGAGTAAAGGCAAGTTGGTTGACTCAAAGTCTACTTTAGTTACACTTTCACTCCCTCGACTTTTAAGATAAGAAAATATTGAGTTGTCAAATAAATTATTTTAGCGCGAAGATCAACCTATTAGCGGAAAAGAGATATTTATAAGGTTGTAAATGAATTGAATGTTTAACGAATATTTCGTGAACTGTTCGGTAAGAAATTCGGTTTATTTATTTAATAAACTAACATGGACTATATTTTATATTTATTTAGTTAAGTAAACGAATATAAACAATAATCTTTTTTGTTTGTTTATGTTCATAAACATTCGATTATGCGTTTGTTTATATCATTTATCTCTTTATGTTTGTATGCCAAATCTTTTAATTATATTTATTTGTTTTCTTAAACATACAAGAATTATAAAATATAAGTTTATGTATGCTTTAGTATAGTTAAATTTGTTTTCCCTCGTTCATTTGAGTCTCTTCGTTTAATGTCTTAATGAATGAATATAAAATGAACATGAACAACACATTTTTATAATAACAAACGAAATGAATAAAAAAATCATTTGTTATTCGTTTGTTTGTCCGGTAAAAATTAAATGAACATATATGAACAAAACTCCGTTCGTGTACGTTCTGTTCGTTTACATGCCTACCTTATTAGTGTAGCACCGATCACATTACTTTTTGCTCAACCAGCTATCATTACAATATGTAGAATCTCGAATCCCTTGTTATTTTTGAAGTCTGCAAATAAGTTTTTTTTTTCTTTTTAACATCAAATAAGTTTATTCACATGGACAAAAACAATTCAATCTTTTATGAATTTACATTGTCCTTGTAAATTTGGGACTTTGATTTGGGCTTTGTAATTACTAGGCTATATTTTTTTCTTACTGGGCTTGTATATTATCAGTTGAAGATAACCCAACAAGGCAACTGTTTAAAAAACTTTACCTATTTTTCAAACTATAAAAAAGTTACCACTGGATTTATTTTACTATCTACGTGAAATAAGTTGATATATGGTAACACTGTCATATCGTATTGGTTACTTGCACTAATTGGGACATTCAAGAGAACAAGACGATTGTAACAACGAGGTTGAGTACAATCATCAGGTCCGAAACATTAACCCAAAACTAGTAGTTTACGCTACATAAGTTTATAAATGGCAACACTAAAGATGTTTCCAAAGTATGTGAAAGTCATTATAAAGAACATATATAGTACTACAACTTCACATGTGTCTAACTTTATGTGGCACTTCAGCCACATTTCATTGTATTTCAGTGATTTTTTTATATAATATAATTTACCAAGTTGAGTTTTTTTTAAAAAAAAAAGAAAAACTTTCATGTTAATCAAAGTAGTCAAATTTATTGCTAGACGTGACTCTAGTCTACAATTTATGGTTTCCTTTCCACCATAGTAGTCCATCAAAACTACTTCAAGAAATATTAGCAATTAGTTTATGATTTTCGATTTTGCTGACGGACTTTTAATTATTTTCTCTTACAAATACAAATGGAAAGTGTGACAATTTTAATTTAGTAATGAAGAGATAGCTGGCTTTGAGTTATTTTGCTTTTTTTTTTTTCTAATATGGCAAGGGATTAATTTTAAGTATTTATTATTCAGAGATTAAATTCTATAAAAAAAATATGAAAGAACCATTTTTGTCAAATATTTAAAATTTGTAAAAACATGAAAATATTAAAGGCGTAAATATAGGGGCGGAGCCAGGATTTTTTGTTAAATGACGCTAATATATTTAAGATAAAAAGTCATAGTGATAGGGGAGGCTTGATGTAGAAAATAGTCGAAACATTGTAATACACATAAATAATAAATGAAATAAGTTGATTAGGGAAGGCTTAGCATCTACTAGTCTCTCTACTAGCTCAACCTTACTTTTGAGTTTTGACCCACCTATAAACATTTTTTAGTTATCTAATAAAGTAGTTGTCAGTTTGCAAATTGAAAACCCAACTTGTTAGCCTGAATTGTAAAAAGTATTTTTTTAGTTATCAAACCCATGTGTCAGATTTTCAATTTTGTACCAAACATTTGATTGGAGTCTAACCCAAAATTTAAGCTTAGAACCTCCATACCAAACGGCTTCTAAAGTTACCAGTATTACAAAGCCGGGATTGTTACGCTCTATTCTCGAATTCTTTTTTTAAAAGAATAGAAAGGAAGGGACAAAAAGGGGAGGAGAATGGATCATATTAGGAAGGGAGCACGTGCATTAATTCATGTTTTTGAGTTTATTTTTTTAATTGAGGGGAAAAGAAAAGAACCCAAATATAATTACTAAATTACCCTATTTTCTATGATCAGATTCTTCATTTTCTTATAATTGATGGATCAAAGGCATCAGATCCCGTCAAATGCATTAGCTATATAACATATAGTGCGAACATTTTATGTCACAATTTGCATGTCCATGGTCATGCTTCTAAGAGATGTACATGGTCTCTTTTTAATTCTCATTGATTTAATATTTACCTCACGTGTAATCTCATTTGACTTTGATGATTCATGTCGTTTTAAACAACCCAGAAAGGAATTTTTGAAATAAAGTACATATTAAGCATTTTTCTGCTTTACGTGAAATTCATATGGAAACAATTTTTTAGTCGACATAGTTTTAGGACATAGCTAAAGCATGTGCCTAGTAAAATTGAAATGCCTTCTAAAATATGCAGTTGCATCTTTATTTGACGAAACCAAACCGACAGTTCTATAGACATGAAAGATGATCATGGAGGAGGCTAATGAAAGATGATCATGTTAGCCCGTATGTTATGCTCAGTCATGAGTTGTTTATTATTGTGTTTCCATATATAGTTTATCATAATATGTATTATTAATAAGCCTATCTATTGTAACTATTTAAGGATTTTGTATCCTTTGAGATTAAGCAAGCAATACACACAGTTTCATTATTCCACATGGTATCATAGTCATTCTAAATCATCGATCCACATATCAAAACCCTACCCTATAATTTTTATTCGTCCATCCTTTTATTTTGTTTACGGTTGGTGTTTGTTCTTAGGTAACAAACTGTGTATCTTGTTCTTCGGTAACAAGAGGTTGTCATATTACGTATTATTTGTTCATGGTAACAAATAAACCCAGTAAACCATTGTTCGTTCGTTATCAACCATACACAAGCATATCCTAATTGATATATAACACATCTTTCATGCATGGAAATAATACACATGAGTTGTTGGTCAAATTATTAAGCAAAGTGGGGTTCAATAACACTTTGGGATCTTCTACTAGAATGGGAAATTATAACAATTCACCAAGTCTTCTTGGACCCACTTCTGTTACTACCATAGAACCAACAACCTATCATGTTAACCCACAAGTTAATGCTAGTACTATCCCATATTACTTTTTTATGCCGGCCCAACAATCAGGTGCTGTCTAGCCGACAGGATATCCGTTTATTAGTCAAGCAATCCAGCAGCCTGTGTATTCAGCAACTATTCCACTAAGGTTTACTTGTCCACTGGCCCAACCCAATATAAACCAGGCCCAATCCATGTTTAATGTTGCTCAGACCGCATTTCATTCAAGGTCAGCAGGACTCAAGGTTACCACTCGACAAAAGACCACGTTACCTCATGCTTTTACCGGCAGGACACTTAATGATCGTGCTACTATTGCGTGGAATATGTATACAGGTGAGAGCTCTCACCTTAATGATTCAATTACTAGTCTTAGTGATATATTTAATACTTGCATTTATCCATCTGTTTCTGTTGGTGACGGTCATTCCATACTTGTCACCAATACGGGCCATAGTATTTTGTCAACTTCCTTTAGGCCTCTTCACCTAAATAATGTTCTTATTACTCCCCATATTGTAAAAAAAATAATTTTTGTTCGCCAGTTTGTTCGTGATAACAATTGCATTGTTGAATTTGATGCGTTTGGTTTTTCTGTAAAAGATTTCATGACTCATTAGGTGCTACTCCGATGTGATAGCACGGGGGATCTTTACCATGTCACGACTCCATGTCCGATTCCTCATGCCTTTCTTGTCAGTCATATATGTGGCACCAACGACTTGGACATCCAGGAAGCAAAGTGTTACGTCGTCTAGACTCTAATAATTTTATTTCGTGTAATAAAGAAAAACCTCCCGTTCTTTGTCATGCTTGTCAACTTGGCAAACACGTCAGACTTCCATTTGTTAGTTCTAAAACTGTCGTTAATTCCTGTTTTGACATTATTCACTCTGATGTGTGGACTTCACCCATTCCGAGTCTCTCAAGTTTTAAATACTATGTTTTTTTTCTAGATCATTATTCTCACTTTGTTTGGGTATATCCATTGCTTAATAAATCTGATGTTTTGTCTAAACTTGTTATGTTTCATAACTATGTTCAAACTCAGTTTAAGTGTGAAATACGGTCATTTCAATGTGAACATGGTGGTGAGTTCGACAATCGCAATTTTCATAAACTTTTTGCCGACAATGGCATTGAGTTTCGTTTTTCTTGTCCAAAAACCTCCCAACAAAATGGTATGTCCGAACGAATGGTTCGTACCATCAATAATCTCATTCGAACCTTACTTTTTCAAGCAAATCTGTAAAAACTAGAATGGGGGGTTGAATAGTTTCTCATTGGTTTATCTCCTAATTAAAATTCCATTCAATTAGGTGGGTGCACAAAGCTATCTTTTACTTGAAAGCTAGTTGCATAATGATTAGGTTCAATTCTAATGCATTAACAATGTGTAATGTATAATGATAATGAATGTAAGTAATATAAGTTTATTCGAATTATTAACGAGTTTATCACTATCATTTCTCCCCCTTTTTCGAAGCAAAAAGGTTAGCACAAGTCTTTGAAGAAGAAAAGAACCGGACTTTTGCTAGTAGCTCCCCCTTGCTTGGGGCACCTTAAATGAGCTAAGGTGACATGCTGCACAAAGGTTAGAAGAAAGAAAAGAAACACCAATGTATGTATGTGCACTACTTACTAACTAACTTAAGCGGGAGAAGGGAAAGAAATCTCAAATTAGAAGCAAGCATTTGCTAAGTATGTCCAAAGAGTGTGTATTGACAACATCATAGTTCAATTAGTGGAATAAAGGAAGAAAAGAAACATTCAAACCAATCAAAGATGATTTAAAATGTCAATGGGTTAAAATTTAGAATTTATGGAATCACCCATAATTAATTTTAAGTTTTAACCATGATCAACTCTTTAACCAATGTGTGAAATAGAATTAGAGGGAAAGATAACACACATAACATTCATATTACATAAATATAAAATAACATATAAGAGAAATATTCATACACATAATATAAATATTTAAAGCAAAAAATATGGAAAATAGACCACAAAGCATAAACTACTCTAATAGTGATAATCTTCCAAGATTGCTTAAGTTTTATTGACTCAAACAACTAAAGTACAAAATGTGCCTTAGTTGAAAAAGAAAGACGATGAAGCATCATTCGAAGTTTTGTTCACGGGAACGAAAACTTTGAGAGGAGGTCGAGTGAGGAGGAATTCAAGAAAATTTAGCTTGTCATAGATATGAGCAAGTTCAATTTGTTGAAAACGACAACAAGCACACGAGGAACCATGATGCAAAACAAAGTAGTTAGATGGGAGAGGTCCATCAAAATTAGAGGTTGGTGGAGAGGGAGATAATGGATAAGAGATGTTTTCACAATGCCTAGTGAGGTTAGGGAAAGAATATAGGTCATTGAGTTGAGGAGAGTTGAAAGGTTTTGGTGGCGGTGGAAGAATTTCTTTTTCTCCGGTAATTGGATTCATAGAGTAAGTCTCATTCCAATAATGAATCGGAGAGAAAGAGGAATTCTTAGAGGATTTCGGAGAAGAAGAATCATGAGGATTCTTGTTCTTTTTTATCCAAATGGGTTTAACCGAGATTTTCGGTTTCTTTGAAAGCTTAGAAGAAGAAGCTTTAGGTTGAGAAGTTTGTGACAAAGAAATGTCAAGGTTAAGAAAGGAAGAATTAGGCATTATGAGGGATGAAGAAAAGAACTCCTAAAAGAGAAGAATTTAGAGAAAGTAGACAAGGCAAAGATTTGAAATAAAAAAGAAAGGTTTTAGGAAATGTTTAGCCAAATTGGGTAAACAAAGAATCTTAACCAAGACAGTGGTCAAAGAGGAAAGACCAAAAATAAGCCAAGAACGGCTTTACCAAGCGTGGTTCCTTAAAATAGCCCGCGGTTCCATATTGATATGGATCCGCGTCCAGTGGACAACAAACCTTGATTTTTAAAAGTTTTGGAAAAAAATAAGACTTTTTCAAAAAATTTGCAAATCTTGGATTTTTACCTCTTTTAGCACTAGAGTATGATAGGGTTGCATAAAAGCAACACATTCACAAAGAATATCTTGACAAAGGGTGACAAAATATTTAGATAACATTTTGGTCCAATTTTAAGTCAAGTTTTTAGAGGTTGTAATAGATTTAGGTTCAGTTTTAAGTAAATTGAAGTTAATTAATGTGATCACATAGATAGAAACACATAAAACTAAATCCATAAATCATCCACATGAGAAAATCACGAGGGAAAGGAAATGAAATACAATAACTAAAAAACAATTAACTACTACAAAGATAGCTAAAAACTAGGTCTTGAATTCATAGTCCTCTTTGGCTTGACCTTCTTTTAAAGAGCATGTTATTCTGAAAATTATCATTCATCTCTTAGGAGGAGGCATAAGGAACAAGACACGCAAGAAATCATGCAACCTTCTATGAAGACCAAGCATCTCCATCCTTAGGTTTTGAATGATGTAGTTATTATAGAGACAACATAGGCAATTTGCACCATGAGCTTCTAAGAACCCAAAGAAGTAAGGATCACCCATGAAGTGAGGGATAGGAATGCCCAAAACAGGAGCATTAGAGTTAGAGGGTGGAGGAGGTGGTGGAGGCATAGTGTCCAAGGGTGAGATGGGAGATTTGGTGGAGTGAAAGGAGAGGTAACCAAAGGCTCAAGTACAAAGGGGATACTTTGTAGAGGTTGTGGTTGAGAAATCTCATCCAAAGGAGGATTAGGGGTGAAAGGTGAAGAAAGCTCATTCATTCTTGATTGAATGAAGAGGAGGTAGAACCATGTGAATGGTTAGTACCATGGGTTGAGTTTATCTTGCATGGAGCAAGGGGTGGTGAAGGTGAAGATGAAATGAGAATGGGAGAGATCTCATTTTTGGGAGTGTGAAAAGATGAAGAACTAATGTTAAGTATCTTAATCTTAATTTTGAGGCTTCTTTTGGAGGAGGAAGTTTTGGAAGAAGTGGATGTTCTAGTGGACACCATGGTTGTGTGTTAAGGTTTAGAGAAGAGTTAAAGGGATGAAGAACACAATCAACATGAGAGGGTTTAAGAAGAGAAGGGAATGATCCAAACTAGTAATGGGTTAAAATCATTTTAGGTGAATAATGAAACTAGGTATCCTAGTTTAGGAAAGTACAAGTTTTTGCAAAAAATTATCAAAGTTTTACATAGATTAAGGAAAACATTGTAAAGCAAAGATTCCGTCGAAATAGGGACAGACGGTTCCTTAAGTAGGTCCGCGGTTCTTTATCGCTAAGGAACCGCGGGTATGATAAAGAACCGCGACCAATGGTGACAGAAAAATGCACTTCCTCAAACTTTGGTCAGCCCAGATTTCACACAGGTAAATAGCAAGCCAAAGTTAACTATAAATCAAAATCTAGGAAGCTAACGAACACATAATATGCACAAAGCAATGCAACTATTAGGATTAAAATACTAATAATCCAAACATAAAGTATTAGTAGACAACCATAACAACCTAAAATAAAAAGGAGAATAAGAATAAATAGTTCAACAATTCAAACATGTTTACAAACATGTTAACCTTGATAAACCAATGCTTCATTTATTCTTTTTGCCAACTCCCTTGATCAATTTGGCTATGTTCTTGAACGATCCTCTTGACTCCACTCGATGATCATACAACTCACCTTGGGTTTTAAGATTAGCTCGGCAGACATCCGCAAGACCGAAGTTTTCGGGAAGTCCACTAGTAGCATAGTGAGGAGGAGGGATGATTTCTTCTAACCCTTCCATGAAAGAGTCCATGGATGGGTGGGAGTTACTCGAAGAACCAACATGAGAACTTGTGCCTACGCCACCACCATCACTTGGTGACATATCAAATTCATCATCATCGGACTCTTGTGGATCAGACTTTCTCAAAACTCGACCACTTCAAGCTTTCGTGGTTGTAACTTTTGAATAGGTAGCATGACACGTTTGACCGAACAAAAGAGAGAAATTTTGATGTCGGGATAGTCTTCACCAACCTTCTTAAGAAGACGAGTAAGGAGCATGGCATATGGAAGATTTGCTTTAGGTTTAGAAAGAGCATAAGTGATTCGTCGAGCGATATAGTATGCAAGATTGTACTTGGCGTTGGTAGCGATGCAACATAACATGTGCATCATACACGCCGGAATATGATCCCGGTTTCCGCAAGACAAAATACATTCTCCCTAAGGATGTCGACCCAACGGACCATACAATCATTTAGGTCGCTTAAGAGAACCTCATAGCGTTTTACTCGACGCTTGGTAGAGTGGAGGCTTCTTACAACGTTTCCACTACGCTCTTTGCAAATGACATCAAGAATGAAGTCAAGGTCAATCTCTCACTAGTACAAAAAATGGTATCCGTCACACTAAAAAAGAGTGACCGTAGGCATACAGTCACACGCGGTTTTTTTTGTCTTTGTGACCAAAGGTCCCGCGATCGTAGGTACACTACGGTCATGATCTGATCTTTGTGACAATAACCAGCAAAAAAATGTGACCAACACTCGAAAATGTGTGACGAACTATGTACAATATTTGGTGTTTTAGTGAATATGTGTGACGGTAAACACTCTATAGTTACACGAGTTTTGTTTAAGAGTGACTATTGTTTATAAATTTGTCACATGAATATACAATATGTGTGACATTTACTATGTGATTAGTGTATTTTGTGTGACTATATGCATCAAATAGTCACATGAAGGGTATGTTTGTGTGACCTTTTATGACATGTAGTCACACAAATTATGCTAATGGCTCTGAGTTTGTCACATACAATTAACCAAAGAGTTATCAATAGTAGTAATAAGTGTGACTGTATGCTTTGTCAAGTCAAGCCAGTTGTATTTTGTGTGACTATATTTATACAATAGTCACATAAATTGTATGTTTGTGTTACCTTTTATGACATGTAGTTACACAAATCATGCTAATGGTACTGAGTTTGTCACATACAATTAACCAAAGAGTTACCAATAGTAGTAATAAGTGTGACTGTATGCTTTGTCAAGTCAAACCAATTGTATTTTGTGTGACTATATGCATCTAATAGTCACATGAATTGTATGTTTGTGTTACGTTTTATGACATGTAGTCACACAAATCATGCTAATGGTATTGAGTTTGTCACATACAATTAGCCAAAGAGCTACCAATAGTAGAAATAAGTGTGACTGTATGCTTTGTCAAGTCAAGTAAATTGTATTTTGTGTGACTATATGCATCAAATAGTCACATGAAGGGTATGTTTGTGTTACCTTTTATGACATGTAGTCACACAAATTATGATAATGGCTCTGAGTTTGTCACATACAATTAACCAAAGAGTTACCAATAGTAGTAATAAGTGTGACTGTATGCTTTGTCAAGTCAAGCCAATTGTATTTTGTGTGACTATCCAATAGTCACATGAATTGTATGTTTGTGTTACCTTTTATGACATGTAGTCACACAAATCATGCTAATGGTACTGAGTTTGTCACATACAATTAACCAAAGAGTTACCAATAGTGGAAATAAGTGTGACTGTATGCTTTATCAAGTCAAGCAATTTGTATTTTGTGTGACTATATGCATCCAATAGTCACATGAATTGTATGTTTGTGTGACCTTTTATGACATGTAGTCACACAAATCATGCTAATGGCACTAAGTTTGTCACATACAATTAACCAAAGAGTTACCAATAGTAGTAATAAGTGTGACTGTATGCTTTGTCAAGTCAAGCAAATTGTATTTTGTGTGACTATATGCACCCAATAGTCACATGAATTGTATGTTTGTGTGACCTTTTATGACATGTAGTCACACAAATCATGCTAATGGCACTAAGTTTGTCACATACAATTAACCAAAGAGTTACCAATAGTAGTAATAGGTGTGACTGTATGCTTTGTCAAGTCAAGCAAATTGTATTTTGTGTGACTATATGCATCGAATAGTCACATAGAATTGTATGTTTGTGTGACTTTTTATGATATGTATTCACACATTGGAATGTGAATAAGTGTGACTATGTTTCATCTTCTAGTAACCTTTTAGAATTTAATAAAAATAAAAAACAAAATTCTGGAAATCAAATTTCAATTGCATTAATATATAAAGTTGAATGTACATAATCAAATCAACAAATGTAATGTCATATTATTCTCAAGTAACATACTTTTCGTATAGAATCACATTTGTAAAGACTTTGAATCACCGTATTGTAAAGTCTTTTGAGCCTTGTTATTCCTAGCTTGTTTCTGCATATGAGGAATAGTCGTAAATGATTGCCTGCTAGAACATTTATCGAGCGCTTAGATCCTATCTTTGGTGCACTTTCAACAACAGCTTTTATGGTATTTGGTGGTGTTGTTTCCTGTAGGGAAAAAAATGTGTATTAAACATTGCACTAAATATGAAAAGCTATGTATATGTAGGATGATAAATCAAGTGTATGTACCTCTTGTAAAAAAATAACCTTTTCCTTTGGCCATGCCACAAAAGTACCTTTTACATCCTTAACAGTTTGTAAACCATTATTTCCGTCATCAGGTATGAATGCTGCATCCACTAGGGATTCATCAACTGAAACTTTGTAGCAATTTTTTGGTAGTGGTTGGTTATGAATCATTACATTGTCTCCATCCTTAGACTTGTATACCGTACCGTTACCAATGATATTTGTCCTAGATATGTTCCAGAGTTTGCACTTAAATGTCTGAAGAAAATATGTTTACATGCGTTAATGAGAAATAAATTAAACAAGTAATTATATGAAAAATGACGAAATACTTACATCTGGTAGTGATGGTGGAGACTGATTTACTTTCGATTTAGAAGGTGTACGCTTCTTTCGTAATGATGAAATAGGTACGTCTTGTTGTGTCGAGGGAGACAGATTTTGTTGTGAACCGGAAGCTGGAGAAATATCTTCTTGAGATTGGGAATTTTGAAGTGGAGACTTCTTTTCTAACGATCTAGTCTTTTTTTGCTCCCCTAGTTCTACCAGGTCCCTGCATATAGACAGTAAATAAGTCCTGTATAGTACAATTTAGAAACCAAACATGCTTTTTTTATAACTTACCTTGTTCGTAGTTGCAGTTGCAGTTGCAGTGTCCAAATCCTTGTTCAAAGTTGCAGTTGACTTAGACATTGGAATTAACACACCCTTCTGAAGACCACCACCACTGATCGACGTCCTTTGTTCTTCACTAAGTTTTGTAGTTAATACCTACAATATTTAAGTATGTTAATTGTTAATGGTATTATAGACTAAAAATCATCAAATCAAATTAGAAAACTAGTCTTATATTTGACTGACTTGGCATTAACTCGGATATATTAACCCCTTGTGCAGACATAACTATCAACATTTTTTCAATAGTTTCTTGTGTTTGTCACATCTTGATGTTTAATTGAGCGACTGTATTCTCTTTATCTTTACACGTTTGTCTCTCCTTCTCAAGTTCATTTTCAAGCAACGCAATCCTTACATCAGTTCCTTGTTTCCTTCTAGGTAGATCAAAGAACTTTCTGCACGTAACTCTGCCTCCCACTCCTCGTGCATACCCTCCCTTTTCCTTTCCTAATACATGTGATAATGAATCTGAGCCACTATCAACCGTCAAGGTTCCATCTCTGATCTGTTCCTCTGCTTCCAGCTACACATAAAAAATGGTAAATAATTTATTATACGAATATAAACATTATATAAATTTTTTTGCAATAACACTTACAATCTTAGTGCCAACTTTGATTGTTTCATCATCTGTCTCTTTTCCTTCTTTTCTAACCCTTCTATTAAACCATAATACACCAAGGGGGTGTTCTTGATCTGGTGTAATTTCTTTTTTATGATCTTCCAAACATCAAATACATACAGATGAAAAGTTAAAACATGGACAACAATGTTAGGATATTACACCAATATAACCTTACCATTTGCTCTTTTATATATACATAACCACCACGTCCCATTGTATGCTGATAAAGAGACTTGGAACGCGCCAATTTCTTAGCAGCTGATTTCACCTAACAAAAAATATTACTGGATGAGAAGTTTCTAGTACGTAACAGACTGTGTTTTTCATACGGAGTTTCAAAACAATGCATACATACGGTGTTTATAAATGTAAAACGAAATAGAAATTAACAACCTTAAATTCTTCTGTCGCCGTGTGGTTTACAAAAGCAACCCAGTGTTCGGCATTGACGATTGCTTTGTAATTCTTTGGAACTACATTTAGTTTTTCAGGATTATCTAGGTTGGGAACTATGTGCTTTGCTGCGAATTTACTTCTGAAATTTCTTAGCTGTTCACCTAGCTTATTCATAACCAACTTTTTGTAGGACACATCAAATTCAAAGTATTGCTGCACATATTAACATAATGTTAAAGTAAATGTAGGAATACGACTAATAGTTGGGTAAAAAAATTTGTATTTGTACCGTGGTTTCAGTCCAAAGTTTTTTTCTTGTTTCCTCCTTCACATCTTTCCACGATAGAATCTTCAATCCTATCTGCTCCTGAACCGTGTCTCCTAAAAAACTGATAAACAATGATCTGTTTGGCCCTGATATTCTATTCAGTGCATCAAAGTTCACATTTATCTTCATGACATATGGTTTTCCATATTTTATCTGAAACTTGGATAACCTAGTTATACCCCTCTTATTAACAACCTTCTATTTACTGATGTCTTCATCCTCATCTGACTGATCACTATAATCCTCTGATTCATAATCTCCTTGATTATCGTGATTTACATCATCATTATTAACCAAATAATCATCATCATTAACAATGTAATCTTGATCATTGTTTTCAGTGCCCATGACTATTGACCACAAATCGATGTGTACAAGAACAATAAGTGGAAATGGTATGAAACTAGTGAAAAAGTAATTGAGTTTTGTATATTTTGTGATTTTGGAGAAAAATCAGGATTTGAGATGGAGATGGAGTTAGAAAATTATGGTAACTGCATATGCATTAACTTAGCATGGACATTCAAAATTTTCGTGAAAATTTTGGCTCCAAATACAAAAATTAAACAACCAAATATTTTGAACTCCAATTTGCCTCCAAATTAAACATTAAACTTTTCCCTTTGAGTTTCCTGGTAATAATAAAGTTTGAACAAAATGTTATATTATTTTACACATTTTAACATTCAACCAAAAACCTTTAGTTTACACTGCATAAAAACTTGAATTCATATATTATAAGAAAATGGATATAACATATAGTGAATTGTGCATGGCCTTAAAATACTTATATTAAGTAATTAACAAACTCGTATTGTTGATTATAGATAACTGATAATTGTTTCATAATGATAGTAATGCATACAAATCTATTACACAGGAAGATCTGACATCATCCAACCTTTCAACATTCCTTTTGCCTTTGCTGTTGCTCCCCTCTACAACATTCCTTGACCGAACCTTCTTACATTATGTATGCCTACAATATGAGTTTGAAACAGTGGAGGCCGAATACATGGAGTACTTGAAGAACTTGTGGTCAAACTCCGAATCGGACTTATATTGCTAGGGGTGGGCGAAATTTAGCACTTTCAGAAGTAGATGATGAAGTGTCTGATTCAATATGAAAAACTTCTGCAAACATGTACATATTAATGTTAGTTATATGTCGACGAATGTAGTGTTTTATGCATATGTTTGTATAGGGGACCATATCCAACTGATTTCAAAAAACCTAAAACAATATCATACAAAAAAACCTGTAACTATAATATACCATGGGACCATATCTGGACACATTAACAAAACCCATAACTAAGATTGAAACATAGACCATATAAACACGTTAATTAAAAATGACATAGATTAAGAAGGGCTAGTCCTATAAATCGAATCACGTTAATGAAAAATGACATAGGTCCACATACATGCATTAAAAATTAGTGTAAACCCTAATACCATAACAAACTTACACTATTCGTATGAACCCTAATATTTAAATTGAACAATACTGATTGTTGCATTACCTTTTTTGCTGATTCTTCATGTCGTTAATGATTGTGTAGATTGGCGACTATTGTGTATGAGGGTTTTATTTTTTTATTGTGTAATGGATGAAGATTTAGGGTTTGTTCTTCCTGTGTGTGATTCTGAAGATGGTGGCGGTTACAAGATGGTTGCTGGATATTATTTGTGTTTAATAAAAATGTAAATATTAAAATTACTTAATAATAAAATTATAATTAACATTTAATTATTAAAAGTTAATAATAAATAAATAATAAGTAAATAAATTCATATACGTTGTATTTTTATTAAAAACATTTTTGTCAAAATTAACTAACTTTAAAAATATTATAATTTTAAACATAACATAAAAATATTACTTTAATTTTAAACATAAAATTATAGTTAAATAACTTAAATATATAAGGTTATAATATTCACCTTGAATATCTTTTGGTTTTTAAGCAGTAAGTATGATTTAGTTGAGCTTTATATCAATCACCTTGAATAATCATCTCAAGCAATGTAATATGAATAAGGTCGATTTTGAAGGTCGGTTTAATAAGGTTAGGGTGACAACATTATAGTTTATTAATGGGTTACGGTTAATGGTTTAGGGTTGGGGTTTAGGGTTTATGGTTTAAGGTATAGGGTTGAGGGTTAAGGTTTAGTATTTATGATTTAGGGTTTATGGTTTAGGGTTAATGAAGTGGTTTATGTATAGGGCTTAGGGTTTAAGGTTCATTCATTTATGGTTTATGGTTTAAGGTTTAGGATTTATGGTTTAATTAGCTAGGGTTTATGGTTTAAGGGTTAAATAGGATTTAAGGTTAAATGGTTTAAGGTGTATCATATAGTGTTTAGGGTGCATTAGTTTAAGGTTTAGGGCTTAGGGTTTAGGGTTTAAGGTTCATTGGTTTATGGTTTAGTTAGTTAGGGTTTGTGGTTTAAGGGTTAAATAAGATTTAAGGTTAAATGGTTTAATGTGTATGATTTAGTGTATAGGGTGCATTGGTTTAGGGTTTAGGGCTTAGGGTTTAGGGCTTAGGGTTTAAGGTTCATTGGTTTATGGTTTAAGGTTTAGGATTTATGGTTTAATTAGCTAGGGTTTGTGGTTTAAGGGTTAAATAGGATTTAAGGTTAAATGGTTTAATGTGTATGATTTAGTGTATAGGGTGCATTGGCTTAAGGTTTAGGGCTTAGGGTTTAAGGTTAATTGGTTTATGGGTTAAGGTTCATTGGTTTATGGTTTAATTAGTTAGGGTTTGTGGTTTAAGGGTTAAATAGGATTTAAGGTTAAATGGTTTAATGTGTATGATTTAGTGTATAGGGTGCATTGGATTAAGGTTTAGGGCTTAGGGTATAAGGTTCATTGGTTTATGGTTTAAGGTTTAGGATTTATAGTTTAATTAGCTAGGGTTTGTGGTTTAAGGGTTAAATAGGATTTAAGGTTAAATGGTGTAAGGTGTATGATATAGTGTTTAGGGTGCATTGGTTTATGGTTTAGGGCTTAGGGTTTAGGGTTTAAGGTTCATTGGTTTATGGTTTAATTAGCTAGGGTTTGTGGTTTAAGGGTTAAATAGGATTTAAGGTTAAGTGGTTTAAGGTGTATGATTTAGAGTTTAGGGTGCATTGGTTTAAGGTTTAGGGCTTAGGGTTTAGGGTTTAAGGTTCATTGGTTTATGGTTTAAGGTTTAGGATTTATGGTTTAATTAGCTAGTGTTTGTGGTTTAAGGGTTAAATAGGATTTAAGGTTTATAGGTTTAAGGTGTATGATATAATGTTTAGGGTGCATTAGTTTAAGGTTTAGGGCTTAGGGTTTAAGGTTTAATGGTTAATGGTTTAAGGTTTATGATTTATGGTTTAATTAGCTAGGGTTTGTGGTTTAAGGGTTAAATAGGATTTAAGGTTTATAGGTACCGGTTTATGATTTAGTGTTTAGGGATCATTGGTTTAAGGTTTAGGGTTTATTGAGGATTAATGTTTAAGGATTAGGGATTATGGTATGTAGGATTATGAATTATGGTTTAATTAAGGTTTATGGTTTAAGGGTTATATGGTTTAGGGTTAAATTGCTTAAGGTTTAAGTTTTAAAGTAAGTCAGATAACAAATTACTCATCATTTATGTTACGTTCAGACGTCGTCTTGGTGAAATAAGTCATAAAACCGTTTAAGCACCGACCTTTTAAAAGGGGTATAAAACGTATGCATATATTATATATTACTTATTTAAAACATTATTAATGTATTTTCATTAATATAATTTTTATCAAGTTTTATATACTTAGTCTTTCATAATAATTGTCTGTTGTTGACTTTTTTTTGTCTTAATATTGATACTTTCACTTTTAACATATTTGTTTATGTTATATGATTACCTGATAATATGACTCCACCGCATTGGCCTGTTAAAAATAATAATTCCTTAAATATACTTCATGCATTATATTAATTTTGTAATAGATATAAACCATAAAATGTAAGCTTATGACACATAAGCCCATCTCGACTTATGTTTAATAAATCGTAAATAACATATTTATAAAAGGGTATAAGTAATAAATACACAAAAATATAAAGTTAGGACTTCTAATTAGGATAAATAACCTACATTTTCGGGTCAAATTTTAACACCTTTTACTTTAAACTTTTATTGAGTGAAATTTAAAACATGCCTCCAAATTTTATTTTGTTGAAAATTAAAAATTTGCCTCCAAAATGTTATTTAGTGAACATTGAAAATATCTCCCAAAAATTTTAAACTCATCCCACAATTTGTTTTCCATCCCTCATTCTCCAGCCATCAATAACATCAACAACTATTATGTTCGGTCATCTACACCAGTTTTAATTTTATTACTTTATAAATCAGGTAATGTTTTTATTAGGATTATAATCTGTAGTGTTATGCATTTATTAGGATTAAACCTTTAAGAATGTTTTATCTTGGATATGATATATTGGTTTGTTTTGTGATTTGTAGGATATATACGGTACGATTTATCCTCAACAGTAGAGATGGTTAACGTTACAAAATCTGATTTTGATGAGGATGACATTGCCAAGTTTCAACAACTAGTAGTCGACGCGGAGAAGCCACTTTATGAAGGATGTCCCGACTTCACAAAGTTGTCTGCAATAGTTCAACTTCTCCACTTGAAGGGTAAGTATGGAGCTTGGGATAAGTTCTCTACTGAATTACTTGGTTTGATTAAAAAGATGCTACCTGCTGGTAACGAACTAGTTGAAAGAACTTATCAGGCCAAAAAAATGATGCGACTGATGGGATCAGGATACAAAAAGATACATGTATGTATCAACAGCTGCATGATTTACTGGAAAACTAACTCAAAATTGACTGCTTGCTCAACTTATGGGACAACAAGATGGAAGGTCGACAATAAGACAAAGAAAGTTTACGAAAACATTCCAGCCAAAGTGATGTGGTACTTCCCAATTATACCAAGACTAAAACGATTGTTTAAGAAACCAATTATTGCAGATGTAAAACCCGTAAAAATAAGGTCATAATAATTATATTTTCAATTATTTTGAAGTATTTTATGACGTTAAATGTTATTATGTTTAACGGTTTAAGTTGAAACCGATATTGAATATTATATTTTAATATTTTGACGAGTAGCGAGGACTACTAGTGATCGCGATACCGACGGATGCCAAAATTTTTATATTTTATTATCGATCGTTTCGATAATTAATACTTTCGACGATATCGTTTTAATTACGTATCGAGTCGTTATATTATTATTTTTCGTGTGCGTTTAAACTTTTGAAAAGTATTTTTACGAAACCCGAGTCTCGTAAATATTTCAAAAATTACAATTTACATTTTCTACCCTTTTAAACTATTTTATTCCATTTTGGACCAAAACTATCACAAATTGGCAAAAACTACCCTAACCTTGGACTATATATAAAATTTCCACTATCTACATTTCATTTTAAAAATCATTAAATAAAATTCACCATCTTCTTCCTCTCTTTCTTCTTTTGGCCGTACACCACACACACCACAACCATCAAAATTTTTGATGATCCAATTTGATTCAATCCAAACTAAAACAAGTCCCATTCCTAATTTTTTAAGGTGATTCTAATGATACTAATTTTTCTTACATGCATTAAGTTTTTAATTTTGATAAAAACTAGGCTTGTTAGGTGGAAATTTTGATCATGCATGTGTTAGTAGTGATGATCAAATGGTGTTTATGTTATGTTTTTGTTAAAAAGATGAATTTTAATTTTTGAGTTTTTGATTTTGATGACGATACAAGTGCTAGGATTGGTTTATGATGATATTAGGGGCTTAGAATGATGATAAAAGTTGTTGGTTTTAATCAAACACTTGATTTTGTAAGAGATTTTTATAGTTAATTTTAGGCAGTAGGTTTGAGGCCAATTTCGGGGGTCTTAAGTCTGCATATAGGTTGACATTATGGGATTATGTCGTAGATAATTTTATTAGCTTCGATTTGATATAAGGTAGAGCTTCTAGCTCCAAACGAGCGCGAAGTTATGATGTTTTGAATGACCGTGTACCGGGAGACGAGTATCGGCACTACAAATAGTTGTTGTCGATATTTGGATCGAATCTCGGGGACTCTAAATGGAAGTTTTGAAATATGTAACCTACTGATAATGAGGTGTGTACCTTAGAGGTTGAGTTTACTTTAAAACCCGAGTGTCGGTTTTGTAAACGGAGTCGTTTAAATAAGTTAAAACAGTTGTATGAAAAATTAACGTAAATCTGTCCGGATTTTGTAGTTTGAAAATGAGTCGGGTAAAGGACTTTAAAAGTAATTTCATTTGATAAACTTGTAAGAGGACTTTATATATATAGTAAATTAGTTTATAGAGTCGTTTCATAAACGGTTGACAAGTTTAAAAGGGGTAAATAAGCTAGTACATGTAGTATGTACCGGCGGACTTGTTAAAAGTGTAAAATGGTAAAGTAAATGTGTAGTAGAGTATAATGAAGTTATTTATATCATTTTCTCTCGAGTTTGTCGTGATTTTATGAGTCGAGTTTTATATTCTTATGTATGGTTTATTTCTCGAGTCTATTATTAATATACGCACCTTACTTGCTAGGTTGCGGATCGTGTTTATCGGGCATCTACTATCGTCGGCGATCGTCTTCAACTACTTCTACTACTAAGGTGAGTTTATAGCCTCGCTTTATACTAGTTATTAAATGATTTTAAACCCGCGAGGGGGAATACATGTTTTATAAACTTAGAACACAAGATTTTTATGGTATGCTTGTCCCTCTTTGAATGGACCCGTGGTTGCCTTTAAATTGCATTAAGTGATTGCCATTGTTAAAGCCTCAATTATGGACCGTTAACTAGCTTATGATGGGCTAGCCGCTAGTACAATTAATAGATCTATGGGGGAAGCCGCCCCGGTTCAGTTTGTGTGGACTTGTCACAGAAGCTTAGGCCCAAACTCCACACTGTTTGAACATATTGTATTGAGAAGTCAGGTATACGGCAATGTACCAATAATATGGAGGTAACTGACAATTAATAAATCTCCTGTCTTATCAGACCTCTAAAAGGAGTGTCTAAGGGCTCGGTTCCATGAGCTTATTGCAATTTATGCTATATACAATTATTATTGTTGATGCAAATTATTATTTGATGCTTGTTAAGCATGCCACAAACTTATAATCTTTGCTTGTGTTCAAATTGATTACATAAACCTATAGATTCAATCGGCATTTTTGCTGATTGTTTTACTCACAATTATTTCAGGTAATCAAGAAGTGGAAGCTTGGAGGTCAGGGGAATGAAGTTGTGCACTGCTTTTGTTGTTCAAACTCTTTGATTTATTTATCGTTCCATTTTTAAAACAAACTAATATGTTGTTTTAACTTATCTTTCGGTAACGATTACTTGGGACTACGCTACTCTGGTGAATGTTTTAGGAACGGTAAATTTGAAACGTCTCTTTTCGAGTCGTTCTTTATAAATTATGTGTTATTGTTTCATTGTTTAGCACCCAAAGATGTATTCCGCTGCGTGTAAATTTGGGGGTGTTAAAGATTGGTACCAGAGTCATGAGTTATAGAGAACTAGGTCTTTATTTTAAAAACCTAAACTATAACTGTCAGTTTTCATTTTTCAAAGAGTCGGTGCACATGACTTCGCGTGACTTCAAGTTCAAGCTACTTCTGGGATTACCACTTTAGTATGCGTTATTACGTGTACCTTATTGGCAAGTATTTCTAAATAAATGCTATGATCCATTTATGGATATATATTTATATCTAGGATCCCTTTATCGATATATATTTATGTCGTTAAACTTTTCGATAAAAGTTTATCATTTATTAATGACTAACTTAAATAAATACAATGAATTTTCAAGATCTTTCTATATTTATTTTGAAGTATTTAAATTGCTTTTATTGCAAAATTTTATATTATGACCTTACATACCTTCATCTGCGTGCGCTATGTTCATTGTTTAACCCTTTGAGATATCTATATAGATATCCAAATCGCTTTCCGGCTGTTTGTGCTTGGACGTCTTGAAACGTAGTCTCTAGACCATTGTGTAACTCAATGTGTCCTTGGAATAGACTAACCGCTATTGTGTGAGTCACACATTTTGAAACATTTCCTATAATCGTGTTGAATAATATCATGGTTTTTCTTAATATTTTGTTGATTTTTATCACCGTTTTACACAGCATGCGAAGATTTAATTCATTGACATTTATATGTATCGGCTCCGAAGTGTATTGTACGCTTATATCTCGGTAACGTCATCGTCATTTTATAAATCATCGTCTAGATTATGGCGCTAGATTGGAATACGATTCTAGATCTATAAACTCGTATTATCCTCTTTCATTAACTTTCTTGCTCCCGGAGTGCAACCCGTTAATGTTCTATTCTTTTCTTGTTATGTTTTGTGTTTTGGTCAATCGTGGCACCAAGGAGATTTGTCTACCTTACATTTCGAAATCTAATTACGAACGTCATTCACCGTTTTGCTTCCTAAATTTCGTGTTGAAAACCTTGAAGCATCTTATGTCATTCATTATACTATATTTTTATTTGATGCACATTATGAGATTTATTTTTCATTGTTGTAAAATCCACAAGACATGTGTGTATATATATATATTTTGAGTGGTTAGGAAGTGTCGAAAAATATATTTTATGCATAAACTGCAGGGGCAGTATAAACAGGCCAAAACTTAAAAGTAAAACATACGTTTTTAAAATAAAATAGTCAAACCTGCACAGAACTTGCAGGGGTATTTTGGTCATCTTATATTGGGTTTCAGGTCTCGGGTAAAACTAGAAAGTTGTCTGAAACGTCGTTTTGCATCAAAATACTTTAGACTCCGAATCTTGGAGATGTTGTTTATCGGGTCAATTAATCGGCTCATATTAAAAGTTAAATCTGATAGAAAATTCAGAACATGAGTTTTAAACGTTTCTAAGCAGTTTTGAGTTCATTTGAGATCGTAAAATTTCAACAAATATTATTTTACAACTGACGAATACTAGTTGCATGTGAAAATGTTTAAAAAAAATAGAAACATTACAGGATTAGCAATTACCGGATTAATGGTGTAATTTGAAAACGAATAATATATTTTCTTAAAAGCATGTTAGTATCGTGTAGCTTACGATGAGTACACATGTGGATTGTTTTATTCTTTTTATATATATGACTCATTTGTCATTCGATGTTTTTTTTTATTTTTTTTTCTTCTAACCTTCCACTGTTTTGGGTTGAGTTTTGAAGTTTTGTCTTCACATTCTTCGTCGATATTTTTATCACGTGTCTCTTGGCGCTTCTGTCTAAACCTTATAACCTTTTGAAACCTTAACAACTTGTAACCATTTCATTGGTTGTTTTATGAGCCAGTATTTGCCACTTTTTGCAAACCTTTGGCTACTTTATATGTTGTCATAATGTCACCTTATAAATAAATCTGATATTGTTTTACGATTATTTTCACCAATTGTTTTTACTTTGGTCTTATAAAATACTTTTCGTAACATTAAAAGTTGCTTATTGAGTATCTCACAAATTACTTGTATCCTATAAATTTATAAACTATTTTTAAATTCCATTTTACAAATGGCATGGTTTATATAAACATAAGAAACGTAATACTTTTTGACGAAACTGAGCATTGCATTGCTATTCCTAAATTATACATGGCCTGATCACCTATGTCTAATTTAGAAGGAGCCATGCTAGGCTGAATAGTAGTCACCATAAAATTTTTGATAATAATCAACTTTTTACTTGTATTTATGATAAAGATAAATAAAATGAAATAAAGTGAAAAGTAGTTTTGAAAACCTTTATATTTTATGCAAGTAGCGCAATTTCTATGCATCCGCATATGTTTTCTTACCTTTTCTTGAACGAATTTCGCGCTTACAAATACGTTTTTACTCGACAATCGTTTTTCCACTTGTTACTTCATTTTGTCTTATAACTGACTTCTTTTGACCGTGCGTCTAATTACTGACTGTCGATAAATGACTTGAAAGTCTCGATGTTTTATCCTTCCTTCTCGTCCAATCTTCTTTATGCGATTGGGTAGATCTTTGGAATGTCTCTGCACGTGAATAATGAATTATCACTAGAGTGATTTCCGTATATCCGGGATGACGTCTATCACTCTCGTTTGTCTCGAAATCCACTCTTGTGAACCGTGCTTTGACTTCTCTCTTTAAACACTAACATCGTTCATTTGATTTATTTTAATTACAAGTGATTATTAAGAATTTTCTTTTATTAAATTTTTTGTATGTAACCTATTTCCGATCATGTATCGATCACCGCTAAGTTAAAGAGCTGATGTTGGTGAACCATCACCCGCATGTTTTTACCATGAATAGTGCCTTTAAGATCGTACGTACAAGATTAGAACTTTCCTTTTATAGCGCGTTACGTTTCACGTATAAGAATTTTAAGTATTATGTACGTGTTAGAACACGATAAGTATTTATTACGTATGAACACACGATAATTATTCCAATAATAATTATAATCACGAGCATACGAACATGAAATCATGAACGTAAATTAATCACGAACTAATATTACATATGTATATATATTTATTACGAACACGAATAAATATATTAAGTCACGATCGAAAATTAATTAAAACACGTAAAACACGAACACGAGAACACACTTATTAATTAGACACGGAAAATGATCGGGTTAACCCATGTGGGCCCTATATACCACGAAATTAGGAGGGAAAAGGGCTTAGCCCATCAATTTTTACTAAACAAGAAAAAAGGAGAAATCTTGTGTCATTTTTACAAAACAAGAAAAATAACAAAAACCCTAAAAAGTTTCTTCTCCTTTCTTCTTGCTCCAATTTTGGCCGCCACCTATAATCATCAAAAAGGGGTGTTTGGTTGATTTTTGATCTTGGAATTTGTGCAAGCATTCGTGTGTGTTCATCCTTGATTGATCCACGCATTCGGTATAACCTTTTTAACCTTTTTCTTTTATGTTTTGATTTAATAAATCACATAAAATCATGATGTTCTTAAAAACTAATTAAAAACATTTATTAAACATGTCTATGATTATAGGGTAGATCAAAACAAAGGTTTTTAGGGGTGTTTGTCTAGCCGACGCCTAAACCGAACCCCTAAGGGGTCTCGGCTTGGCTTGTGAACCACCACCGAGACCTCATGGTCTCGATTTGGTGGTGTGGGTCCCACGGCAGCAGCAAACAAGGGAGAACCCCTAGGTGGTTCGGGGTATGGTGTTGATTACGGGTCCGGTTCATGGTTTCTAGTCACGATCCGGTTCATGGTTTATGTTAAGATTATGTTTTTAATAATCATATGTTAAATATTAAATTAATAAAATATTACATGATTAATTTAATAAAACATGACTTAGGTTATAATTTTATTATTAGATCATGGAATTTTTAACCTAAGTATTTATATTTTCTAGACTCTATAATTAATTAATTATTAAAAACCATGGCTATAATTAATTAATTAACATGACTTAGGTTATATTATTAATAATTAATAATACATGTTTTAACCTAAGTATTTAAATTTATTTAATTAAAAACATGATATATTTAATTAATTACTTTTAACCTATAGTTTATTTAAATTACATGTAATAATTAATAAACTATACCTTATATCAATATGACTTAGAAAAATAATCAGAAAACGCTTAAGCTTATATACTTAGCTTATTTAACCAGCTTATATCTAATTATGGAAACTTTCTATTTTTCGAAACTTATTTAATTAAGGCAGCTAATCTATTTATGGAAACTTTCTATTTTTAGAAACTTATTTAATTAAAGCTGTAATTCTATTTTTGGAAACTTTCTATTTTTGGAAACTTTCTATTTTTGGAAACTTTCTTTTTTTGGTAACTTTCTATTTTAGGAAACCTGCTATTTTTTAGAAAGTTACTTATTATTACACAGTAAGTATAATAATACATACATAAACAGAATAGACAGAATATAAGATAAACACAGTTTTAAGCTTAAAACAGTAAAACATAACATGAACGTATAAAATAAGCTAAGACATGACATAAAACCAGTTACGTATTTAGTAAGCAGATACTTATACACGTATGTATTTATGTAGCATTAGTGGTACCGAAGTAGGACTCTCCTCAGTTCGTCTTCTTCGTTCACTGGACATAAGGTACGGATTCCCGTCCTTTCAGTATGGACATTCTTTCCTTATTAGGATTTCCCGTATGCAGCCAACTGTTTTCCCGTAGTATAAGTTTATATGTTTGATTTGATTATGTTTAATTTAGAATACCTATAGCCATATACATGCATGACCAGTTTCACCTAGTTATGGAGGTACCATAACCATAACATTAGAGGCACTGATGTTATGACTTCACCACGGCGGAGTGATTGCTCGTGGCGTCCCTTCAGCTTTTGGCCATTTATTTTATTTATCATGTGGGGCGTATGGGTGCATCCTAGTTACATGTTTTCAGCAGATTACTCAGTGTGAATGTGGTGTGTGCCTTGCATCCTTCACAAGGAGCTGATCCCTCCTACCCAAAACCAGTATATTAAATTAGAGGCAGCCCCTCTAATTTGCATGATGAGGTCACCCCTCCAAGTATTCATGAACGGTGGATTTTCATGACCTATATTGGCTAATGGTAAAATATGTTAAATAGTTTTCATAAGATAAACATAAGGCTTTTCAAACTATAAAACCAGTTTTATGAACATGTTCCAGGTTTTCCAGGACTTATACATTTCCGCTGCTATTAAGTCTTTATTATGTTTTAGTCATTCATACTATGTCTATATCCGTGCACTGAGCGTTTTGCTCAGCCGTTACTTTCCTTTCCATGTCCCAAAACGGCAGGTACCCTAGGAAAGACCCGAGCATTTGGAGGACGTGCATAGGATGGAAACTGCTAGAGACTTCTTTTCCTTTTTGCCTTCATATACTTATGCTTGTTTAGTCTTTCATTCATTTCTTTTGCCTTATTATGTTTTGGGCTTATGTTTGGGAACCGATGTTTGTTTCCGGTTATGCCTATGGTCATGTAATGTTTTAGACATTTATCCTTGTATGCTTTGATGACTCGCCATAATTACGCGTGACATAGGGATGGTAACGGGTCGGGTTTGGGTCGGGTTTTAATGAACCCGTACCCGCACCCGTTTATAATATCCAAACCCGCATCCGCCCTAATACCCGACGGGTACCCGATTAGAATTACCCATCGGGTTTTCGGGTTTTACCCGCGGGTATCGGGTATCGGGTATCCATAATTAAATTTCATTGGATATAATCGTGCATATAAAGTTAGAAAAACTAATGAAAAATGATCAAAAGTACCCTAATATATTTTGTAAGTTAAAAAAAATAAAGAATAATAATTCAATATTGTATCATGCGATTTAATGTATCGAATAAATCGTTGTTTTATTTTAAAATTACGAAGATCGCAAAAATATTAATGCATATAAAATATAACTAATATGAGTATTCCGTTTATTTAACAATTTTCGTTTAATATTCCGCATAAAGTTAAAACTTATATAAAATAAAAATAAAAGTGGGTACGGATTTTGGTAAACGGGTACGTATACGGGGTGGATATTACTACCACCCGAACCCGAACCCGTACCCGCGAAAATAGAAAATCCCAACCCGAACCCGCATCCAAACCCGCCAAACCGACTCCGAACCCGACCCAATTGGTTCGGGTTTCGGTTTTCCCCATCGATTTCGGGTGCTTTTGCCATCCCTAGCGTGACATTCCATTATCAAAATGGGGTGTTACAATTATGGTATCAGAGCCAAGGCTTCGACCTGTAGGCTCTAAAACTCGACCTGTGACTAGTGGGTAGTCACCAGGAGCTTCCTAAGCCAACGTCTGTTACTCCACGTATTGATGTTTTTAGCGCATTGTTGTTTTAACCATGATGTTTTCAGCACCTTGAAGTTTTAACCTTGATGTTTTCATCGATATTGTTTTACTAATATGGATGGACAACCGTCATTTATATTGAGTTATGTGTCATTGTTTCATGCATAATGTTCCTCGTGAACTGTGGCTATGTGGACTGAACCCCAGTAGTTCATAATTAGTCACATAAAAATTTTCTGATAAGTTTTGACAGACGAGTTTCATTTATATATGTTTCATGTATCATTGTTGCAGGAATTATGACTAAGTAACGGTTGGTACAGGACTGGCCCTATTTAGTCGCATGTGCTTTTATCGAAACTTTTAACTTTGGGACCGACCCATAGGCGTCCTCTCGCCATGTCTTTTGTTTTGGAACCGACCCATAGGCGTTCCCTCGCACATATAAAGGTTTTTATAAACTACATTACGCATTCATGCACTGTTTTTCATGCATAAAATTTTTCTCATGATCTATTGGCATAAATTTTTTTCATGTCCCCTCATAAGTTAATATGTTTTATGTCAAGTATGTTTTCATACTTTCATGGTTAACTTTAGTTTCGTGCTGATTATGTTATACACTCCTTCATGATAGATGGTTTCATGTTTCTTCATGGTAATTCCGTCTTCATGTTGATTACGTCTTACACCTCTTTTGTTATTTATGCTTTCATGCAAGGCATTGTTGGATTTCATTGAATCCTGCTTTCATGATAGTCATGGTTGGTTTTCATTGATCATGCTGTCAGGCAAATCATCGTTGCATTTTGTGTAACCACACTTTAACGTTTCTCGATATGACCAAAATGATGTCTATGCTAATACTGCCAGGTTATCATGATGGTTTTCCTAACCATTTAACCGATATACTTTCCTTAAATCATGATAAATGATCGACCCCATACCGATCATTTCATGTGCATTCCACGTGTACTCCACGTTCCGTATTCCATGTGTATTACACGTTCCTTAATCCATGTGTATTCCAGTTGCAATACTTCACGAGTATTCGCTAGTCGATTCTGAATCATCTCAGGCGTATTTTCATTTGCTGATATTCTACAAGATTGCTGATGCCACTCATAACTCGGAGATGTTACTAAAGGTTGACGCTGCTGACGTTTGGAGACGCTACGAGATGCGGATGCTGTTCACAACCTGGAGATCCTACAAGACGAAGACAAAGGCGTCAGAGCAAAGCAATTAGACGAGAAGATGCTTCATCATCAGACGATTTTCATCAATCATTGTCCCTAATTCTTAGTTACATGTCACACGTCACACGTCATTCAGCTGTCATTTCAGCCATATGAGTGCAAACCGGTACCAGCCGGCCACTCAGCTAAATAGTTACATGAATCACGGTCATGAGAATGACCGTCATGGAACTGACAGACAGGACGATAGTAACCACTACTATGACAGAAACTATCCTAGAAATTGCAACCGAGGCTACGGCCGCGGACGCGATCAGACATACAAATGATCAGTAGTCCAACCGATCCGCCAATTCTGGCATAATAACCTAATATTGTAGTTCTATTGTTTTACGTCTCGAGACACATGTCAAGACATCAGTCAAGACACATGTCTCACGTATACTTTCTGAAGACATATGTCAAGACACCAGTCAAGACATATGTCATACTTATAGTTCCAAGACACGAGTCAAGACACATGACTCACGTCCAACTATGGAACATTTCTAAGAAATTCAGGGTACCCTCCAAGGGTATATCCATTTTGTTGTACCATGTATTAATCAGGCCATAAGAATTTCAATACCATTACCAGCGCATCAGTGAGAACTGTTACGTTGTCGATGTCACTTTCATTTGTTTAACCATATTTCATATATTCATGACCATGAAGGACGCCTTTCGTATTCCCACGTATACGAAGGTTTTCCTTCAGCTTAATGATGAGATCCAAGCTGCTAACGCATTTCCTCGGACAGACACGAGATGAATTTTATCCTGATTATGGACTATGAACAGCACACCATGCTATGATTCATAATTATGTATAGAAATGTTCAGGCTCCTGAATACTTTCAGCTTGATTTTCCATCGGGAAAATCTGTACAAATTATCTATGCTTACAAGCATGTGCGTTGTTAGCCATGGTCGCTAAAATGTTCTAGCTGTCAGTAAGACACGACCACTTAAGTCTTTTACGCATAGCCAGTTGATTATTCCAAAATCTTCCTATACATTCCAGAAGAACCTACAAGGAGAAGGATGGTACCATGAGATTATGTGTCGACTACCGTCGATTTAAACAAATCACCATTCATGACCGTTATTCTCCTCCACGTATTGACAACATGTCCAATCGACCTTATAGTGTTAATCACTTTTCCAAGATCGAACTCATGATCATGCTGCCAATAGTGACGAGTGAAAGAGCAGGACATGTCCATGACTGCTATTCGTACATGACTCGGTCAAGCTAGATTTATGATTTTGAATTAGTCTCATCAATGCTCTAACAGCATTATAAGAATGAGTTTCAATGAACTCATAGCAAATTCATCAGTGTTTTCATTGAGGATAACCTAATTTCCCCTAAGCCTAGAGAAGAACAGGAAGACCATATCTGCACTATGTTGCAGATTCTATGACAAGAGAAATTTTACCCTAGAAAATTTTCCAATATCAATTCGGGTTGATTACAGTGACATGCTGGATCACATGGATTTGCATGGTTAATCTTACCATGACTCAGCTTATGCGTAAAGGAGATAACCCTACATTACATTAGGTGTTATAGAAAATCCTACGCTAAGAGAAGTTTAGATTCATAGACTCAGAGTTTCGCAAACTCCTATGTATCAAGTTCGATGAAGCAAGATACAGTTACGTTCATATCTTCATACCTGTCATACAAACAGGTTAAGATATGACACCAACAGTCTGGGATGTTTTCATCATCTGAAATTGTGAATCGAAAAGGGACACGATCTCCATGGATTTTAGTTACCAGATTACAGCAAACTCAGAAGAAGCATGATGCTATCTGGGTTATTGTCAACAGTTTGATCCAGTCTGCAGAATCCTTACATCCGTACGGATTTCAGAACCAACAGATTTATCGGACACATTCCACGTCAAGGCTCATCCGACCACTTGGTAATCCCTCAGCTATCGGGGCAGACAAAGATTTGTAATTGTACTCCTTAATTACTTCACGTCTTCATTCTGATTCCACGACTTGCTTTCACGCTCGCGTTCATGACACTATTCACGTTCATGATCGTATCTGGGCTTACGATTTTACGTTCATTTTTTCTCATTCTGGGAGGTTTTGCAAGAACTTGATAGACCAGACCCAAGTTTAGTATAACTCCCTATCCTCAGATAGACGTTTCTCGTCATATTCTATGTCTCGCCTTTTAACGTTTGGCGTTACCGCCATTATATTCTATGTTCACGATATGTTTCACATGTCATGTACATTCCACGTTTCTCATATCATGATCAAGATATGTTACACGTATCATGGATCACGATATGTTTACTCATATTACACTCATCATATCTCCACGTATCACGTTCGAAAATTTTCCACGTGTCACGTTCAAAATTTTTCACGTTTCACGTTCAAAATTTTTCACGTACTATGTTTCTAGATGTCTTGCGCATCGTTGTTAGTTATCGGTAAGGTTAGATTATTTAGTATCGTCACATTGCAGTTACCCTTACACGTTAATTCTTATTTCCTCGATCGAATTTAGGGGATCTACCTTACGTTGATCACCAAGAATTTCTTCGTATTTCAAGTCAAGTTCAGGAGGACCAAGATTTATCTTTTGTGTCAAGATCTATGAAGGAACCGTTCCAAGAGGGAAACCACTTGGAAACGGACAAGTCCATCCGGACTTCCTATCCGTTTTTCTCTTATCAATTAGATATGTCCTTTCAGTCACGTCACGTTCCATGTGCTTTCAAGACATGTCACGTTCCGCGTTCCTTTTGCCAGGTCACCTATACGTTCATTTATTTTACATACCCTCTCAGTTTGATTCGGGTATGTTTCTCTTTCAGTTACGTTATCTATAATTCGGGGACGAATTATTCTTTTTAGGGGGGAAGAGTTGTAAAACCCGCATGTTTTTTACCATGAATAGTGCCTCTAAGATCGTACGTACAAGATTAGAACTTTCCTTTTATAGCGCGTTACGTTTCACGTATAAGAATTTTAAGTATTATGTACGTGTTAGAACACGATAAGTATTTATTACGTATGAACACACGATAATTATTCCAATAATAATTATAATCACAAGCATACGAACATGAAATCATGAACGTAAATTAATCATGAACTAATATTACATATGTATATATATTTATTACGAACACGAATAAATATATTAAGTCACGATCGAAAATTAATTAAAACACGTAAAACACGAACACGAGAACACACTTATTAATTAGACACGGAAAATGATCGGGTTACCCCATGTGGGCCCCATATACCACGAAATTAGGAGGGAAAAGGGCTTAGCCCATCAATTTTTACTAAACAAGAAAAAAGGAGAAATCTTGTGTCATTTTTACAAAACAAGAAAAATAACAAAAACCCTAAAAAGTTTCTTCTCCTTTCTTCTTGCTCCCTTTTTGGCCGCCACCTATAATCATCAAAAAGGGGTGTTCGGTTGATTTTTGATCTTGGAATTTGTGCAAGCATTCGTGTGTGTTCATCCTTGATTGATCCACGCATTCGGTATAACCTTTTTAACCTTTTTCTTTTATGTTTTGATTTAATAAATCACATAAAATCATGATGTTCTTAAAAACTAATTAAAAAATTTATTAAACATGTCTATGATTATAGGGTAGATCAAAACAAGGGTTTTTAGGGGTGTTTGTCTAGCCGACGCCTAAACCGAACCCCTAAGGGGTCTCGGCTTGGCTTGTAAACCACCACCGAGACCTCATGGTCTCGGTTTGGTGGTGTGGGTCCCACGGCAGCAGCAAACAAGGGAGAACCCCGAGGTGGTTCGGGGTATGGTGTTGATTACGGGTCTGGTTCATGGTTTCTAGTCACGATTCGGTTCATGGTTTATGTTAGGTTATGTTTTTAATAATCATATGTTAAATATTAAATTAATAAAATATGACATGATTAATTTAATAAAACATGACTTAGGTTATAATTTAATTATTAGATCATGGAATTTCTAACCTAAGTATTTATATTTTCTAGACTCTATAATTAATTAATTATTGAAAACCATGGCTGTAATTAATTAATTAACATGACTTAGGTTATATTATTAATAATTAATAATACATGTTTTAACCTAAGTATTTAACTTTATTTAATTAAAAACATGATATATTTAATTAAATACTTTTAACCTATAGTTTATTTAAATTACATGTAATAATTAATAAACTATACCTTATATCAATATGACTTAGAAAAATAATCAGAAAACGCTTAAGCTTATATACTTAGCTTATTTAACCAGCTTATATCTAATTATGGAAACTTTCTATTTTTAGAAACTTTTTTAATTAAGGCAGCTAATCTATTTATGGAAACTTTCTATTTTTAGAAACTTATTTAATTAAAGCAGTAATTCTATTTTTGGAAACTTTCTATTTTTGGAAACTTTCTATTTTTGGAAACTTTCTATTTTTGGTAACTTTCTATTTTAGGAAACCTGTTATTTTTTAGAAAGTTACTTATTATTACACAGTAAGTATAATAATACATGAAATACAAGAAATACATAAACAGAATAGACAGAATATAAGATAAACACAATTTTAAGCCTAAAATAGTAAAACATAACATGAACATATAAAATAAGCTAAGACATGACATAAAACCAGTTACGTTTTTAGTAAGCAGATACTTATGCATGTATGTATTTATGTAGCATTAGTGGTACCGAAGTAGGACTCTCCTCAGTTCGTCTTCTTCGTTCACTGGACATAAGGTACGGATTCCCGTCCTTTCAGTATGGACATTCTTTCCTTATTAGGATTCCCCGTATGCAGCCAACTGTTTTCCCGTAGTATAAGTTTATATGTTTGATTTGCTTATGTTTAATTTAGAATACCTATAGCCATATACATGCATGACCAGTTTCACCTAGTTATGGAGGTACCATAACCATAACATTAGAGGCACTGATGTTATGACTTCACCACGGCGGAGTGATTGCTCGTGGCGTCCCTTCAGCTTTTGGCCATTTATTTTATTTATCACGTGGGGCGTATGGGTGCATCCTAGTTACATGTTTTTAGCAGATTACCCAGTGTGAATGTGGTGTGTGCCTTGCATCCTTCACAAGGAGCTGATCCCTCCTACCCAAAACCAGTATATTAAATTAGAGGCAGCCCCTCTAATTTGCATGATGAGGTCACCCCTCCAAGTATTCATGAACGGTGGATTTTCATGACCTATATTGGCTAATAGTAAAATATGTTAAACAATTTTCATAAGCTAAACATAAGGCTTTTCAAACTATAAAACCAGTTTTATGAACATGTTCCAGGTTTTCCAGGACTTATACATTTCCGCTGCTATTAAGTCTTTATTATGTTTTAGTCATACATACTATGTCTATATCCGTGCACTGAGCGTTTTGCTTAGCCGTTACTTTCCTTTCCATGTCCCAAAACAGCAGGTACCCTAGGAAAGACCCGAGCATTTGGAGGACGTGCATAGGATGGAAGCTTCTAGAGACTTCTTTTCCTTTTTGCCTTCATATACTTATGCTTGTTTAGTCTTTCATTCATTTCTTTTGCCTTATTATGTTTTGGGCTTATGTTTGGGAACCGATGTTTGTTTCCGGTTATCCCTATGGTCATGTTATGTTTTAGACATTTATCCTTGTATGCTTTGATGACACGCCATAATTACGCGTGACATTCCATTATCAAAATGGGGTGTTACAGACCGCACTAACAAAATTGACAACTTGTTTAATCTATTATTTCTTATCGTCTTACTATCAACGCCTTTATTTTATTATTCTCTTTAAGAATCTATACGATATTTATTTCGTCCCCTTTTGTACCGTTGATTTCGTACTAATTGTTGACCATTATTTCCATCCGTATTCGTTTGTTATCTTGTTACATTTCAAAACCCGAATATATCCCATGTTTATTTTGAAATAATAAACACCTTTATGTATTTCTACAACGTATTATAAATTTTTTATGGAACTTTTATACATTATCCAATGATTTTCAATTATTTATACATCATATTTTGTATAACTAAAACTAATGTTTAAAATGAAATTATGCTCTTTCTTTTGAACTAATTGACTTATCATAGTTTACTTTTAATGTAATGAAATTACCGGTTTAATTTATATTCCTAATAATGATTTAGTTTGGAAATTATATTTTCTAAATCGTAACCATCAATATGAGTTTAATTAATAAATTCATGTCTTTCTTCCAAAGCTTCTTAAGACGACCAAATAAATTTTGAAACTATTTAACTTCTATTTTTGATATATCATCTTTATCAAGAAAGTATCTCAATTGAGTTTTAAGGTAATACCAAATCCGGGACGGATAATTGTGACAAACATTATTTTAATGTTAATATTTAATTCTTTCTTCGCCTCATTTTCCTAGTATTGTGAATTATTATGTTTTACGGTTACGTGAGTCGAGATCACTCGTCGATCGTCAACCTTAAATCATTTTACCACATCTTTTCCGTTTATGCTTTTACTGAATTCATTTTTATCTCGTTCTGTTCCTCGTATTGAAGATCACTATTTTTCTGAGTTTAAAATGAATCTCGGGAAGCAGTGTATAAGAAGAAACGATAAGTGTCACCAGGATTTATGCGTGTACTTGTGGAATGATTGAGGACCGAGTTATCAATGGCAACTTATCATGGATATGAAGTTTTTGTAATTTTACTTGCTACTATCGAAGGATCATAGAAGACTCTTGAGATCAAGCGGTTATTATCAAGGGTTCGTTCAAGGTTTTCTCGATGATTAATGGTGGAGATCTATACTCCATGTTTATGTTCGACCTTTTCTTTTATGTACTTATATGGTGTGTGATCTAGTCAAATGATCGTAAGTTGTGAGAACTTGAGACGACATCATCTGATGACGTCCGATCATGTAGAACACATATTATGAAATATCTTTTTGACTTTCAACGACGATGTTTATTGAGACTTTAATGCGCGTTGGCGAAAGTGAGATGGTGTCTTTGTATTATCTTTTGAGTAGGGACCCGCGTGTGAGCAGCCTTCGATGACGAAAATGTTTTTCTTGTTAGTTCTTTTTGATGTGTGTCCATGACTATCCGACCGATGGATATCCTTTAATTTGCAACCTTCCTTTTAACTGGACTTACCCGAAAATCCTATCATCTATTCTTGTCGTCGAATGAGCTTCGTGTGATTCATAAAATTTTCATGTGTCGAGCTTGACGGGTGACTGGTGGATAAGGATTTATTTATTCCTTTTTGGTGAGATACAACTTGACGACAAGTTGCGTTTTGTAAAAGAACCAGTGGAGATCGTAGATCGAGATTCACGTGGGAACGTGAGGACTTCTTTATAAGGAATGCCCTCATCCTTCCGGGTAGTGAACAACTTGAGTATGAGGTGAGTTGAGCGCCGAGACGTCGCTCCCTTAAGGTGGTGATGATGTAAAACCCGTAAAAATAAGGTAACAATTTAATTATATTTTCAATTATTTTGAAGTATTTTATGACGTTAAATGTTATTATGTTTAACGGTTTAAGTTGAAACCGATATTGAATATTATATTTTAATATTTTAACGAGTAACGAGGACTACTAGTGATCGCGATACTGACGGATGCCAAAATTTTTATATTTTATTATCGATCGTTTCGATAATTAATACTTTCGACGATATCGTTTTAATTACGTATCAAGTCGTTATATTATTATTTTTCGTGTGCGTTTAAACTTTTGAAAAGTATTTTTACGAAACCCGAGTCTCGTAAATATTTCAAAAATTACAATTTATCTTTTCTACCCTTTTAAACTATTTTATTCCATTTTGGACCAAAACTATCACAAATTGGCAAAAACTACCCTAACCTTGGACTATATATAAAATTTCCACTATCTACATTTCATTTTAAAAATCATTAAATAAAAATCACCATCTTCTTCCTCTCTTTCTTCTTTTGGCCGTACACCACACACACCACAACCATCAAAATTTTTGATGATCCAATTTGATTCAATCCAAACTAAAACAAGTCCCATTCCTAATTTTTCAAGGTGATTCTAATGATACTAATTTTTCTTACATGCATTAAGTTTTTAATTTTGATAAAAACTAGGCTTGTTAGGTGGAAATTTTGACCATGCATGTGTTAGTAGTGATGATCAAATGGTGTTTATGTTATGTTTTTGTTAAAAAGATGAATTTTAATTTTTGGGTTTTTGATTTTGATGATGATACAAGTGTTAAGATTGGTTTATGATGATATTAGGGGATTAGAATGATGATAAAAGTTGTTGCTTTTAATCAAAAACTTGATTTTGTAAGAGATTTTTATAGTCAATTTTAGGCAGTAGGTTTGAGGACAATTTCGGGGGTCTTAAGTCTGCATATAGGTTGACATTATGGGATTATGTCGTAGAGAATTTTATTAGCTTCGGTTTGATATAAGGTAGAGCTTCTAGCTCTAAACGAGCGCGAAGTTATGATGTTTTGAATGATCGTGTACCGGCAGACGAGTATCGGCACTACAAATAGTTGTTGTCGATATTTGGATCGAATCTCGGGGACTCTAATGGAAGTTTTGAAATATGTAACCTACTGATAATGAGGTTTTTACCTTAGAGGTTGAGTTTACTTTAAAACCCGAGTGTCGGTTTTGTAAACGGAGTCGTTTAAATAAGTTAAAACGGTTGTATGAAAAATTAACGTAAATCTGTCCGGATTTTGTAGTTTGAAAATGAGTCGGGTAAAGGACTTTAAAAGTAATTTCATTTGAAAACTTGTAAGAGGACTTTCTATATATAGTAAGTTAGTTTATCGAGTCGTTTCATAAACGGTTGACAAGTTTAAAAGGGGTAAATAAGCTAGTACATGTAGTATGTACCGGCGGACCTGATAAAAGTGTAAAATGATAAAGTAAATGTGTAGTAGAGTATAATGAAGCTATTTATATCATTTTCTCTCGAGTTTGTCGTGATTTTATGAGTCGAGTTTTATATTCTTATGTATGGTTTATTTCTCGAGTCTATTATTAATATACGCACCTTACTTGCTAGGTTGCGGTTATCGTGTTTATCGGGCATCTACTATCGTCGACGATCGTCTTCAACTACTTCTACTACTAAGGTGAGTCTATAGCCTCGCTTTATACTAGTTATTAAATGATTTTAAACCCGCGAGGGGGAATACATGTTTTATAAACTTAGAACACAAGATTTTTATGGTATGCTTGTCCCTCTTTGAATGGACTCGTGGTTGCCTTTAAATTGCGTTAAGTGATTGCCATTGTTAAAATCTCAATTATGGACCGTTAACTAGCTTATGATGGGCTAGCCGCTAGTACAATTAATAGATCTATGGGGAAGCCGCCCCGGTTCAGTTTGTGTGGACTTGTCACAAAAGCTTAGGCCCGACCTCCACATTGTTTGAACATATTGTATTGAGAAGTCAGGTATACGGCAATGTACCAATAATCTGAAGGTAACCGACAATTAATAAATCTCCTGTCTTATCAGACCTCTAAAAGGAGTGTCTAAGGGCTCGGTTCCATGAGCTTATTGCAATTTATGCTATATACAATTATTATTGTTGATGCAAATTATTATTTGATGCTTGTTAAGCATGCCACAAACTTATAATCTTTGCTTGTGTTCAAATTGATTACATAAACCTATAGACTCACTCGGCATTTTTGCTGATTGTTTTACTCACATGTATTTCAGGTAATCAAGAAGTGGAAGTTTGGAGGTCACGGGAATGAAGTTGTGCACTGCTTTTGTTGTTCAAACTCTTTGATTTATCTATCGTTCCATTTCTAAAACAAACTAATATGTTGTTTTAACTTATCTTTCGGTAACGATTACTTGGGACTACGCTACTCTGGTGAATGTTTTAGGAACGGTAAATTTGAAACGTCTCTTTTCGAGTCGTTCTTTATAAATTATGTGTTATTGTATCATTGTTTAGCACCCAAAGATGTATTCCGCTGCGTGTAAATTTGGGGGTGTTAAAGCAGAAAACATGAGATGGCACGCAACAAGGAGGATAACAGATGGTGTTTTACGTCACCCTGCAGATTCACAGGCATGGCGTACCATAGATGAAAAATTCCCCAAAGTTACAGAAGATCCAAGAAATATACGGATGGGAATATCGGCTGATGGGGTTGACGTCAACTTAGGTAATAGGCATCACAGTGCATGGCCAGTTTTATGTGTCATATACAACCTTCCTCCATGGATGTGTATGAAACGAAAGTTTATCATGCTTTCGACTCTTATATCGGGATACCTGGGGAATGATATTGATGTTTTCTTAGAATCGTTAGTTGATGATCTGTATACCTTATTTGAACATGGTGTTGATACATATGATACGTCAACGAAACAGAACTTTAAGCTTCATTCCGTTGTGTTATGGACGATAAATGATTACCCAGCACTGGGTACATTATGCGGCTGCCCATACAGTGGATTCAATGGTTGCGTAGCATGTGGGAAAGATACACATTGTGTAAGACTTTTGGCCTCAGCCAAGCAAAGTTATGCTGGTCACAGACGATATCTACCATACACCCATCCAATCAGAAAGCAAAGGAAATCGTTTAATAGACAACAAGAATTTGAACGTGCTCCAGTACCAAAGACAGGGGAAGAAATATACGACGAAGTTCGACATATTCAAAATAAGTGGGGAAAAGTAAAGAAAACTAACAATAACGCATCGGGAAACCAAGAAGATAGAAGAGGCATGTTGGGAATAAAATATAGCCAATCTACTTGAGCGCTGACAAGAGGAAAACAAGCGTTGATAGGAAGAAAACAAACGTTGACAGATCAAGCATTGACAAGAAGAAGTCAAGCGTTGATAGGTTGAAGAAAAGCACTGATGGAAAGATTTAGTCTAAGCGTATATTGTTTCTAGTTTGTTTCTAGTAAAGATAAGTTCAACATTGTATTTTCTATAATTATCTTTACCTAGAATAGTTGATACGTAGACTCTTGTACAAGGCTTCTTATGTCTATAAAAGAAGACCTTTAGGTTATTGTTCATATAAGTTTTCATACGTTAAAAACACTTTCATTGTAAGCAAGTTCATTATATTCAATCAAGTGAAAGTTTGTTTACATCTTTGTGTGTTCTTGTTTAGGTGTTAATTAACACTTAGATTACTTTATACATATACAAAGGTTTCTCTACGTGTATAACTTGATGTAATCTCGTATACATAAAGCTAAATCGATCTAAGTTTGGGATCAACAAGTGGTATCAGAACTTGTTGAGAAACTTTTGATCTTAAAAGAACACAAGAACCCTAAAATCACCAAAACCCTAATTTTCACAAAACCTAAAAACATCATGTCCAATCAAGAAGTAAACCCCTCCTCCTCAAACCCTAGCATCAAGATTCCCATGCTTGATGCAAACAACTTTGAGCTATGGAAGTTCAACTTTGAGCAATATCTGGGAATCTATGACTACACTATCTGGGAGATTATTGAATATGGAAACACATTCAATAAAGCTAAAAAGATTGCTAATGCCATTTCTGCAAGAACTGCTGTTGCTGGATTTCCAGAAGCAGATAAGAAAGAAAAACCTGGTGATGGTAGAGTGATGTAGTGGTTTTACTACTCTTTAGAAAAAGAGAGCAAATATGGCAAGTAGTGAATACGACGATTTAGGAAAACCGTGTATTAATGACCCTAAAATGAGTTCGTTCTCAAGGAGGCTAGTGTGTTATGTGTGTAATGATTTGGATTACTTTGTGATTATATTCTTGAGAAAGAAAAATAGAAATGAGTTTAGAAGAGAATGACGGTTACGAAGACGGATTAAACTAAGACAAAAAAGGTGTACACGTAAAACCGTAAAAAAGCCCTAAAATTAAAATTTTACCCTAAAAATTACCAAAAATCACTAAAAATCCACAAAAATATTCAAAGAGTTTACAAAAAATCCAAACTTGCCAAAACCTTTTAATTAATTAAATAATGACTTTTTAATGCTAATTAAAGCCCTAAAAATCAAAATTAACTATTAAAAAGTCCCAAACAAGATTTTGAAGTTTGTAAACCTCAAAAATACCCTAATTAAGCTAAAAAGTATTTTTCAAAATTTTAAAACCACTAAAAACTATTTTTAAACAATTAAAAACAATTAAAATCAACTAAAACTTAAATTAGTTCTAGAAAATAATTAAAGGACTCTAAAAATATTTGGAAAGTTGCAAAATTTCTAATTAAGTGTCTAAAATCTAGTGAAAATATAAAAACTTAGAAAATCAGTCTTTTAATTTTTAACAATAAAATAATATTAAAATATTATTAAAAATCCAAAAATCAAAAAAAATTCTAAAAACCTGCAAACTAGCTTAATTTAACCTAAATAACTCAGAAATGAAAGTGAAATTACCTAAATACCCTTAATGGGCATAGAAAATGGGCTAAACCTAAAACATATCCTTAATGGGCCAAATTTGGGCCCAATATAAAAAAGTGTCCAAAATAAGCCCAAAAAGCACTACTTGACTCAAAATTTGATTTTAAACAACTTTTTCCAAAGGCCCAAAAGCTGAAAGTGTGAAATAAGCTAGCTTATACCAAACAACTTATTCTTAATAGGCTTTTTGGCCCATTAAGCTATAAGCCAATGCCATAAGCTGAAATTAAACTCACAAGCTTCTTTTGTCCTAAATAAGACTTCTGTAAAAAGAAATTTGAAATAAGCCCAAGGAATAAGCCTGAAAATGCAATAAGCAATCTATAGAAAACGACAAAATAGTCGTTTTTGAGTTATAGGCCACCCCAAGTGCTGATTCAAGTTTCTAAAGCTTTTAAATGACTTAATTAAGCAAAATCAACAAAGAGTTTTCAAATAAGCTGACTCAATAAGCTGGAAAAAGCAAATAAGCACTTATGTAAAAGTCAAATAAGTTGGTTTTCTAGTAAAAAGTCAAAGTCAAAGTCTAATAAGCTCCAGTCTAATCAAATGGGTCAAATAATGAAGATCTATCACAAAAAATAAGTTGTTGCAAGTCTGGATAAGCTAAAATCGCTTATTGATAAGCTGAGTTCAATTTTACACTAGTAGGGGCTAGTTTTGGGTGTTGAGCAGTGGAAACTTTTTCCACTGCTTGACTTGTTTGACTTTTTGTCTTTAGTGACTTTTTTGGAGATTCAGATTACACAAAGGCACCCAAATGATCTTTGGATCAAAAGGAGTCAAGAACAATCAAAATATCACAACCACAAACACCCAATTGATACAGTTTAATCAATAAAGTACCAGATCTAGCACAGGCATGAACAATAAGCAGTTAAGCACTTATAAGCAGTTTTAGCAATAATCAGGCAACCAGATTCAACCAAATGCATACACCAGCTATTATAAACGCTAATGAACAAGTTTAAACAGTTTTCATGCAATGGCTTAAAGCCTAAATCAAGATTCGAGCTTATGAATGTTACTGATGAACACTAACACATTCAGTTTTACACTTTGCTGATGTATTTGATCAATAAGCCAGATTCAACACTCAATATCTATCAAATAAGTTATATTAATGATGTTTTAACAACTTTCAACCCTAAGCATGCACAAATACTAGATTTCACCAAAATCTTAGGTAAAAAACAGTTAAATTCACCAAGTTATAGCATATTGTTTGATTTGAAGTTTCAAACCCAAAAACTTGCAGCAAAACACTCTCAACAAGGCATATATCAGATACCAAGCACAAACAACACCTTCTAACAACACAATACCAAGATTTCAACTTAAACAGGTAGACCCAAACACCCCTTTATCTTTTCAAATCCAAATTTAAACAAGAAAAAGTGTGATTTAGTTAACCCAATGATTAATCTAGCATACAAACAACATTATCATGCAAGACTAAGCAGATTTAAGCCAAGAAATCAACAAGAACACCAATAGAGAACAAATCCACAAAAATTCCAATATTTATCAGATTTTCAAGAATTTCAAGACAAACCTCATGGATGTACATCCACACCCACGAATTTATGAGCTTATGTGCTAGCTAGAACAAGCACAAGCTTCCAATAACAACCCTGCTAAGATTCAACAAGGTAAGTAGCATAATATCAAAATCAGAAACTTAAAAAGCCTTGATTAATGCAACCTTGTTACCCCACACTTGATTATCCCCAAGTTATAAGCCTCATCACACCTTAATTATCACAATTAGGATGCTATGATCAGCCCTATAACCCAAGAATTCCAAGGTTGAAACAAGAACTTAGCAAAATATCAAGCTTGAAGGAAAAATGCAAACTTTTGCACTCTCCTTAAAAACAGGTTTTTAGATTCAAAATCAGTGAACAAATAACATAAACAAGCATAAAATGAGATGGCACTTGGGCTTTCTTCAACACACTTAACACAATTTCATTAATATGAAAACAGGATTTACAAGTGCTTGAACAAGGAAAAACCAAAAAGCAGGTGTAAATGATGCAGCCCTATGCCTTTATATAGGCTACATGGTAACTAGTAAGCAAATAAAAAACGTAAACCCTAGCTAAGAAAGTCCCAGAAATGACCTTGAGAACTTTTGGCATTTTGTTGAATCATGTGACTGAATTGGAGTTTTGTGGGAGCTGACATGTTTAAATTGCATCCAATGGTCCATATAATGCTTAAGGAGTAAGCTAGAATCCTGAGTGTTGATTTCCTAGCAAGCTTTGGCATTTTCCCCAAAAACGCCAAAAGAGGGTTTATCATGTGAGCACATGAGTGACGTGCCAAGGGTTTTAGAAGTTGGGTTATGTTTAGGGATACCCTAATCTTAATTCTGTAGAAGATTAGGGTTTAATTGTTGTTAAATGACAAATGCCCAATTTGTATCAAGAACACCAAGAACACTTGTTTAAGCTGTTTTGTGTTTTAAAAAGGTGTTTAGCGCCTTAATTAAACTTAATAAATTAAGTTTGTTAAGTCTGGTGTGAGTGGATGGTGAGGTGGAAGCAGGGAGGCATGTGATTGGTGGAAGGGATAAAGTGGAGCACGTGGCAGGATGATAGTGGTTAAGGTTACAATGTTGTCTGGCCAGCTTTAGTCCTCTTTCTTCTCTTTTCTTGTCATTTGCAGATTTAAACCCAAAAACTGAATTTCCTTTGTAATCAAACTTTCAGTTTTCACACTTTTGCCCCAAATACTTTTCCAAAGTATTTTCAGGGGTATTTCTTGCCATTTTGTGATACTTCAAGGGCTGATTTGGCATTTTGTTGATGGATAATGGTCTTGACTTGCATATCTGATATTTTGGAGGACTGAATTTGCCAATTCATAATGATTGAGGGACCATTTTTGCCAAATGTTGAAAGTTAAGGGTCCTTTTTGTAATTTTGGGATTTTCAAAGGACCAAATTTGTAATTTCTTGTACTTTGAAGGACTTCATGATGTATTTGACTTTGTGGAGGATAATGGTTGACAATTTAGCTTTGTTGAGGGGCTAAACTTGCCAAATCTTCAAAGTGGAGGGCCCTTTTTGTAATTTTGACAAACTTTAGGGACCAAACTTGTAATTATGAGGATACAAGGGTATAAAGTGTCAATTCTTCTATATTGGAGGATCCTTCGTCATAATACTTCAAATCTTCAAGGGTTTATCTTGGGAAAGTCTTCATTAGGGCTTGGTTCATTGTGCGGCTTCGTTTCCCGTGTTCGTTTTTGCATGATTCTTGTGATCTTTTGTCATTTTCTCAATATCCGTACCTAAAATACACAAGCAAAAAACACAAGCATATATATGGGTATTTTGATGATATTTAATGCATTTTAAGCCCTATTTGGACGATAAGACTATGTATAAAAGCAGTCTCATCACTCCCCCATACTAAACCATTGCCGTGCCCTCACGCAATGCTAGAATAAATTATCTTAGCATCTCCAAAATTAATTTTTATTCACTTTATTGAACGATAAACTAGCTATACTACTACTATTGCTACTACTACTTGCGTTTTAGACATAATGTATGATTTTCATCGCAAAATGGGACGTTTAGGTTCATAGAATAAGAACACGTGAATGCTTTGTTAGAAATAATTTCATCGTCCTCGATTTTCACCCCAATTCCATGACAAGCGTGCAACGAGATCATTGTCATTATAAGTTAGTAATGCTAACACTACTCATATGCCCTAATCACGTACTTATCCTCCCATTATTCCTAAGTTGTATCTCTTATATTTTATATTGTCTTGAATGTTTCACGAGGATTCATTGTTTGACTTATGCGATAATAGAGATTTAGGTCTAAAAATAGAGTCCTAACGGTGTAACCAAGACCATCAAATCAATAACCCCTCCCAATAGACAACGATGTCAAAAAATTAAGTCAACAAGAAGAATCGATAAACACGGTTTTATAACGGTTTTGAACATGAGACTTATTACCAAGACTTTTATACGCCCCCTAACGGAAGGGCCTTATTCTCTTTGGTTTACCTCCATCTTTTATTCAACTTCGCCATGAAGCTTTTATTATGACTTCGGTCTTGCCTTGCCTTTTATTATCCACTTCATCGGTAGTTTTATTAGCCAAAGACGTATATCCTCACGCTAAGGTGAATTTTGGATCTTTAAAGCTTCAAAGATTAAGGCTTGATTCACTTTCAATTTTGCATAGATTTTTCGGCCTTGTGGGGCTTCAAATTGTTTGCTTGATTTAGGTGAGCACTTGAAATCTTATTATTGGGTGAAGCTTTTGATTATTCGGGTGCCAATACTTCAAAACCGTGACGCTGGCGATACCTTAATGTCTTCCCAATTTAATTACACGGAAGCTACTAGAAAAGACTAGAAACCCAACAATCCTAACTAAACCGCAAAGTCAATATTTATTAAGCAAAAAATATTTACATGCGAAGGGAGAATAAGCAAACAACGAGAACACATGAGTTTTTGAAAGAATACGAGTACTCTACGTTTAGCATAGTAACTTATAATTAACCCTATCATTTCTCGTCCTCATTTAAGAGACTTAGCCTAATGTGTAGTTAAGGAATCAAAACTAAGTGCTCAACACGCGCGGTCGAGTAAAAAATTACTCTTATTCTCGCCATCGGAAAACCTACATTCGTGTCTTCAAACACTTATAAAACATGAGAAAATTTTTAAAATTTGGCCATTTTTAGCCTTATTTTGCAACAAAACGATAAACAAAAAGATAAACTTGGAAAGCGTGAAGGTTTGGCAAGGCAAGTATCTATTCACCCCCCATACTAAAGTTAAACATTGTCCTCAATGTTTCGAGTCTAGGGGTGCAAACACCCCCATACTAAAGACGTAGTCGAATGCCTAATCTAGCATGGAAAGGGTGTAACCGTTAAATTTAAAGCCGTTTATGAAGTGTGCTATAAACCTAAGGTTTGAACATCAAAGGATATATCATGGATATTGAGAAAGTCTTCAAAGCAAACGATCGAGTGCTCCCATAAAACGAACACGAGAGGCTCCAATCGTGAAGATCATGATCATCTAAAGTCCACAATTCACAAACAACCACGAAACAAAGGTTGGAAGGGCACAAATCCCCACACGTTAACTACATTAGAAAGAGATAATATGTACATATGATAAGCATGGGACTCCCCGACGAGGCACCTCGTTTTTTATTACCGAGTCATGAGCTCGACTCGATCCCCTCAATACTAATTATCATTGGGGAAAGTGATTTGGTCGAGGTAGTTCAAGGATGGAACTTCCCCGCCAAAGTAGTGCTTCAACCTATGTCCATTCACCTTGAAATTGGGGCCATCATTTTGAGCTAGCTCGATGGTCCCATATGGAAATACTTGGGTCACGGTGAATGGACCTGATCAACGGGATTTCAACTTACCGGAAAAGATTTTCAATCGAGAATTAAAAAGCAAAACTTGATCCCCAATGTTAAAACCCGGTTTTTAATTTTAGAATCATGCAACTTTTTAGTTTTTTCTTTATAAATCAATGAATTTTCATAAGCAATGTCCCTCAATTCATCCAATTCATTTAATTGCATTTTCTGGTGTTTTCCCGCGGTCTCCATATCATCATTAGAATGCTTTAGGGCCCAATAAGCCTTGTGTTCCAATTTGATAGGCAAGTGGCAATTCTTCCCATACACAAGCTTATAGGGAGTGCACCCAATAGGCATCTTATGAGCGGTCCTAAAGGCCCATAAAGCATCGTCCAACTTATCCGACCAAGATTGTCGGTTTTCCCCAACGGATCTCTCCAAGATCCTCTTCAACGCTCGGGTTGAAACCTCGACTTGCCCACTCGTCTGTGGGTGATAAGCCGTAGAAAGCCGATGTGTAACCCCATATTTCCTTAGGGCCCTTTCGAATTGGTCGTTACAAAAATGGTTTCCACGATCGCTTATGATCGCACGAGGGGTTCCAAACCGAGAAAACAAGCTTTTCAAAAACTTGACTACCACACGAGCATCATTGGTGGGAAAAGCTTTAGCTTCCACCCACTTAGATAGGTAGTCAACCGCAACGAGGATATACTTATTACCACGAGATGATGGGAACGACCCCATAAAGTCTATACCCAAACGTCAAAGATCTCACACACTTGGATGATATTTTGTGGCATTTCATCTTTTTGTGAGGCTTTTCCTTGTCGTTGGCATGAGTCACACGACTTCACAAGATCTTGTGCATCTCGGTAAATAGTAGGCCAAAAGAAGCCGGCATCAAACACCTTCTTAGCCGTGAGATTAGCACCGTGGTGACCACCCGTGGGTCCCTCATGGCAAGCTCTAAGGATATTAGAAGCTTTGGTGCTAAATACACAACGTCAGATGATTTGATCCGCACAAGTCCGAAACAAGTAAGGGTCGTTCCAAAAATAGAACTTGACGTCACGAAAGAATTTTCGTTTTTCTTGAGTCGTCATACCCTTGATGATGAAGTTACCCGCATGGTAATTTGCAAAGACCGTAAACCATGGGGTGGAAGAATCAAGCTTAGAATTCACTACACCAAGTGTCTCGAGCGGAAATGTTTCGGTGATTTCCTTGGGCTCGTAAACACTTTAGTGAGGATCTTCCAAACGAGAAAGATGATCGGCCGCTAGATTCTCGGCTCCTTTTTTGTCAACAATTTTGTGGTCAAATTCTTGAAGGAGGAGAATCCAACGAAGTAATCTCGGCTTAGCATCTTGCTTTGCCATGAGATACTTAATAGCGGAATGATCCGTATACACTATGCATTTCATCAAGACGAGATAAGATCGGAATTTCTCAAATGCATATACCACGGCAAGGAACTCCTTCTCCGTTGTAGTGTATTTAAGTTGAGCCTCGGTCATCGTCTTGCTAGCATAGTGAATAGGCAAGAAGTGCTTTTCATGACGTTGCCCCAATACGGCCCCTATAGCGTAGTCACTAGCATCACACATGAGCTCAAAGGGGAGGTTCCAATTGGGAGCAACAAGAATGGGAGCTTCGGTAAGTTTCCTCTTAAGGATTTCAAAGGCTCGTACACAATCTTCGTCAAAGACAAAACGTGCCTCTTTTTCAAGAAGATGTGTAATGGGTCGAGAGATCTTTGAAAAATCCTTGATGAATCGACGATAAAAGCCCGCGTGGCCTAGGAAACTCCTAACTCCCTTAACGGTTTTGGGATGAGGTAATTTGGCGATGACGTCTACCTTAGCTTGATCTACCTCAATCCCCGCTTTCGAGACCTTGTGCCCTAAGACGATTCCACTCTTAACCATAAAATGACACTTTTCCCAATTGAGCACAAGGTTGGTTTCCTCACAACGTTTCAACATTCTCTCTAGATTCGACAAACACGAAGTGAACGAATTACCAAACACGGAAAAGTCATCTATGAAGACTTCCATCGTCTTCTCGATCATGTAATAAAAAATAGCCATCATGCACCTTTGAAAGGTTCCCGGTGTATTGCAAAGTCCGAATGGCATTCTACGATAGGCAAGTTCCATATGGACACGTAAACGTAGTTTTTTCTTGATCACGAGGATCGATGGGAATTTGGAAGTAACCGGAAAAACCATCTAAAAAGCAATAGAAATCGTTTCCCGCAAGACGCTCCAACATTTGGTCCATGAAGGGCAAGGGAAAATGGCCTTTTCGTGTGGCTTCATTCAACTTACGATAGTCAATGCACACTCTCCATCCGGTCACGAGTCTAGTGGGATATAACTCATTGGCATCGTTTGGCAAAACGGTCATTCCTCCCTTTTTAGGGACACAATGGATAGGACTCACCCAAGGGCTATCAGAAATAGGGTAAATCATTCCCGCGTCAAGGAGGTTAAGGACTTCCTTTTTGATGACGTCGTGAATTTTTGGGTTCACCCTCCTTTGACATTGGATTGCGGGCTTGTAATCCTCCTCCATTAAGATTTTGTGGGTACAAAACTTGGGATCGATCCCCTTAATGTCGGATAACTTCCACGCAATTGCCCCTTTGTGATCCTTTAGAACATCGACAAGTGCGGTTTTTTCATCATTCGAAAGTTCCTTCGCAATAATAACCGGCAACTTGTCGCCCTCCTCCAAATAGACATATTCGAGATGAGGAGGTAAATCTTTCAACTCAAGGATAGGTGGTTCCTCAAGTGAAGATTTGGGCTCGATACTCATAACCTCCTCGGGTGGAGGAAATGGGAAATCGTTAAGAAAATCCTTGATAATCGATAAGTCCTCATCGTTGTCGAGGTCTTCGTTACAAGTACGTGGAACATCGAATTCTTCCAACGTAAAACCACCACCTTCAAATGGAGTGAAGGTTGGTGTCGAATTATCAAGAATTGGATCTAACATAGTGGGATTGCCACTAGTTTCTTCATCACCAAAACCTCGAACTTCTTGTGAAAATTCCTCGCAAACCACGTCGATCATATCAACGAGGTTTATGGTTACAACGGAATAAACATGAGAAATTTGAGAGTTTTGAGTTGCGTTTATAACAAGTTCCTCGTCGTTGAAACGTAAGGTGATCTTTCTAGCATGAACGTCGATCAAAGCCATAGACGTATCTAAAAACGAACGACCTAAAATAAGAGGAACTTGAGGATCCGTGGGGATATCAACAACGATAAAGTCTACGGGATAGTAGAACTTCCCCACTTTCACAAAAATGTCTTCCGCCAAACCACATGCGGGAATCGTGGAATGGTCGGCCAACTCGATAGACATTAGTGAAGGAGTAAGATTAGGAAAATTGAGCGACTTGAAGATTGCAAGTGGCATCAAGTTAATGTTAGCACCAAGATCGGCCAAGGCAAATCATTCCTCCATATCTTGGATTGCACAAGGGATCAAAAATTTACCGGGATCACCGACTTTTTGAGGTATGCGATTAAGATAAACCGACGAACAACTAGACAATTGGTGCAATTTCTCCTTGTTGTTAAACATACTCTTAAAGTTAGCGGCAAATCGAGGCATCATGACCAAAGCAACGACGAAACTCACATTAAAGTGCAAATCACGAAACATTTTCATAAAAAGCTCAAATTGGTAATTGTCGCGCTCTTGACGTTTCTCCTTCCTAAGTCTCGATGGATAGGGCAAAGGTGGTGTAGGTTGAGGCATAGTAGGCATAGCCTTTGGAATCTCGGGTTCCAATGTTGGTAATGGGTCAACCGTAGGTGTGGCATGAGCGGTACTTCGTGGGATTGGGACATGCTCCTTTTGGACCACCACCTCGGGTTCTTCCTCAATTGCTTCCTCCGTAGGAGCAATTGGTTGAGGAGTCGGTTCCTTAAGTGTCTTACCACTACGTATGGTAATCACTTTCATCTCACCCTTAGGGTTTGATACGGTGTTGCTAGGAAGACTACTCGAAGACGGTTTACACATTATTGCCTCAAACATAGACGAGATTTTATCTTCAAACACGGATTGCCTTTTCTCGGCTTTAATCATTTCTTGTTTAATCTCATGTTACCCTTGTTCCATTTTTTGTTGGTTTTGTTGTAACCTTGTGACATTTCCTTCCATCTTGTTGGTGTGGATTTTAAGTTCATTTGCTAACTCATTTTTCAACTCTTTCTTCAAGTCGTTCTTAAACTCGAATCTTAGGCTAATGATTTCTCTTTGAATATTGTCAAACCTAGCATCATTCCCATTAGCGTATTCAACAAATTCATTTGGAAGATCTTTTAAAGTTTGCAAACCTTTGTTGTTGTTTTGAAAATCAGTTTGATTCTTGTTTGAAACTTGATTATTAGCCCCTTGATTACCATAATTTCCCTTGTTGAAATTGTTTTTGAAACCAACTTGATTGTTGCGATAGTTGTTGTTAGCATTTTGATTTAAACCAAAACCCGGTGGAGTCAATTGATTAGAGCAGGAGACTTGACCGTTTTGGTTGTAATTTCCCGTGGCCGCGTAGGCACTCGAAGTGTTACCACCGTTGGTAATTCACTCGGAGAAATCATGACCTCCACCACAATACATGCACGAAACCTCAACCGCTTTAGCCGTAGCGGGAGCACTTGGTTCACCAACTTTAAACTCAATCAAAAGTCCTTTAAGTTTATCAAAAATCTTGTTTTCCAAGTTCGCCTCAATTTGGAAAGCATCGATGGTAGTAGACAAAGAAGGTGAAGCCGAAGACGAAGCCTTACGAACACTAGACATGCTACGAGGACTATACACCTTAGATCTATTCTCAATTATCACCAAAGCTTCCTCAACCGTTTTACACAAAAAATTACCACCCGCGGCGGCATTTAAATAATCTCTTTCATGATCATTAAGTCCATTGTAAAACGTGTCAATTTGATGCAAGTCGGAAAAACCGTGATGAGGACATTCATGTAACATTTCCTTAAACCTATTCCAAGCCGTTGAAAAACTTTCATTAAACTCTTGTGAAAACTTTGAAATCTCGTTTTTCAAGTGCGTAGTCTTAGAGGGCGGAAAAAATTGGTTCACAAACTTAGACACGAGATCCTTCCACGTCAATATAGAATTGGGTGGCTCTTTCTCTAACCAAATTTTAGCGGGCCCCGCTAAAGAATACGGAAAAAGCATCATCTTAATCGAGTCATTCGAGACATCCTTAAACTTGCAAGTGGCGGTAAGACGATTGAATTGGCGGATATGGTTGTGTGGATTGTCCTTCTCATCACCACGGAATTTGTTGTTTTAGATCATTCACAACAAACCCGTTTTCACCTCAAAATTCTCCGCAAGGATAGCGGGAATCACAATAGCCTCTCCATAACCCTCGGTGGGTGCTTGAAGTAACTCCATCATAGTTCGATTCGCCATGGTTGGTGCTTCTCTTACAATGGGTTCGTCAATAGGAGACTCCTCACTAGAAAGATTGGGAGTGAGAGTTTTGTTCTTTCGTTTACGTGCACGTCTTGCTTGATTACGAGTTAGCATAAACGTCACTGATTGCGGTATAAATTTAGATAACTTGCTTTAGGAAAAACGAGCAACTAAATATGAGCGGTAAGTATCGACGAGTGATTTAGGAAAACCACAAGTAATGACCCACAATCAAATAAAATGAGATGAAAGATTCGTTTCCCAAGGAGGTATGGTGTTGTGAATTAACTTGTATGTATTTGAGATTAATATTGAGAAGATGGAATGACGGTTTCTTGGAAATTACACTATGACGTAAAAAACGAAAACGTAAAACCGTAGAAAAACCACTAAAATTAAAAATTATTAAAACCAAAAACAAAATCAAGAAAAAGATTAAAAAGACTAAAACAAGTCTAAAATAATATAAATAAAGACAAAAATCCAATAAAGATATTTTAAAACCTTTTATTAATTAAATAATTAATTTTAAATGCTAATTAAAGCCCTAAAATTAAATTTAACTAATTCAAAAGTCTAAAATATGATTTTATTGAACAATTACTTAACTTATATTATTAGAAGACTAAAAAGTAATTTTCTAAAAATTAAAACTTATTAAAACTATTTTTAAAACTCTAAAAATGAGTAATTAAAAACTAATTAAACTTAAAATAATTATAAAAATAAATCTAAAAGTTATAAAAATAATCTAAAAATGGAAATAGTCCTTTTTAATGCTATAGAACTTAAGAAAAATGAAAAATAAAGAAAAAGAAAATTTTGAAAATTAAATAATAAAATAATATTAAAATAATACAAAAAAAAAAATAAAAGTCACTTAGTTGCGCCGCAACTAGTGGGGTCTTGCGCCGCAACTAGTGTTGCGAGATCACCAAGATCAGCAGCACCTTCAGTTGCGCCGCAATGCTTCTGTCTTGCGCCGCAACTAGTGAAACGGGAATACCAAAATCTGCAGCTCCTTGTGTTGCGCCGCAACTAGTTTGTCTTGCGGCGCAATTTGTATGACGGACCAGCTATGAACTTTAGCACAAGCAGGTTTGAGCTTGTGTTTTGCTTGAGATTTAAAGCCAAGAGGACTTGGGCTTATTGAGCTTATTTGGATGAATATTTTGGACAAAAGGGCACTCTTGTGATCCTTTGATCACAAGAAGTCAAGACAAACAAGCACAAATCACTTAGCACTCAAATTCAAGAAATCAAATGCACCAAAGATCATAAAAACAAGCAAGATAACACTTATGCAGATTTTTAACACCCTTTTTACCTTAAAAACCTAACAAACTTGTTCAAATCTTGTTCCAAACTAATTAACTACTTACTAAATACCTTAATCAACCCTAAACAAGCAATCTAACACCTTTTAATTATCAAAACAAATCTAGATGTCCTGCTTAAACCTGTTGCCAAACACCCTTTTAAAATCTAAAAACCAACTTTTAACATACCAACATGCTTACAAAAGCTACCAAATTGATTCCAAGTGCATCTAACATGTAAACATACACACTAGAACACAAATCATGCAATATAAACACACTTAATCACCAAATCACTTAAGATCATACAACTTGCTATTTTTGAACTTTCAAAAGAAAAAGGAGTTTACCTAAGGTTCTTACATCCAAGAACCTAGAGGATGAAAATCCTCCTCCAATCCAACCCGGGTTGGAGCTGAACTAAATCAACAAGCCTTCAACCTATTGCAATCACAAAACAAGAAAACAACAAAATAATATAACAATATATATTTTTTTTTTCTTGTTTCCTTTTTCTTCTTTCCAAAATTCTTTCAAAATCTTTCCAACCTTCTAAATACGTTTTCTAAAACCCTATATCACCAATAACATTAACCATAAACACCAAAATACCTTTTGAGAAGATTTTACCAAAATCTCTCAAAATCTCAAAACCTTAAACAACTTTGAAAATCAAAGTTGCTTAACCAAATAAAACAAAGTGGAACTCAGAATCAATCTCCTCACAACACACAAACTTTTAAAAACAATAAAAAAGGAATTACACTTGAATATTTCAAAAACCAAACTTTTTATTTCTTTAAAAAGGAATTACATGTGAGAGACTAGAAACTGGAACAAGGGCTTCACACAAGTTGTGAGCTCCTTTTATAGAGCCTATAGAACATCCTAGAAGCATAAAAACATAAAACCCTAATACATAGAAAATCCCAAATGTGCCCTTGAATGATTTTGAGTGCATTTTGTCCTCTCTTGATCTTGAACGTTTATTTTGCTTTGGGAGGAAGCAAATAATCTTGGCCATTGATTTAAGCCACGTCATGTGCTTGGGGGCTAAGGAATGATGTGATTGGTGGATTGGGGAATTGGGGGTTTGGTGCACATGAGTGGGATGCAGGTTTTTAGGAGTGGGATAGGTTTTGGCATGTGTGAATTACTTGTGTGCAAGTTTAATTGAGAATTACCCAAGTAAAAGTGAGGGTAAAATCTGGGGTGGTAAGAATGATGAACAAGTACCATTTGATCCGAAATTGGGGGTGGTGTGGGTGTTAGGCGCAATATTTTGTTCAAATGTTTCAGGTTTGTCACTTTTGGTCCTTGGTTTTTGGTTTTTTTGGCTTTTAAAGATTTTCAGCCTAAAACTTGCATCCCTTTGATAATTAACTTTCCCACTTTGACAATTTTGGCACCAACTTTTGATAAAAGGTTATCAAGGATGTAATTTGACATTTGGTGATTTTTCAAGGACTAATCTTGGACAATGTTGATCTTCAAAGGTCTTCAATGAGTCTTTTACTTGTTGAGGGACCATTATTGGCAATTTGAAATTGTTGAGGGACTAATCTTGCCATTTCTTCAATCTTGAAGGACCTTTTTGCAATTTTGACAAACTTAAGGGACCAAACTTGTAATTATTAATATACAAGGGTTTTAAGTGTCATTTCTTCAATAAATGATGATCAATCTTGTTTTGTCTTCAAGTCTTCAAGGGTATTTGATGAAAATTCCATGATTAGGGCCCGGTTCTTTGTACGGCTTCGTTTCTCGTGTCCGTTTTTCCTTGTATCTTGTGATCTTTTGTCTTTTTCACGATATCCATACCTAAAATACACAAGTAAACAAACACAAGCATATATATGGTATTTTATGACATTTTTATGCATTTAAAGCCCGAAAAGAACGATGAGATCATGTATAAATGCCATCTCATCACTCCCCCATACTAAGCCATTGCCGTGCCCTCACGCAATGCTAGAATAAAGTATCTAAGCATCACCAAAGTTCAATTTTATTAACCTTTATTGAAGAGTAAAAGACTTGCAACATACTACGAGATTGTGAAAAGACATAATGTATGATTTTCATCACAAAAAGGTGACTTTTAGGGTCAAAGAATAGAAACAAGTTAATGTCCCTTAGAGTAAATTTCGTCATCCTTGATTGTCATACATTCCATGCTAAGTGCAAAAACAAGATCATTGTTGGTACAAGTCACAATGCTAACACTACTCATACGTCCAAATTGTGTAATACTTTTTCTCCCCGCAATCCTAGTTATTATAAAAGGAAATGGGTTACTAGCATTTTTTATCTATTTGTCATGGATCACAAGTGATTCATATTGACTTATTTGAGTAGTTATTAGTCCGAAAGCAAAGTAGCACGATTTGATCAATAGTTAGCCGAAGGACAAAATATTTTAAAACGGCTTCTCGTGTATCTCCTTAAGTTCATATCTTGGCATAACTCGTTTCACGATTTGAGACCTTTCTCGGACCGATATTTGGCATGTACTTCATACTTCAAATCTTGGGAAGACGTTCTTGAAATTATGGTCTTCTCTTCATATATTTGGAATTTCTTCACTTGACGTTTTTGAGAGATTCTTCATATAGGACCACGACTTCATCATTTTTCTTCAATCTTTACTTTGGATTTTGATATACAACGATCCGCCTCCTTTTCGGACTTGGATATATTTATCCTCATACCTTGTTAGGGTCTTTTTGGATAGACTTTCTCCATTCTTTAGGGGAGTAATAGCTTCTCGTCGTGTGTCTTGATCCTTCATATTGATTTTGGAACAATGATACTTCACATCATCTTTGGATCTTTAGCAAAAATAGAGCTCCTCATGCCTTGTTAGGGCCTTTTTGGATGATCGCCAATCTTCGCGTCCCGTTTCAATAAGTTATGCCTTGGCTATGAACTCTATTCAACCCCGAGCAACTTTTAAACGATCTTGCGCTAGAGGCTAAGTAACCTTTCAAATCGTACGACCTTACTTATTGCAATTATGTTTTATTCCTAATGCATTGATCTTATGGGAAGAAAAAGCCACAATTAAAAACATATGAGTTTTTGAAAGAACACTCTCATGTTCTACGTTTAGCATGATCACTTGTCTAACTCTATCATTTCTCGTTCTTCACTATTTAAAGACCTCTAATTAAAGAGACTCGTGAATACTTAGCCATGCAAGTCAAAATTAAGCCAAATTTGGATTAGCTTTCATTAAGACTATATCAAATCAAAGTTTTGGGTTTTCAAGCCACCTATAGGATCTTGCACTTTCTTGGACTTTTTCAAGTTTAGAGAATGCGTTTTAAAGTTCCCTTGATAAGTGACTTTCTAGAATCAATTATAGGAACTTGCGAAAAGTTCTTGTTCTTAACCCGAATGAATTAAGACTTTCGCGTTTTAAAGCTCCCTATATAAAAGTCTAGCAAAACTTGAATTGAGCGGGTTAAGGAATGTAAATGGCTCCAAATGCCCATCAAGTCAAAAATTAACTCTTATTCTACCCATCGGAAAATATACATTCGTGTCTTAAAAACACTTATGAAAACTAAGAAAAATTTTAAAATTTGGCCATTTTTAGCCTTATTAGCAAAACAAAACATTGAAAATTGGAAAACGTGAGGGCGTAGCAAAGCAAGTACCTATTCACCCCCCCATACTAAAAGTAAACATTGTCCTCAATGTTTCGAGTCTAAAGGTGAAGCACCCCCATACTAGAGACGAAGAGTCGAATGCTTAGGATCTAGCATGGAAAGGGTGATCAACAATATATCTAAAGCCGTTTATTAATTATGCTAAAAGATAATTGTTAGAACAATAAAGGATATGTCATGGATTCGTGAAAAACTTCTTCAAACGAACGATGGAGGCTCACGTAAACGAACACGAGAGTCTTCAATCGTAGATGATGATGATGATCTAGATAACACAATCACAAACAACCATGAGACAACGAGTTGGAAGGGTACAAGTCCCCTTATTAGTGAACATAAAGCATAAAGATAAGCATGGGATCTCCCCCACGAGGCACCTCGTTTTTGATTACCGAGTCATGAGCTCGACTCGATTCCCCATAAATGTGAACATTTAGGGATATCATGGTGTGGTCAATTTTTTTGGCGGGGCTTACATGATAAACAAGGCCCAAAAAGCAACCGGTATAAAGGACTAAGTCCTTAGATGATGCAAAATACCGGGGTCGAAGATGGCGTTCTCGTTTCCATTGGAAAAACAAATTAACACCACTCCAACATGTGCCATAAACTCAAAGAGTTTGAAGAAAATAGATGAGAAGTAGAAGGGTGGGACAATTGGTAAGACAAACGTTTGAGCTACTCGAGGTAGACTCGCACCAAGCAAATAGAAAGTTTTTCCATTTATTGCATCGGTGGAAGACCGAGATTTCCCTTTACATGAAATTCCGGGATCGAATATCTCGTCCTCGGTGGACAAGGATGAGGGAACATAAGGGGCTTCCCCCATACTAGAACCACACAAAACATCGTCAAAAGGAGTAGACGAGTTTGTAGTACTCAAATCACGCGGTGATGACGGAGTTAGATTTGTAGAAAAATCAATTAAATCACATTTAAGATCTTTTTCTTTGTTATCTTTTAAACTCTCCTTATGAAAACCCTTTTTAATTATGTCGGAAATATTCGGTGTTTCTAAGATGATGTTAGTCACACTAAAAATTTTCACATTTTGAAACCGTTTTGGTTTTGGTGGTGGCAAGTTCTCAAAACGTTTATCGATGAAGAAAACCTCCCCATCGGGGCCAACATATTCATCATCCGAAAGATCTTCCGTAGAAACCGGCAACTTATCAACACTTTTCAAGAATGAAGGTGAAGGATTTTTCGATTCAAGTATTGATGGTTTCTTCTTTGTAGGCTTAGCACTCATAACCTCCACCGGCGGAGGAAATGGTAAATTGTTTTTGGAGACATTCCCTAAAACTCTTGGTGAAAATTCTTTGCAAATGACATTGGTCGAGTCACCATGGTTTAAAGTTGCAATAGAATATACATGAGAAAGATTGGAGTTTTGTGTTGCATTGATGACAAGTTCTTCCTCATTGAAACGAAGGGTGATTTTTCGAGCATGAACATCGATAAGTGCTCGTGATGTATCCAAAAATGAACGACCCAAAATGAGAGGAACTTTTCGATCGATGGGAATATCTACAACGATAAAGTCAACGGGATAGTAAAACTTTCCGACTTTAACGAAAACGTCCTCGGCTACTCCACATGCCATGATCGTAGAATGATCGGCCATCTCGATGGACATGTTCGAAGGAGTAAGAGCCGGAAGCGAAAGCGATTTGAAAATCTCGAGAGGCATTAAATTAATACTAGCGCCAAGATCGGCCAAGGCGTAGCATTCCTCCATATCTTGTATAGCACACGGAATTAAAAATTTACCGGGATCACCGACTTTTTGTGGTATGCGGCTTAGAAAAACCGATGAACAACTAGACGATTGTTGTAACTTTTCTTTGTTGTTAAGCATACTTTTGAAGTTTGCGGCGAATCGAGGCATCATGATTAAAGCATCGGCAAAACTTATGTTAAAATGCAAATCACGAAACATTTTCATAAATAGCTCAAATTGATAATTGTTCCTTTCTTGTGCTTTCTCTTTGTTTCGTCTCGAAGGGTAAGGTAAAGGTGGTGTGGGTTGGTCATTAGGCAACGGCCTTGGAAACTCGGGTTCCATAATTGGTATTGGTGTAACCGTAGGTGTGGTTTGAGCGGTACTTCGTGGGATTGTCATGTGCTCCTTTTCGACCATCACCTCGGGTTCTTTCTCGATTTCCTTCTCCGTAGAAGTACTTGGTCGAGAGATTGGTTCCTTGAAAGTTTTACCACTTCGAGTAGCAACAACCTTCAATTCTCCCCTCGGGTTTGCAATGGTATCACTAGGAAGACCACCCGAAGAAGAGGGTTTACACATGATAGCTTCAAACATCTTAGCCATACGGTCCTCAAATTTTGATTGCCTAGCATCCGCTTTCAATAACTCTTGCTTAATCTCATGTTGTCCTAATTCCATCTTTTGTTGGTTTTGTTGAAGACGTTGGACATTTCCTTCCATTTTATTTGCATGAGTTTTAAGTTCATTAGCAAGTTCATTTTTAAGCTCGTTTTTCAACTCGGACCTTAAGCTAATCATCTCACGTTGCATATTATCAAATTTTGCATCATTTGCTTTTGCATAATCTAAAAATTCTCCTTGCAAATTTTTCGTGTGAGCATTTTGAAAACCTTGTGTAGTATTTTGAAAATCACGGTTTTGGTTTTGATTAGAGATTTGTCCATTCCCACTTTGATAATTCCCTTTGTTGTAATTGCGTGTGTTGCCTTGGTAATTACCTTGGTTGTTGTTTCGATAATTGTTAGCATTTTGATTTGGTGGAGCTTGATTTTGGCGGGAACCTTGGCCGTTTTGGTTGTAAGTTCCCGTTGCTACATAAGCACTCGAAGTGTTACCATCCGCGGTAATGCACTCGGATAAATCATGAGCTCCTCCACACGATAAACAACTCTTAGCAACCGCTTTAACCGAAGCGGAATTGGAAGCTTCTTGAGCCTTCCAATGGGACATTAGATTAGCAAATCTATCAAAAAACCGATTTTCCTCATTAGCTTCATCATGTAAGGCGTTAATGCTACGAGACGATTGTGATGACGATGACGAACCCATGTTGGCAACACTCGGTGTGTTACGAGGGCTATAAACCTTAGATCGATTTTCAATGATTTGTAAAGCCTCATTTGTCGTCTTGCACAAAAAATTACCACCCGCGGCGGCATTCAAATAATCTCGTTCATGATCATTAAGCCCATTATAAAAAGTATCTATTTGATGCAATTCCGAAAAATCATGATGAGGACATTCATGTAACATCTCCTTAAATCGTTCCCATGCCATAGAAAAACTTTCATTGTTATGTTGCACAAATCGTGAAATCTCATTCTTCAAATGTGTTGTTTTCGATGGTGGAAAAAACTTGTTCACAAACTTAGAAACGAGATCGGCCCATGTCAAAATCGAATTTGGCGGTTCTTTCTCGAGCCAAATTTTAGCGGGTCCATCCAACGAATATGGAAACAACATCATCTTAATGGCGTCATGCGGAACATCCTTGAATTTGCTAGTGGCGGTGAGACGGTTGAAATTCCTAATATGGTAATGCGGGTTGTCTTTCTCGTGACCTCGAAATTTGTTTGCTTGTAGCATCGACATTAAACCCGTCTTAATCTCGAAATTCTCCGCAAGGATGGCGGGAATAACAATGGCCTCTCCAAAACCCTCGGTGGGTGCTTGTAGCAACTCCATCATAGTACGATTAGCCATTACGACTTCTTGTTCTACAATAGGTTCAACAATTGGAGGTTCTTCAACAATTAACGATCCTTGATTTGCTTGCTTTTGAAGACGTTTACGAGCTCGTTTAGCTTGATTACGAGTGATCATAAACTTCACGAAGAATGGGAGGTGAGCAAAGAAGATTCTTTTTGGTTGTTTTGTGGATTTTCAATTTTTTTTTGTGTTTTTGATGATATTTAATTTTTTTTGGATTTTGGTGTATCTTCGTAGACAACAATCTACAAAATCTCTCCTCGAATCAAACTCTTGATTAAAGAAGCCTCAAAGGAATGAAAACGATCACGTGGAGTGAACGCCTTCGAATGACTTTAGAACTTTGGTGAAAACCAAATTGTTCACGAGGGTTTAATCACAAAGAAAACCAAGCAAATATAGTATACGTATTAATACTTTGGGCGGCAAAACCCTCGATTAGCCTTCAATCTCAAAATACTCACAAGCAAGCGGGGAAACGAGGCGGCGCGAAGCACTTAAGAGCCTTTTTCCTTAGGGTATATTTTATAATACCCGCCTTATACCCACCTTATAGTTCGTATCTTTCAAAATCGAGCTTCTCGAAAGTATTTATCTATTTTTGCCTTTTCTTTTTGTTTGAGATTCGAATACAATGATCGAGTGATGAAATCCCGAATCAAGGTTGTGTTTTCACACTTTTGGAGATATTGTATTTTGGTTGTGATACTTAATACAATATATTAATAATATTCACAAAGAAAAACCGAGAAAACCGATAATACGTGTTAAGGGAGTTCCACTTAACACAAATACTTATTATGGATAATATCAAAAACAAAATTTTCCAAATTAAAACACGACACACCTCCCCGGCAGCGGCGCCAAAATGATTGTAGAGTTTTACTACCCTTTAGGAAAAGAGCGTAAATAGCGGTAAGTATCGAGTGATGATTTTAGGAAAAATCAACACTAATGACCCACAATCAAATAAAATGAGATGAAAGATTCGTTTCCCAAGGAGGTATGGTGTTGTGAATTAACTTGTATGTATTTGAGATTAATATTGAGAAGATGGAATGACGGTTTCTTGGAAATTACACTATGACGTAAAAAACGAAAACGTAAAACCGTAGAAAAACCACTAAAATTAAAAATTATTAAAACCAAAAACAAAATCAAGAAAAAGATTAAAAAGACTAAAACAAGTCTAAAATAATATAAATAAAGACAAAAATCCAATAAAGATATTTTAAAACCTTTTATTAATTAAATAATTAATTTTAAATGCTAATTAAAGCCCTAAAATTAAATTTAACTAATTCAAAAGTCTAAAATATGATTTTATTGAACAATTACTTAACTTATATTATTAGAAGACTAAAAAGTAATTTTCTAAAAATTAAAACTTATTAAAACTATTTTTAAAACTCTAAAAATGAGTAATTAAAAACTAATTAAACTTAAAATAATTATAAAAATAAATCTAAAAGTTATAAAAATAATCTAAAAATGGAAATAGTCCTTTTTAATGCTATAGAACTTAAGAAAAATGAAAAATAAAGAAAAAGAAAATTTTGAAAATTAAATAATAAAATAATATTAAAATAATACAAAAAAAAAATAAAAGTCACTTAGTTGCGCCGCAACTAGTGGGGTCTTGCGCCGCAACTAGTGTTGCGAGATCACCAAGATCAGCAGCACCTTCAGTTGCGCCGCAATGCTTCTGTCTTGCGCCGCAACTAGTGAAACGGGAATACCAAAATCTGCAGCTCCTTGTGTTGCGCCGCAACTAGTTTGTCTTGCGGCGCAATTTGTATGACGGACCAGCTATGAACTTTAGCACAAGCAGGTTTGAGCTTGTGTTTTGCTTGAGATTTAAAGCCAAGAGGACTTGGGCTTATTGAGCTTATTTGGATGAATATTTTGGACAAAAGGGCACTCTTGTGATCCTTTGATCACAAGAAGTCAAGACAAACAAGCACAAATCACTTAGCACTCAAATTCAAGAAATCAAATGCACCAAAGATCATAAAAACAAGCAAGATAACACTTATGCAGATTTTTAACACCCTTTTTACCTTAAAAACCTAACAAACTTGTTCAAATCTTGTTCCAAACTAATTAACTACTTACTAAATACCTTAATCAACCCTAAACAAGCAATCTAACACCTTTTAATTATCAAAACAAATCTAGATGTCCTGCTTAAACCTGTTGCCAAACACCCTTTTAAAATCTAAAAACCAACTTTTAACATACCAACATGCTTACAAAAGCTACCAAATTGATTCCAAGTGCATCTAACATGTAAACATACACACTAGAACACAAATCATGCAATATAAACACACTTAATCACCAAATCACTTAAGATCATACAACTTGCTATTTTTGAACTTTCAAAAGAAAAAGGAGTTTACCTAAGGTTCTTACATCCAAGAACCTAGAGGATGAAAATCCTCCTCCAATCCAACCCGGGTTGGAGCTGAACTAAATCAACAAGCCTTCAACCTATTGCAATCACAAAACAAGAAAACAACAAAATAATATAACAATATATTTTTTTTTTCTTGTTTCCTTTTTCTTCTTTCCAAAATTCTTTCAAAATCTTTCCAACCTTCTAAATACGTTTTCTAAAACCCTATATCACCAATAACATTAACCATAAACACCAAAATACCTTTTGAGAAGATTTTACCAAAATCTCTCAAAATCTCAAAACCTTAAACAACTTTGAAAATCAAAGTTGCTTAACCAAATAAAACAAAGTGGAACTCAGAATCAATCTCCTCACAACACACAAACTTTTAAAAACAATAAAAAAGGAATTACACTTGAATATTTCAAAAACCAAACTTTTTATTTCTTTAAAAAGGAATTACATGTGAGAGACTAGAAACTGGAACAAGGGCTTCACACAAGTTGTGAGCTCCTTTTATAGAGCCTATAGAACATCCTAGAAGCATAAAAACATAAAACCCTAATACATAGAAAATCCCAAATGTGCCCTTGAATGATTTTGAGTGCATTTTGTCCTCTCTTGATCTTGAACGTTTATTTTGCTTTGGGAGGAAGCAAATAATCTTGGCCATTGATTTAAGCCACGTCATGTGCTTGGGGGCTAAGGAATGATGTGATTGGTGGATTGGGGAATTGGGGGTTTGGTGCACATGAGTGGGATGCAGGTTTTTAGGAGTGGGATAGGTTTTGGCATGTGTGAATTACTTGTGTGCAAGTTTAATTGAGAATTACCCAAGTAAAAGTGAGGGTAAAATCTGGGGTGGTAAGAATGATGAACAAGTACCATTTGATCCGAAATTGGGGGTGGTGTGGGTGTTAGGCGCAATATTTTGTTCAAATGTTTCAGGTTTGTCACTTTTGGTCCTTGGTTTTTGGTTTTTTTGGCTTTTAAAGATTTTCAGCCTAAAACTTGCATCCCTTTGATAATTAACTTTCCCACTTTGACAATTTTGGCACCAACTTTTGATAAAAGGTTATCAAGGATGTAATTTGACATTTGGTGATTTTTCAAGGACTAATCTTGGACAATGTTGATCTTCAAAGGTCTTCAATGAGTCTTTTACTTGTTGAGGGACCATTATTGGCAATTTGAAATTGTTGAGGGACTAATCTTGCCATTTCTTCAATCTTGAAGGACCTTTTTGCAATTTTGACAAACTTAAGGGACCAAACTTGTAATTATTAATATACAAGGGTTTTAAGTGTCATTTCTTCAATAAATGATGATCAATCTTGTTTTGTCTTCAAGTCTTCAAGGGTATTTGATGAAAATTCCATGATTAGGGCCCGGTTCTTTGTACGGCTTCGTTTCTCGTGTCCGTTTTTCCTTGTATCTTGTGATCTTTTGTCTTTTTCACGATATCCATACCTAAAATACACAAGTAAACAAACACAAGCATATATATGGTATTTTATGACATTTTTATGCATTTAAAGCCCGAAAAGAACGATGAGATCATGTATAAATGCCATCTCATCAGTCACGTACAACAAGGGGACGAGCAAAGAAGATTCTTTTTGGTGTTTTGTATTTTTCAATTTTTTTTTTGGTTTTTGATTGTATTAACCTTTTTGGATTTTGGTGAATGTATTAAGTAGACACAAATCTACAAATCTCCTCCTTAATCAAATCTCTCGATTAAAGAAGCCTCAAGGAATGAAAATGATCACGTGAAGTGAACGCCTTCGATGACTTTAGAACGTTGGTGGAACACCAAAACGTTCAAGAGGGTTTAATCAATGGAAACCAAGAAAATATATATGATACTTAGTAATACTTTGGGCGGCAAAACCCTCGATTAGCTCTCAAAATCAAATACTCACAAGCAGGCGGGGAAACGAGGCGGCGCGAAGCACTTAAGAGCCTTTTTCCTTAGGATATATTTTATAATATCTGCCTTATACCCACCTTATAGTTTGTATTTTTCAAAATTGAGCCTCACGAAAGTATTTATCTATTTTTGCCTTTTTCTTTGGTTTGAGATTCGAATACAATGATTGGGTAATGACCTCCCAAGTCAAGGTTGTGATTTCTCACGTATTTGGAGTACTTGTGAATTTATTGTTCTACGTATACAATATAGTAATAGTATTCACACAAAAAAATCGAAAACCGATAATACGTATTAGTAGAGTGCTACTAATACAAATACTATTTTGGTTAGTATATAAAAACAACAATTCCAAATCAAAACACAACACGCCTCCCCGGCAGCGGCGCCAAAATGATGTAGAGGTTTTACTACTTTTTAGGAAAAGAGAGCAAATAGGGAAAATAGTGAATACGACGATTTAGGAAAACCGTGTATTAATGACCCTAAAATGAGTTCGTTCTCAAGGAGGCTAGTGTGTTATGTGTGTAATGATTTGGATTACTTTGTGATTATATTTTTTAGAAAGAAAAATATAAATGAGATTAGAAGAGAATGACGGTTACGAAGACGGATTAAACTAAGACGAAAAAGGTCTACACGTAAAACCGTAAAAAAGCCTTAAAATTAAAATTTTACCCTAAAAATTACCAAAAATCACTAAAAATTCACAAAAATATTCTAAGAGTTTAAAAAAATCCAAACTTGCCAAAACCTTTTAATTAATTAAATAATGACTTTTTAATGCTAATTAAAGCCCTAAAAATCAAAATTAACTATTAAAAAGTCCCAAACAAGATTTTAAAGTTTGTAAACCTCAAAAAATACCCTAATTAAGCTAAAAAGTATTTTTCAAAATTTTAAAACCACTAAAAACTATTTTTAAACAATTAAAAACTATTAAAATCAATTAAAACTTAAATTAATTCTAGAAAATAATTAAAAGACTCTAAAAATATTTGGAAAGTTGCAAAATTCCTAATTAAGTGTCTAAAATCTAGGAAAAATATAAAAACTTAGAAAATCTGACTTTTAATTTTTAACAATAAAATAATATTAAAATATTATTAAAAATCCAAAAATCATAAAAAATTCTAAAAACTTGAAAACTAGCTTAATTTAACCAAATAACTCAGAAATGAAAGTGAAATTACCTAAATACCCTTAATGGGCCTAGAAAATGGGCTAAACCCAAAACAGATCCTTAATGGGCCAAATTTGGGCCCAATATAAAAAAGAGTCCAAAATAAGCCCAAAAAGCACTACTTGACTCAAAATTTGATTTTAAACAACTTTTTCCAAAGGCCGCTGAAAGTGTGAAATAAGCTAGCTTATACCAAACAACTTATTCTTAATGGGCTTTTTGGCCCATTAAGCTATAAGCCAATGCCATAAGCTGAAATTAAACACACAAGCTTCTTTTGTCCTAAATAAGACTTCTGTAAAAAGAAATTTGAAATAAGCCCAAGGAATAAGCCTGAAAATGAAATAAGCAATCTACAGAAAACGACAAAATAGTCATTTTTGAGTTCTAGGCCACCCCAAGTGTTGATTCAAGTTTCTAAAGCTTTTAAATGACTTAATTAAGCAAAATCAACAAAGAGTTTTCAAATAAGCTGACTCAATAATCTGGAAAAAGCAAATAAGCACTTATGTAAAAGTCAAATAAGTTGGTTTTCTAGTAAAAAGTCAAAGTCAAAGTCCAATAAGCTCCAGTCTAATCAAATGGGTCAAATAATGAAGATCTATCACAAAAAATAAGTTGTTGCAAGTCTGGATAAGCTAAAATAGCTTATTGATAAGCTGAGTTCAATTTTACACTAGTAGGGGCTAGTTTTGGGTGTTGAGCAGTGGAAACTTTTTCCACTGCTTGACTTGTTTGACTTTTTGTCTTTAGTGACTTTTTTGAAGATTCAGATTACACAAAGGTACCCAAATGATCTTTGGATCAAAAGGAGTCAAGAACAACCAAAATATCACAATCACAAACACCCAATTGATACAGTTTAATCAATAAAGTACCAGATCTAGCACAGACATGAACAAGAAGCAATTAAGCACTTATAAGCAGTTTTAGCAATAATCAGCCAACCAGATTCAACCAAATGCATACACCAGCTATTATAAACTCTAATGAACAAGTTTAAACAGTTTTCATGCAATGGCTTAAAGCCTAAATCAAGATTCAAGCTTATGAATGTTACTGATGAACACTAACACATGCAATTTTACACTTTGCTGATGTATTTGACCAATAAGCCAGATTCAACACTCAATATCTATCAAATAAGTTATAATAATGATGTTTTAACAACTTTCAACCCTAAGCATGCACAAATACTAGAATTCACCAAAATCTTAGGTCAAAAACAGTTAAATTCACCAAGTTATAGCAGATTGTTTGATTTGAAGTTTCAAACCCAAAAACTTGCAGCAAAACACTCTCAACAAGGCATATATCAGATACCAAGCACAAACAACACCTTCTAACAACACAATACCAAGATTTCAACTTAAACAGGTAGACCCAAACACCCCTTTATCTTTTCAAATCCAAATTTAAACAAGAAAAAGTGTGATTTAGTTAACCCAATGATTAATCTAGCATACAAACAACATTATCATGCAAGACTAAGCAGATTTAAGCCAAGAAATCAACAAGAACACCAATAGAGCACAAATCCACAAAAATTCCAATATTTATCAGATTTTCAAGGATTTCAAGACAAACCTCATGGATGTACATCCACACCCACAAATTTATGAGCTTATGTGCTAGCTAGAACAATCACAAGCTTCCAATAACAACCCTGCTAAGATTCAACAAGGTAAGTAGCATAATATCAAAATCAGAAACTTAAAAAGCCTTGATTAATGCAACCTTGTTACCCCACACTTGATTATCCCCAAGTTATAAGCCTCACCACACCTTAATTATCACAATTAGGATGTTATGATCAGCCCTATAACCCAAGAATTCCAAGGTTGAAACAAGAACTTAGCAAAATATCAAGCTTGAAGGAAAAATGCGAACTTTTGCACTCTCCTTAAAAACAGGTTTCTAGATTCAAAATCAGTGAACAAATAACATAAACAAGCACAAAATAAGATGGCACTTGGTCTTTTTTCAACACACTTAACACAATTTCATTAATATGAAAACAGGATTTACAAGTGCTTGAACAAGGAAAAACCAAAAAGCAGGTGTAAATAATGCAGCCCTATGCCTTTATATAGGCTACATGGTAACTAGTAAGCAAATAAAAAACGTAAACCATAGCTAAGAAAGTCCCAGAAATGCCCTTGAGAACTTTTAGCATTTTGTTGAATCATGTGACTGAATTGGAGTTTTGTGGGAGCTGGCATGTTTAAATTGCATCCAATTGTCCATATAATGCTTAAGGAGTAAGCTAGAATCCTGAGTGTTGATTTCCTGGCAAGCTTTGGCATTTTCCCCAAAAACGCCAAAAGAGGGTTTATCATGTGAGCACATGAGTGACGTGGCAAGGGTTTTAGAAGTTGGGTTATGTTTAGGGATACCCTAATCTTAATTCTGGAGAAGATTAGGGTTTAATTGTTGTTAAATGACAAATGCCCAATTTGTATCAAGAACACCAAGAACACTTGTTTAATCTGTTTTGTGTTTTAAAAAGGTGTTTAGCGCCTTAATTAAACTTAATAAATTAAGTTCGTTAAGTCTGGTGTGAGTGGATGGTGAGGTGGAAGTAGGGAGGCATGTGATTGGTGGAAGGGATAAAGTGGGGCACGTGGCAGGATGATAGTGGATAAGGTTACAATGTTGTCTGGCCAGCTTTAGTCCTCTTTCTTCTCTTTTCTTGTCATTTGCAGATTTAAACCCAAAAACCGAATTTCCTTTGTAATTAAACTTTCAGTTTTTACACTTTTGCCCCAAATACTTTTCCAAAGTATTTTCAGGGGTATTTCTTGCCATTTTGTGATACTTCAAGGGCTGATTTGGCATTTTGTTGATGGATAATGGTCTTGACTTGCATATCTGATATTTTGGAGGACTGAATTTGCCAAGTCATAATGATTGAGGGACCATTTTTGCCAAATGTTGAAAGTTAAGGGTCCTTTTTGTAATTTTGGGATTTTCAAAGGACCAAACTTGTAATTTCTTGTACTTTGAAGGACTTCATGATGTATTTGACTTTGTGGAGGATAATGGTTGACAATTTAGCTTTGTTGAGTGGCTAAACTTGCCAAATCTTCAAAGTGGAGGGCCCTTTTTGTAATTTTGACAAACTTTAGGGACCAAACTTGTAATTATGAGGATACAAGGGTATAAAGTGTCAATTCTTCCATATTGGAGGACCCTTCTTCATAATTCTTCAAATCTTCAAGGGTTTATCTTGGGAAAGTCTTCATTAGGGCTTGGTTCATTATGCGGCTTCGTTTCCCGTGTTCGTTTTTGCATGATTCTTGTGATCTTTTGTCATTTTCTCAATATCCGTACCTAAAATATAAAAGCAACAAACACAAGAATATATATGGGTATTTTGATGATATTTAATGCATTTTAAGCCCTATTTGGATGATGAGACTATGTATAAAAGCAGTCTCATCAGTAGAGCTGTGTCTGCTGAAGACATAGCAAAGAGAAGGGTTGATATGAAAACCCTAAACATTCTGAAACTCTCTTTGGGACAAGAGAACCAACATAAATACAGAGGTTATGAATCTGCAAAAGACCTTTGGGCAGCTCTTGAAGTTGCATATGGTGGCAATGATGATACTAAGGAAGAGAAGAAGAAGCAACTCATGCTTGAGTATGCTGTTTTCAAGGCTCAACCTAATGAGAAGCTTAGCAGTGTGAGAAGCAGACTGCTTGACATTACAAGCAAGCTGTCCTTCATGGGGACACAAGTTGGTGATGTTGACATTATTGCCACTTTTCTTAAAATCCTTGGTGATGCGTGGAAGATTGAGGCAAGATCTATTCTTTCCAATAACACTCACAAAAGTTCTACTTTTGATGATATCTACAACAAACTAAGGCTGTTGGAGGATGAAACTCTTTTGGAGCATGGAAGTAAGTCTACTAATAGAACGTGGCCTTCTTCTCTCATAGTGAAGGCCAATTTGATCAGAAGGATTCTTACATGCACCCAGTTACCGGATCAGCATGTGTCAACACTGGAACATATCTTGTCAACGCCTCACATTCAGACGCTGACACATACAAAAGTGATTCTCCAAGAGTTAAGCCTGCTGGTTTGGATCTGGATACTGTGTGTGCATACATTGCTTCTTTGCCAAATGGTTCAGTGATTACATATGAGGACCTTGAGCAAATAAGTGATGAGCACTTAGAGGAGATGGATATTATGTGGAACATGGCTCTTGCTAGTATAAGAGCAAACAGGTGGAATAGAAGGTTTAAGAAGAAGATGACCTTTAATGCAAAGGATACTGTTGGATTTGACAAATCCAAGGTTGAGTGCTACAATTGTCATCGTATGGGGCACTTCATGAGGGAATGCAGATCTCCAAGAAGATCTGATGCTGGTAAACCCTCCAGCCAAATTGTTAAGGCTCAGGATCCTAAGGCCATGGTTGTAGTGCAAGAAATTGATGGTATTGGATGGGATTGGAGCTATTTGGCTAAGGATGAGGAAGAGGATAAAGCTTTGGTTGCTGAGATAGAAGAAGAAGAGCAAGTTCAATATGCTCTCATGGCACACTCCTCCTCTTCATCAGATAATGAGGTATATGATGATGCTTTTTGTAGTAAGGGTTGTAGATTAAATACTGAGAAACTTAACAAAGAGGTTTTAAGATTGTTAAGTGATGTGAGTACTGAGAGATGTAAGTTGTCTAACTACCAAATTGCTCTCACTCAAACTGAAAAGACAGTTGAGGAGTACAAGAAAATGGAATTTGATCTAAAAGATAAAATTAACATCTTTAAAACATGATTTAAATGCTAGTAATGATATTAGAAACATCATGGAAAGGGTCAATGCTGATATACAGGCTAAGTTAGATGAGGCCATCAAGAATAAGGGTAATGTTGACCTTAAAATTCAGAGATTTGATAAGGCCTCACAAACCCTAGGAGAATGTGTTAATAAACAAAGGGATCCTAAGGACATGACTGAGATTGGGATGAAAGACTATACTGTGGTTCCACCACCAGCTGAGGATTTCTATGGTGTCCAAAGAAAGGACTTATCTTGGACTGGTTTTCCAGAACTCCAAGAGGAGGAATTTATTCCTCCACCAAGAGTCATTACCCTAGTTGAAGAGTATAGACAAAAGTTGACTGACTTGAATGAATGGAAGAAAGCCAACCCTACCTTGTTTGTTAAGGGTGGCTTGTTATGTGAAAGTCCAAATGAGTCAACCCCTATTAAGGTAACAAATCCAATCACTGGTAAGACTGTTGACCTTGCTCAAACACTGTTAGAAAACCTAGCATCAAGTATGCAGAAATGTATAGGAATACTAGGTCACCTAAAAGCCAAGTTAATAATGATGGAACAGGCTTCTTCTCTTCTAGACCTAGGGTTGTGTCTAGAAAAGCCTGTTACACTTGTGCTAGCTTTACACATTTAGCATATAAGTGTGTCAACGCTTCCAAGGTCAACGCTGTTAAAAAGTCAAACGTTGTCAGACCCAAAACTTGTGTGGAGTAAAGTCCACAAGTTGTTAGACCAGCCCCTTTCTTCACTAGAGGGTCTAACACTCATGGACAAAGACCATTTCAAAAGACCAATACTTGGTCTAATAGGCAATGGGTTTCTGTAGCAAACCCTAGGTTCAACGCTGACAAGGGTAATTTCAGCAATGACAAGACCAAATCCAACGCTGACAGAAACGTTGCCGGACCTAAATATTTGCAACCACAGGGTAAGGGGTCTAAAGCTTCTTCTAGCTTGACATGGAGACCTAAGCAAGATCAAAACCCTAATTCTAATGGGCTTTCTATGACCTGCAACAGATTTAATTATATTTTAAAGGTCATTACAAAACCTATTGGGGTTAATTGGGTATTTCATCCAAAGAGGGATGAACAAGGGGTTGTTATGAGAACTAAGTCTATTCTTGTTGAACAACCAGATGAATCCAAGTCTGCTAAGGCTTGGGTTCCCAAAGAAAACTAATTTTTTTTATTTATGTGCAGGGCATTCAAAACAGGTTAATGATTATGGATATTGGGACAGTGGATGCTCCAGGCACATGACAGGGAAGGAAGATTATTTAACTAACTTCACTCCCATTAAGGATGGTGATAAGGTTTACTTTGGAGGCGGATATGGAACTATCACAGGCAAAGGAACTCTTCTCACCAATAACTTGCGTTTTGAAAACGTATTTCTGGTAAAGGAACTTGATTACAATCTCTTTAGTGTATCACAAGTTTGTGATAACAAAAATAAAGTTCTGTTTACTGATACTGAATGCTTGGTGTTAAGCAAGGATTATAAAATCCCAGATGAGAAATATATTGACTATAGAACACCTAGGCATAAAGACATATATAATGTGAATCTTAATGGAATTAGGATGAATAATAATATGTCATGTTTTTATGGTAAAGCTTCAGTTGATGAGAGTAATCTATGGCACAGGAGACTAGGGCACATAAACTTTAAGAATATAAATAGGCTTATGAGACTTGGCTTGGTTGATGGTTTGCCTGAAAAGGCTTTCCACAATGACCACTCTTGTGTTGCATGCCTTAAAGGCAAGCAGCACAAGGTCTCATTTAAGTCTAAACAGGTGCACTCTAGTTCTAAACCACTTCACTTACTACATATGGACCTGTTTGGTCCAACTAATATAGAGAGTTTGAATGGTAAATCATACTGCTTTGTCATCACAGATGACTTTTCTAGGTTTACTTGGACTTTCTTTTTAGCTATGAAAAGTGACACTGCTAACACTTTAATTGATTTTATTACTCAGATAGAGAAGACAACTGGTAATGAAGTTAAAATGCTTAGAAGTGACAATGGTGGTGAGTTTAGAAATAAGCTTTTAGATGATTTTTGTGCCAAGAAAGGGATTACTAGGCAGTTTAGTGTTGCCAGAACCCCACAGCAAAATGGGGTTGCTGAGAGAAAGAATAGAACCCTAATTGAAGCAGCCAGAACTGTGTTGGCCGATGCTCACTTTCCTATAGCTTTTTGGGCTGAGGCTGTGAATACAGCTTGTTATGTTCAGAATAGAGCATTGGTCAACAAGATACAGAACAAAACACCTTATGAGTTACTTTGGGGAAGGAAGCCTAATATTGGTTTTCTTAAACCTTTTGGCTGTCATGTAGTTGTACTTGATACTAGTGATGCCTTAGGTAAATTTAGTGCAAAAGGTGATGAAGGTTATTTCTAGGATTATTCAGTGCAGAGCAAGGGATATAGGTTTTACCTTAAGAAGGAAAAACGTATACTTGAAAGAGTACATGTTAGGTTTTTAGAGAGTAAACCTAGTGATCCTGAAAGTGGTCCAAATTGGTTGTTTGACTTGGAACCTCTATCTAGGACTTTAAATTATATGCCTGTTACTAATCTAGACATTGTGAAGGTAACTTCAAATGTTGTGGAAGAACAAGTTGTTGATGTTTCAGGTACACAGGTTAATGAAGAGGTTGGATCACAAGCAGACAATGCACCTCCCATACAAGAGTATGTTACAATTCCCATATGGACAGATGCTTTTGCTGCTGCTGGAAAGGATAATGGTGGTCCTCAAGTACCACCAGTTAACAACATGCATGGTCCTTCAGGCGCTCACAAAGGCAACTCTGGCGCTAACAAGACAAATTCAGGCATTGATGGCTCAAACGTTGACAACACCATTTCAGGCGTTGATAACCCAAACGCTGACAACCAAGGTTCAGACGTTGACAACACTTTTGAGCATCTTTTCTCTTCTAATTTTGAACAAGGTGGACCTTCCAATTTACATGAAGAGGTTCATCCTAATATTGATGAAAGAGAGTCTGAAGAAGACATTGGCAACATGGATAATGAGATTGAAGACACCAGACTTTTTGAGGGAGGAGTTCTCACTTCTACTATGAAGAATCATCCCCCTTCCCAAATTATTGAGGATGTTATGACTCCTGTTCAGACTAGAAGATCTCATCAGAATCTTGGTGGATTCATTGCCAATATACACAAGAAGGTTGATACCCCTCTTGTTCAAGCATGTTTGTTTGCCTGTTTTCTGTCACAACAGGAACCCAAGAAGATCTTTGATGCTCTCAAAGAACCAAGTTGGGTGGAAGCAATGCAGGATGAGCTTCACCAATTTATAATTCAGGATGTTTGGGAGCTGGTTGATTGTCCCAGGTATGTAAGACCTATTAGGACAAGATGGGTTCTAAGAAATAAGAGAGATGAAAGAGGTATTGTGTTCAGAAACAAGGCACGTTTAGTGGCTCAGGGATATACACAAGAGGAAGGGATAGACTATGAGGAGGTCTTTGCACCAGTTGCAAGGATTGAAGCTATAAGGATATTTCTAGCCTATGCTTCCTGCATGGGCTTCATTGTCTATCAAATGGATGTGAAAAGTGCCTTCCTCTATGGAACAATTGTGGAGGAGGTTTATGTGATGCAGCCTCCTGGTTTTGAAGATCCAGAGAATCCAGACAAGGTGTATAGAGTCAAGAAGGCTATGTATGGACTTCATCAAGCCCCAAGAGCATGATATGGTACATTGTCCACTTATTTGGTGGAAAATGGATTCAAGAGGGGCACCATAGACCAGACATTATTTACCAAGAAGGCTGGTAAGGATTTCTTGCTTGTTCAGGTTTATGTTGATGATATCATTTTTGGATCTACTAATCCAAAGATGAGTGAGGACTTTTCCAAGCTTATGACAGACAAGTTCAAGATGAGTGCAATGGGGGAGATGAACTTCTTTCTAGGGTTATAAGTTCAGCAGAAAGAAGATGGTATCTTCATCTCTCAGGATAAATATATAGCAGAGATCTTGAAGAAGTTTGGCTTTTCTCCACATGAAAAGAGGACTACTACTCCTATGGATAGAGAACACCCTTAGGGAAAGGTTAGAGATGGAAAAGATGTGGATGTCAGGCACTATAGATCAATGATTGGTTCATTGATGTATCTCACAGCCTCCAGACCTGACATCATGTTAGCTGTGTGTGCTTGTGCACACCATCAAGTGACTCCCAAAGAATGTCACCTTTATGCTGTCAAGAGAATCTTTAGGTACCTAAGATGTTTTCCAGATCTTGGCTTGTGGTACCCAAAAGATTCACCTTTGGAGCTTATTGCATATTCAGACAGTGACTATGGAGGTGATAAGTTTGATAGAAAATCCATAACTGGTGGATGTCAGTTTCTTGGGAGCAGGTTGATATCTTAGCAATGCAAGAAACAAACAGTGGTGGCCAATTCTACAACTGAAGAAGAGTATGTTGCAGCAGCTGCTTGTTGTGGACAAGTCTTATGGATTCAGAACCAGCTGTTGGATTATGGGTATAATTTCATGCATACCAAGATATTTGTTGACAATAACAGCACTTTATGCATTATTAAGAATCCTGTACATCATTCTAAAACTAAACACATAGAAATAAGACATCATTTTATAAGGGATTGTTTTGAAAAGGGTTTAATACAACCAGATAGGGTTGACACATAAGAAAATGTGTCTGATTTACTAACTAAACCTTTTGATGCTGGAAGGTTTCAATACTTGGTCACAAGTATTGGAATGATCTGTCACACATAATATGTGTTTTGGGGTCTTTTTGTAAAAGTATGTACAGGATAATGCATTGTTATTGATCTTTTTGAGAATTTAGATTTTCCACTATATTTTTCTAACAATGACAAAGGTTACTTTAACACTGATAAGTGTTATTGTGACGTTGTCAGCAATATATTTGTCTAACGTTGACAAAGGTCTCCTTAACGCTGACAAGTGTTATCGGGGCGTTGTCAGCAACAATGTTAGTTTTGTGGTTTTTAATCTAAATGTACAGGTGGTGTTAGCATTATACCATTGGATACAGAGTTGCTTATGAATCCTTGGAGACTCATATGAGCATGTTTTTATTTATGGATGATGGTTGGAATTTTCTATTCCTATCTTGACATAAAAAAATTTTATGTTCATGCATATTTTTGGCAACATATGTAACACTGTTTAAGGGGAGGTTTTAGGAACCTTTAGGATTCTTGGGTATCCTTATGATACTCTTATCACAATTCAAGATTGTGTCCACATTGTTAGTTTTACTAAATCATGAGGCACTGTAGCATGCAAAGTTGATATACTATGCATGCTGCCAAGATATTTTTGGCCTAGAATTGGTTGTGGTCTGTTGGGAGACTTGGGAATGATTTTATCATGGGTTTTACCTGGGAGTAACAAGGAATTTTATGAGATAACTTAGTTGTTAAGAGTTTTGGTTAGCAAGGGACACTAGAGGACTGATATGTCTATCTTGCATAAGCAGGTGTGCATAACTGGACGGTGCTTGCCGCCCTATAATAATTACCAACTTATAGGTTATCTTCACTAGGATAAATTACTTTGTTAAGGTCCTTTTTCATTTTTAATATTTTTATTTTGGACGTTGACAAGTATTTTTCCAAGCGTTGTTGTGACCAATTTAGACGCTGACATGGCTTTGGCAAACGTTGACAAGAATATAGCCGTTGGGCGTTGATGGGTTATTTTTGACCGTTGACACTCATTGGGACCTACCAAGTTGTTACTTTTTGACGAATTTTGGGGCCGTAATTTTGGGAGCAGATAACTTTCAATTAATGGATGAGATAACTTATTTTCTTTTCAATATTTTCATGATTGTATTTTGAAAATAGTTTCCTCATTTTTGACCAATCACATGCATATTTTTCTCCTATATATTTGGCTCGTATTTTTTAAACAGGGTACCTATCATTCTTGTCTGACGAAATTTTCTCCTATACTTCATCTTTCTAACTCATTCAAACAGCTTTCACCAATGGCACCAAAATTTAAACCAAGTGATTTGGTATTGTGATTCAGGAGTCAACACAACATGATAGCATATTTGGACGCTGATGATACTCTGTTTCCCCAATACACACAGATGGTGGCGTATTTGAATGCGTCCCCAATTAGGTATGCTCTTTCTCATGCTCCTCTCATCTCTGTCACACATATTAAGCAGTTTTGGAATAGTGTTAGTTCCTCAACAGTTAATAATGTGACTACATTATCATCTATTGTTCATGGGCGTACATGGGTGGTTACTGAAGCCTTGGTTCGCCAGGCTTTGCATCTTGATGATGCAGATGGTATAACCACCCTCCTCATTCATGAAATAGAACAAGGACTAATGGCTTTGGGTTATCCTTTCCCTGATTAGGGAACTTTAAACAAATATCATAAACAGGAGTTTCCCCCAGCCTGGAAGTACCTCATACATGTCCTCTTACAATGTTTGAGTCCCAAGTGTACTGCACACAATGAGACTAATAGATCCATTGCTAGTGCTATTGTGTGCATTGCAACTGGGCAAAAGTTTAATTATTCCAAAATGATTTTTGAGGGCATGTGTAAAAACAAAGGGAATAAGATGACATTAGCTTATCCCAGATTTTTACAAATGGTTTTTGATGTCCAAAATTACTGCACAAGGGATCATGATAATTTTTTGAGATCCCTGTGCAAAAGAAAGCTATTTTTACAAAGATGAACTCACCTCCTCACCGTGACTTACCCCTCACCCCAGCTATGATTGCTGTCATTGAAGCAGCACAACCCCAACCAGACCCACAACCCCAACTTTACCCAATACCTGAACCTTTACCTTCACCTCAACACATGCAAATTGACCAAGAACCCTTTGACGCTGACACATTACATGTTGGCGTTGATACACCTAATCCAAACGTTGACACCAATCCTACACAGACCCAAACACCCCTTAACCAACCCACATCCACCCAATCCACATCCTCTTCTACCCCACCACAATATAGGTTGCAAAAACGCCAAAGGACTACTGGAGTGTTCTCCTCTAGTGGTCCTAGCCATGTAGCAGAGAGAACCACAACCACAAGTGTGGTTGGTGCTATGGATGAGGCTGGGACTATTGGTTTTGGCTTAGATGCTGGCCAAGACAGTCCTAACATCTTTAAGACCTCATCCATGCCCCATAAATCTAACTTGGGAGGTCAAATACCCATTTTAGAGGAGGGCAGATTGGAACCAATGACATTAATGGAATTGACAGCTGTCTGCATCAGCTTGCAAAAGCAAAATGCAGACTTGGTACACATTGTCAGTACACAAGGCCTTGAACTCAAGCAATTGATAGAGAGGATTGTTATTTTGGAGAATGCTAGCACCAGGCGTGGGATGGAGGAATCTTCCAAAGGGGAGGATGAGCAGATAAATGTGAGTGATAAGGGCTCATATGATGGTAAATCTTTGGGTGTTGCTGAGGCCCTAACTAGTTTGAAGAAGCAACTAGGTTTTGTTAGATCTCTGGTAACTCCTACAAATTTAGACATGTCTTTTACAGCTATGTTGGAGCAAATTACAAGAGGCGATGAGACAGGTAATTTGGGCGTTGACAAGCAGAGTTTGAACGCTGACATGAGTACTTTGGGCGCTGACACAGGCAAATTGAGCGTTGACGGACCTGCAGATGAGGTTGATGTATTCCAGTCATCATCCTTCATTAAAGAAGTTTCTTCACAGGTATTACCATCATCCTTACCCACCATTGATCCATTAGATAATGGTAAAGGAAAAATGGTAGAAGTAGAAGTTCTAAAGGATGCATCACAGGTTGAGTTTGATAGAAGGTTGGCTGCACAAATTATGGAACAAGAAAGAAAGAAGGTTGGTGAATCACCTTTTGTTGTCACTTCAGAAGAACAAGAAGGAAGTGATGAAGCTAGTTCAAACTCAAGTGTGATGATAATAGAACAACCAGAAAGACTTGAGTATGGTGATGATTTGGCAAGAGAGAAGTTGAATGAGTTGAAATTTCAAGTAGATTTTGATATGTCAGAGGTTGTTCAGATGTACCATGCTTGGGAAGATAGGTGTATGGAGAATCCACGTTTGACTATTTCAGACCAGATATGGGGTTTGGAGATTCTTCTAAGAGTACAAAAAGACTGCAAGGTAATTCTGAAACACAAAGCTAGCAATATTCTCTCAATGTTGAAAGGGATAGAAGGGAGTTGTACTACATGCTACTCAGATGTCATGGGACAGGATGGACTTATAAGAAATTGATTGGATTGTCATTTGAAGAGTTGGAGTTCAAGGCTTATCCCATTTGGGCAAGAGTGCAGGAAGAAAACACTCTAAGACTTCTTTCTGATGAAAGGAAAGAAGAACTTGCAGAAGAGATGGAACTTAAGAAGGCAATGATTGTTCCAAGACCTTTGAAGAAGGGAGTCCCTCTTGAGTTTCCTACAGATATGGATAGATTGGTGCCTAGTGAAGCTGCTATAAGAAGAAGCATCAAGCTCTCACCATTGGAAGCTTCAGATATGGTACAAGTGTTACCTCTTGATTCCAGAAACCCTATTATAATCTATGAAGAAGATGAATGTGGGTTTTGGAAGATTGGAAGGTATGGGAAAGAGGTTCACACTTTTACCACACTTATATCTCTCTTTGCAAGTTTTTATAGAGAAGACTTGGTAAACCTTTGGAGGTTGTTAGAGGCCAAGTATGAGACTGAGGCTCCTACTTCAGTCAATGCAATAAAACTGTGGTCAACATTCAAGAGAATGTGTGGACCAAGAGATGAAGATCCTGCTGTTTGGAAGGATCTTGAAGATGACCTCAGTGGTCTTCAATGGCGTTTGTATTCAGCTGCTGGTGTATATTACTTGAGTTCTACAAAGTTTGCTGAGTATCTACTTGTAGATGGTCAGTATTCAATGTCCAAAGAAGTTTTGGAGAAGATGAAGACAACACAGCTAGAGATTGATTATTCAAGTGACGTGGCCAAAGATTTGATCAGACATATTTATTACCAGTATGATAAATGTTGTAAGATTCCTCCTAGTTCTTAATGTTTATTCAGAAACTTGATTACTAGAGTAGATATCAAGTTTAGGGGAGGATTGTTGGGAATAAAATATAGCCAGTCTACTTGAGCGCTGACAAGAGGAAAACAAGCGTTGATAGGAAGAAAACAAACGCTGACAGATCAAGCGTTGACAAGAAGAAGTCAAGCGTTGATAGGTTGAAGACAAGCACTGATGGAAAGATTTAGTCTACGCGTATATTGTTTCTAGTAAAGATAAGTTCAACATTGTATTTTCTATAATTATCTTTACCTAGAATAGTTGATACGTAGACTCTTGTACAAGGCTTCTTATGTCTATAAAAGAAGACCTTTAGGTTGTTGTTCATATAAGTTTTCATACGTTAAAAACACTTTCATTGTAAGCAAGTTCGTTATATTCAATCAAGTGAAAGTTTGTTTACATCTTTGTGTGTTCTTATTTAAGTGTTAATTCCGCATAACACTTAGATTACTTTATACATATACAAAGGTTTCTCTACGTGTATAACTTGATCTAATCTTGTATACAAAGCTAAATCGATCTAAGTTTGGGATCAACAAGGCAGAGGTGGGAAAATTCAAAATAACAAAAGAAAAGCAACAGAAGACGAGGGTAGTTCAAGCCAACCTACTGAATCGTATTGGAAGAAATACAACATTTGGTATCGAAGGCTAAGGTATTGGAGGCATAATCATGTTCCACATTGTATTGACTTTATGAATGTAGAAAAAAATTGTGGGGATAGTTTTGTTGGAACTTTGCTAAATGTTCCTGGTAAGACGAAAGATGGATTGAAGGCACGATTGGATCTGACAGCTTTGGGTATAAAACCAGAGCTTTTTGCTAGGCTAGAACAAGATAAAACAACACTACCTCCAGTAGGCTACACGTTAACTAATGCTGAAAAAGACAAATTTTGTGAAACGTTAGCCAACCTCAGAGTACCATAGGGATATTGTTCAAATTTTGCTAGTTTGGTCAACGTAAAGGAAAGGAAGCTCATGTGCCTTAAGTCACATGACTATCACATGCTGATGCAAGAGTTTTTACCAATGGCAATACGTTCAATCATGCATCCACCCACACGATATGCTATTATCAGGTTTTGCTTTTTCTTTAAATCTATATGTAGAAAAGAAATCAAATTGGAAGAACTAGATACGATGCAACAAGAACTAGTTGTGACATTGTGCCTACTTGAGAAGTTCTTTCCTCCGTTATTTTTTGATATTATGGTACACTTGACTGTGCACCTAACTAGAGAGGTAAGATTGTGTGGTCCCATATGCTTTCGCTGGATGTACCCATTTGAAAGATGTATGAAGGTTATTAAAAACCATGTTAGAAACAGAAACAGACCAGAGGGATGCATTGCTGAGGAGATCATTGCGGAAGAAACAATAGAGTTTTTTAGCGAGTATCATAAAACAATGAAATATGTTGGTTTGCCACTTGATAAAGATGTAACCAATGAAAATGAGGACGGAATGCCATTGTCGGCCGGCACACCATTCGAAATGAATGGGGAATTATTTGCAAAAGCTCATTTGTATGTACTACAAATTACAAATGAACTTTTACCGTATATCGAGTAAGTATTACTAACACATGTCTATTTCATTGATATAAATATTCTAAAAACAAAAAAATTAATCAAATACATTGTTTTGTTTCAGGCGACACAAGGATTATTTGAAAAAAAAACCTGGGGTAAACGAATAGCATTGCTGGAGGCTGAGCATTGTAAAACTTTTGCTAAGTGGTTATATGATGAGGTAATTACTTGTATGATGTTTATAATTGTTTGTTTGTTGCTAAATATTAGTTAAATTAACATCTCAAAAACCATTACTAAGCTAGTAGTAGAGTATAATAAATAAGCACTTACAACGTAATGAGGCCATCTCCAACTTTCATTAGTAATTAGAAGCGTTGTCATTAGCTAGGATGTAAAACCCGCATGCTTTTACCATGAATAGTACCCTTAAGATCGTACGTACTAGATTAAAACTTTCCTTTTATAGTACGATTACGTTTACATGTTAGGATTTTACGTATTACGTACGTGTTAGAACACGATAAGTATTTATTACGCACGAACACGCAATAATTATTTAAACAATAATTAATCACGAACATGCGATCATGAAATCATGAACGTAATTAAATCACGAGCTAATATTAATTTCGTATATATATTTATTACGAACACGAATAAATATATTAAGTCACGATCAATAACTAATTAAAACACGTAAATTACGAACACGAGAACACACGGGAACACACTATAATATTTAGACTCGGGAAATGTATGGGTTACCCCATGTGGGCCCCATACCACGAAATTAGGGAGGGAAGATGGGCTTAGCCCATCAATTTTTACTAAAACAAGGAATTAGGAAAGATTTTGGTCATTTTCACTTTACAGGAAAACATCAAAAACCCTAAAAAGTTTTTCTCCTTCTCCTCTTCTTCTTCTTTTGGCCGCCACACATAAACACACCAAGGAGGGTGTTTATTTTATTTTGATCTTGGTTTTGGTGCAAGTGTTCGTGTTTGTTCATCCTCGTTTAGATCCACGCATTCGGTATATTCTTTTTACCCTTTTTCTTTTTGATTTGATCTAGTAATTAATTAAGAACATGATGTTTATAAAACCTAATTAAAAGCATAGATCTAACATGAAAAGGGTTATTAGGTAAATCAAAAAGGGTTGTTTAAGGAGTGTTTGTTGGCCGGCGCCTAAACCGAACCCCAAGAGGGGGTCTCGGTTTGGCTACTCGACCACCACCGAGACCATATGGTCCCGGTTGGGTGGTGTGGGTCCCACGGCAGCAGCAAGACAAGGGGAACCCCGAAGTGGTTCGGGGTATGGTGTCGATTTCATGTCTGGTTCATCGTTCTTAGTCAAGATCCGGTTCACGGTGTATGTTAAGATTATTTTTTTATAATCATATGTTAAAATTAAATTAATAAACATGACATGATTAATTTAATAACATGACTTAGGTTATATTAATTAGTAAAATCATGAAATTATTTACCTAAGTATTTTATATTTTTAGACTTATAATTAATTAATTATTTAAAAACCATGGTTATAATTAATTAATTAACATGACTTAGGTTATATTATTAATAAATAATAATACATGTTTTAACCTAAGTATTTAACTTTATTTAATTATAAACATGATATATTTTAATTAAATACTTTTAACCTATAGTTTATTTAAATTACATGAAATAATTAATAAACTATACATTATATCATTATGACTTAGAAAAAATCAGAAAAACACTTAGGCTTATATACTTAGCTTATTTAACTAGCTTATATCTATTTATGGAAACTTTCTATTTTTAGAAACTTATTTAATTAAGGCAGCTAATCTATTTATGGGAACTTTCTATTTTTAGAAACTTATCTATTTTAAGCAGTAATTCTATTTTTGGTAACTTTCTATTTTTGAAAACTTTCTATTTTTGGTAACTTTCTATTTTAGGAACCTGTTATTTTTGGAAAGTTACTTATTATTACACAGTAAGTATAATAATACATGAAATACCATAAATACTTAATCAGAATAGACAGAATATACGATAAACACAGTTTAAGGCTTTAAACAGTATAACATGATATGAACATATAAAATAAGCTAAGACATGATATAAAACCAGTTACGTATTAAGTAGTCAGATACTTATTCACGTATGTATTCATGTAGCATTAGTGATACGGAAGTAGGATTCCTCTCAGTCGTCTTCTTCGTTCACTGGACATAAGGTACGGATTCCCGTCCTTTCAGTATGGACATTCTTTCCTTATTAGGATTCCCCGTATGCAGCCAACTGTTTTCCCAGTATTTGTTTTATATGTTTTTGAATTGCTTATGTTTAATTAGAATACCTAAAGCCATATACATGCATGACCAGTTTCACCTAGTTATGGAGGTACCATAACCATAACATTGGAGGCACCAATGTTATGACTTCACCACGGCGGAGTGATTGCTCGTGACGTCCCTTCAGCTTTTGGTCATATTTTTATATTTATCATGTGGGGCGTATGGGTGCATCCTAGTTACATGTTTTCAGTCAGGATTTCATGGTGAATGTGGTGTGTGCCTTGCATCCTTCACAAGGAGTTGATCCCTCCTACCCAGAACCAGTATATTAAATTAGAGGCAGCCCCTCTAATTTGCATGATGAGGTCACCCCTCCAAGTATTCATGCACGGTGTATTTTCATGACCTATATTGGCTAATGGTAAAATATGTTAAACAGTTTTCATAAGATAAACATAAGGCTTTTCAAACTATAAAACCAGTTTTATGAACATGTTCCAGGTTTTCCAGGACTTATACATTTCCGCTGCTATTAAGTCTCTATTATGTTTTAGTCACTTATACTATGTCTATATCCGTGCACTGAGCGTTTTACTCAGCCGTTACCTTCCTTTCCATGTCCCAAAACGGCAGGTACCCTAGGAAAGACTCGAGCATTTGGAGGACGTGCATAGGATGGAAGCTGCTAGAGACTTCTTTTCCTTTTTTCCTTCATATACTTATGCTTGCTTAGTCTTACATTCATTTATTTTACTTTATTTTGTTTTGGGCTTATGTTTGGGAACCGATGTTTGATTCCGGTTATCCCTATGGTCATGTAATGTTTCAGACATTTATCCTTGTATGCTTTGATGACACGCCATAATTACGCATGACATTCCATTTATCAAAATGGGGTGTTACGTAGGAAGAGGTCCACCAACACACCATTTCTTTATCTAAACACTATTCTTTAACTGTTGAAATGCAGGTTTTGAGAGAGTTAGCAATATCAAAAGATAGTGTATCAGATACTGTTAGGTGGATATCATTTGGACCACGCGTCACCGTAGTGAAATACGATGCATATAACATCAATGGGTATACATTTCATACGAAAATAACTGATGGCAAAGTTCACCAGAACAGTGGGGTTTGTGTTGAGGTAGAAGATACTCATATATCCAAAGAAGTTCAAACAAAAAAATATTTTATTATGGGGTTTTACAAGAGATATGGATACTAGATTACCGTTTCAAGAGAATTCCTATTTTAAAGTGCGATTGGGTTAATCACAAGAAACATGCGGTCAAAACAAATAAGCTTCTTGGTTATACATTGGTAGACCTAAATAACTTAGGCCACAAAGCTGATCCGTTCATATTTGGCTCACAAGAAGGACAAGTGTTATATGTCCAAGACCAGGTACAAAAAAATATGTCTATTGTCTTCAGGACACCTAACAAGAATTACAAAGATACATATGACGAAGTCGATGAGGAATTTAGTATAGTTATTCACCAGAACAATGATAACACTTTGCCAGGTGAACCTGTAGGTGATGATTCACATAGTGACTACTATCGAGCCGGCGGTGAAGGGGTTGTCATACGAAAAATCAAGTGAAGCCTTACATGCTCAAGTTGGCACAATCAACCTTTTTATCGTATTTAACTTGTTCTTTTAGAGGATAGGAATATCTGAATTCTAGTACTTGTTTAAGGATTTATGTTTGTGTGCATATCACAAACATAAATCTTTCATTTTTTTCTACAAAAACACTCGTAATCTCTTATTTGAATATAAATTTTCTTTAACATTCAGTGCTTATTTTAATTATGTTTTTATGATATTTAGATTTCAATTGTGTCCTGCTGATATAGCTAATTACATGTAAGTTTTCATAATCTGTCATATTAAATTCTGTCATACTAGTGAAACTTTGTGTTCAAAAAGAGTGTTCAAATTGGTCAGATGAGTTGCATATCTGTTTATATAGTGACATACTACATAGTATTTTTTACTCTATATTTGTATCTACAGTGTCCATATAAGTTTTCATACTATTTCATAGTGAATTCTGTCGTAATTGTGTCGTTTGTGTTCGACTATATTGTTCAATTTGGTGATTGAGTTGCAATTACTGAACTGCACAATGTATATATAGCTATTGCATTAGTTTGCAAGGATGGTGTGGATGTACATCAGCCTAGGTATAACTTTTAACTCCACTAGTGATTTGGCTTGCGAATGCTTATTTTATTGATTATCCAGCTTATTTAAGTCTTTTGTTGGTCACCTTTATATTTTAGGTTGGTTGCATGCCCTAAAATTGCTTAAAGTTCACTATTCCTTTATAAATTTGATATCCTGCTCAACATAAGGGGTGTTTGGGACTGTATGTTAAACCATTATTGACAACATGATTTAAACCTCATATTGCCTGCACACCTAGGGTTTAGTTACAATAGGTTAAAGTTGGTATTAATTTCAGTCTTCATTCAAAAATTTTGTGATTAGCATGTTTGCAAAAATATACTCTTTACTGAAGTGCATTATGTATATATAGCTATTGACATAATGAGTATAAGGTTGTGTCTGCAAGAGTATAAGTTTGTGTCTGCAAGAAGTTTGAATAATCTATAATACATAACTTTTTCATACTTGGCAACTTTATGCTCAAATTCATACTTAAATCAGTTCATGTACCTTCTTTAATTTCATACACACAGCACACTCTGCTATCTTAACCCCCAAAAATAACAACAGATACTGATATTAAGCATAACTATAAGTTAAAGATCAATTTAAGATGTAATATATACCAATTAAGATAAACACAATAGCAGCCTATTCAACGAAATTAAACATAAATGTCAAACATTTACCATTAGACCACCATATATTACATATGCAGTAACAAAACATGGATACATAGTGTAACACTCTCAATTTTCGTATCGGTACAGCGGAAGGGTCTTTCAGAGTGTTACGGGATAGCACAATAACTCCAATCATAGACAACACATAAAAATGGTTGTACAAGGTTTAACAAACATTCATTCGATAAAAAGTTTCAAAAGCGTACAACAGGTCCCAAATTATACAGGTCATTAAGTTTACAAAACACAGATCGAATGAACATTTTTAATATTAAGTGTGGGCCATCAGAGTCGATCTCCATCCGGATTACCTTCAAGCACCTGAGATAGAAAACATGCAAAAATCATATCAGCGAATGTCGATTGAATTCATAGAGTTTAATGAAAACCGTTATATAAAACAATCATTTACATTCATTTAAAATCAGAACACAAGTATAATATCGGAAGTAAGTCCACATATTGCTAGTCAGGCAATATATATATCAAGCATACATCTGAAACCGTCCATGAGACCGTAGTCTCTATATTACCATGATAGGTAATATATTCATCGTTAATAGCGTCGTTATTATGTATAGGATACGTTTTTATTTGGATTAGGATTATTATTAGCCGCATGACATTGTTACCTTACTGTGAAAACAGCGGGCCGCGAACCCGACAAACAATTTGCCCATCTAAGTTAGCGTGTCGTCACAAAAATCACGCTATGGAATCTTCTCATACATAAATTCGCTTACCAATCAATGTGGTACGACGGGGATCAACCGTCAAGGCGCGAACTGGGGTGATCGTCCCCAAATAGTACTATCAAATGCATAAGCGTCTACCAAATCCCGGTAGTTCACAATTCATGCTAATGGGACTTTAAGTGACATAACCTAACTACTAATAATCCTTTTAGTCTCGAATATAGGGTCATAGCATCATTCGGGTCCATATCATTAAGCATACAATCGGGACTACTTGTGTTCTATTTTTATAAAAATCTAGCATGTTATCTCCCTCGCGGGTTTACAAATCATTTTATAAAACATTTAAAAAGAGTGCGAGGCTATGAACTCACGTTGTTAATGAAAGGCGGATTATCGGCTACGGGCGTGCTTCGGTCACGGAAACCTATATAAATAATAATCGGTCTTAGACTCGGTCCAATGACTTTTATCAAAATAACAATATACATATGATGATTTTGTACATATGATGATGATCAAGTGGGTTTATAAATCCTCGTTTACTCATTTTAGTGTTTACGTTTTGGTAACGTCTTACTAGTTAGCTAGTTTTAACTATTTATTCATTTTAAGTCCATTAAGCCTTTTATAAGTTCTTTAACTTGTTTTTACCCATTTTATACCTATATGATCAGTATATATACTTTTCATGTTGGGCCCTATTGGGTTAAGCCCAAATAATTCTTTTTACAAGTATTTATCTTTTTAAGTCTAATTATTAGTCCAATAGGTTTAGTTAGCTCGTAAATGTCCGTAATTCTTATAGTTCGGGTTTTATCGGTTTTTACTTGTATTAGTTACTTATACATAAGTATACAACTTTTATAAACTTTACATTAGACGGGTTTGGTCGTCTAAGTTTTATTTGGCGAAAAACGTTAATTTTACGGCGATAGCCGAAAAAGTCGTAAAAATCAAGTTTATATACTTATAAATATTATTTTACCACCATTTATATAAATTACCCATTTAATTAACCTTTTATACATTTATATAAATAAGTTTTATAAGTTAGTGGGTTTATATTTTTACATTTTATATATTATAATGTGAGTGCTTATATAATAATAATAAACATTATTTCCAAAATCTGATTTTTAACTTCATATTCACCATTTTTACCATATCTAGAGTTCTACAATGACTTAGAAGCTCATTTTTGGATGACAATTTCTTCATAATATGTGCTACATATAACTTAGTTATAGCTACTGCCCATTTTGAGTCTAAGTTGCCTTAACAGTCCCTACAAAACTGGTTATTCAGATTACACCACCTAACTTGTTTTGATCATATCTCACTCATTATTTTGATTCCATTGCATGGCCAACTCTCACATGTGTATAACATCATCTACTTACTGTAAATAGATCAAACCATGCAATTTTATCAGTTCATCTTTTAGTTATCTACTGTTTTTATACAGCCAACTAAATAGTCAAGATTTTAGCTTCATTTCTTATGGTTATCATCATTTTTAAGCATGTTTATCAACACTTGATCCCCACACAACATTTTTATCATCATATATACATCATATACATATACAAAATGAAAAAAAATACATTTGTTCTTTACAAAATAATAAGAGAAAAATGTAGAGGATGATCTTCTTTACCAATCCAAGTGGATTTCTTGTTTTAGGAAGGCAAGAACTTGATGAACACAACAAGTATCTCGAAGACCATCAAATATCAAGAACATAGGTTGGAAAATCAGCCCTAGGACACAAGCAAATCACCTCCAAAGTTGTTAATATGGCCACCAAATGATCAAGGCTTCAAGATAACACCTTAATAGGACTAGTAAACATGTGGTTTATGGCTAGAAAAGATCAATGATGGTGTTTGTTGGTTAATAGTGGACGGCACAAAGGGAAAGTTGAGAGAGTTTTTAGAGTGGTTTGCATGGAAGAAATGGTAGAAATGAAACAAGTTGCTAGTTTTTGTTTAGTGGTAAAAGAGTTAGCTTAATGTGTAAGCATATGCTTACACATGTTGTAAGCTAGCTAAGACTTGATGCCACATATGTGTGGTGGTGTCAAGTTGCCGTCCCATATTGCTAGTGGGGTGGGGCAAAGTGTTTTGTCCCATCTCACTAGTTTACGGGTATTTCTCGATTCTAGTTTTCTCGATTTGCGTGCCCTCGGGTCGTTTTACGAAAAACGTTTTTATAAATTATGAATCACCGTCACAAAACGAATCTAATAAAAATTGTCTCATCAAAAACGGAGTTCAAAAACATAAATACGTAATCCTAAGGTTTCCGGTTTAGTCGTAAAAGACGCCAAATTATGCACGTAAGCCCAAATTTAAATCCGTAAATTGTGAGTTCGTCAACCAACACAAAAATAAGTTTCAAAATATTATACAAGAAAATATTTTACTACCTGAAAATGTTAGATTTGTCACAGCTTTTCCTCCTAAAAGGGATCAACGTCCTCGTGATCCATTTCATTTGGATGTCCGTTTCTTATTGAAATCGAAGAGGTGCGGATATTTCTTCCACATTTCATCCTCTCGTTCCCAAGTATACTCTGGTCCATGCTTTGAATTCCATCGGATCTTGACAATAGGTATCCGACTTTGTTTCAGTTGATTTACCTCACGGTCTATAACTTCTACGGGCTCTTCGATAAAATGCAACTTCCCATCTATTCGAACCTTACCTAACGGAATTTTCTCATCACTCACTGCTAGACATTTCTTCAGATTAGATACATGGAATGTGTTGTGAACACCATGAAGTTCTGGGGGTAACTCTAGTTTGTAAGCCACCGGACCTACTCTAGATAAAATCTTAAAGGGTCCAATATAACGGGGATTCAATTTTCCTCGTTTTCCAAATCTTATAACGCCTTTCCATGGCGATACCTTCAACATTACTCGGTCACCCACTTCAAACTCTATTGGCTTCCGCCGCACATCCGCGTAACTTCTCTGTCTACTACGGGCAGTCAACAACCTCTTCTTAATCTGAACTATCATCTCCGTTGTCTCCCGGATCAATTCCGGTCCCGTGAGTTGGGTATCCCCAACTTCACTCCAACATACAGGAGATCTACACTTCCTACCATACAAAGCTTCAAACGGTGCAGCCTTAATACTAGAATGGTAACTATTGTTATACGAAAACTCTGCTAACGACAAATGTTTATCCCAATTCTTACCAAAGTCTAACACACAAGCTCTCAACATATCTTCCAGTGTTTGTATCGTCCTTTCACTCTGCCCATCAGTCTGGGGGTGATAAGCAGTGCTCATGTCGAGATTCGTTCCCAAAGATCTTTGGAGAGATTTCCAAAAATTCGATGCGAATCTAGGATCTCGATCTGAAATGATCGATACAGGCACTCCATGCTTGCATACAACATTATCAAGGTATATTCGAGTCAGCTTCTCCAGTGAGAACTGCTCCTTAACCGGAATGAAGTGTGCTGATTTGGTCAGTCTATCGACAATAACCCAAATCGAATTGTTTCCAGATGATGTTCTAGGAAGCTTGGTGATAAAGTTCATTGTAATTCGCTCCCACTTCCATTCAGGAATCTTTGGCTGTTGAAGTAGTCCTGATGGTTTTTGATGTTCGGCCTTAACTCTAGCACAAGTCAAGCATTGAAGAACATACATAGCTATGTCAGCTTTCATATTCGGCCACCAGTACAACTTCTTCAAATCATGGTACATCTTATCAGATCCCGGATGAATGGAATACTTAGATTTATGGGATTCTAACATAACCAAATCTCTTAAGCCTCCAAACTTAGGTATCCACATACGACCTCTTAAGCATTTCACTCCATCAGCTCTAACCTCTAAAGGATCTCCTTCTCCTCGGAACCCTTCATTAAAAAAATTCTCCTTCTTACAAGCTTCTATTTGCGCATTTCTAATTTGCTCAGGCAAATTATTGTGCACGGTCAAGACTAGAGAACGCACCCTGATAGGCTCTCTATCTTTCCTACTTAACGCATCAGCAACAACATGGGCTTTTCCTGGGTGATATTTTATATCACAATCATAGTCACTTAACAACTCTATCCATCTTCGTTGCCTCATGTTCAATTCCTTCTGGTCGAGAATATACTGTAGGCTTTTGTGATCGGTGAATACCGTACACTTGGTGCCATACAAATAATGTCTCCGCAACCTAAGAGCAAAGACTACAGCTCCTAACTCAAGATCATGAGTAGTATAATTCTCCTCATTCTTCCTCAATTGCCTAGAAGCATAAGCTATCACTTTCTCTCGCTGCATCAAAACAGCTCCATAACCTCTAAGAGATGCATCACAATACACTACAAAATCTTCACTCCCGTCGGGTAATGATAAGATTGGCGCACTACATAATTTTTGCTTCAATATCTGAAATGCTCCATCTTCATCACTTCCCCAAACGAAAGGTTTATTCTTCTGAGTAAGCTTAGTCAAGGGTTTAGCTATCAAAGAAAATTCTTTAATGAATCGCCTATAATAGCCAGCTAATCCTAAGAACTGTCGCACTTCCGTTGGCGTTGTCGGTGCAGACCAATTCTTAATAGCTTCAACCTTTGCAGGATCAACATGAATTCCATCTCTGTTAATCACATGACCAAGAAATTGCACAGAATCTAACCAGAAATCACACTTCGAAAACTTAGCATACAACCTTTCATCCTTCAACAACTTCAAAACAATCCTCAAATGTTCTCTATGCTCATCTTCATTCTTAGAATAGATTAGAATATCGTCAATAAACACAATCACAAATTTATCCAAGTAGGGCTTGCACACTCGATTCATTAAATCCATGAAAACCACAGGTGCGTTAGTTAACCCAAATGGCATTACTTGAAATTCATAGTGTCCATAACGAGTTCTAAATGCAGTTATATGAATATCTTCTTAACGGACGCGAAGTTGGTGATATCCTGACCGCAAATCTATCTTAGAATACACACTAGATCCTTGCAGTTGATCAAACAAATCATCAATCCTAGGTAAAGGATATCGATTCTTAATTGTCAACTTATTCAGTTCCCTATAATCAATGCACATACGAAAAGATCCATCCTTCTTCTTAACGAACAAGACTGGAGCTCCCCAAGGCGACGAGCTCGGTCGAATAAAACCTTTATCAGACAACTCCTTAAGTTGCTCAGATAACTCCTTTAATTCAGAAGGGGCTAATCGGTAAGGCGCACGTGCCACCGGCGCAGCACCAGGAATTAAATCGATTCGAAACTCTACTTGCCTTATCGGTGGAAGTCCGGGTAAATATTTAGGAAATACCTCAGGAAATTCACAAATAATAGGTACATCTTCCAATCGTTTCTCCCTAGACTCATTCCCGGTCACTTGAGCTAAGAATAACTCACAACCGTTCCTGATGTACTTTTGGACTTTAATACATGAAACGATTTTCAAACGGGATTCACCTCGACTACCATCAATTACTAACGTCCTATTCCTAAGAGGAATCTTAACCTTCTTCTCTCCACATAAAATAGTAGCATTATTCAACGACAACCAATCCATACCAATAATAATATCGAAACTACCTAATTCTATCAACATCAAATCAATCGGAAAGGAATGGTTCAAGAGATTTAGAGAGCATCCTTCTAATAGCTTATTATTTTTCACTAATTTACCATCAGCCAATTCCACCTCGTAACTGGTACTTATCTCAACAGGTTCAATATCAATAAGGGTACTAAATTTAGTGGATACAAAGCTCCTATCGGCACCCGAATCGAATAAAGCAACAGCATAATGATTGTTGAGTAAAAACGTACCAGTAACGACATTCAGATCCTCTTTCTTCACCTCAATTGTTCCAAGTTGGTAGATACCACCCTGGGGGTTTCTTCCAGGTACAATCGCTTTCAACTTGGGGCATTCCGATTTCCTATGACCTTCTTCATTACAGTAGAAGCAAATGGTTCCCTTCTTACACCTTTCAACCTTGTGTCCAAGCTTTCCGCAATTTCGGCACTTCCAGCAGTCGCCATCATGCCTCTTGTTGCCACACTTAGGACATCTATCATCGTTGCGCGGTGCATTGTTGGTAAGAGCATTTGCATTCCCCTTTCTCTTGTTCTGACGGCGATTGAAATTCTTCCCATTATCACCTCTATTTACACGCTCACCGTCTCCCTTTCTTTTCTCACCAACACGGGCTTCATCTTCCTTATCCTGAATTATCTGTCCAATGAGTTGGTAAGCCATTCGAACAGCATCATCAATGGTCAGTGGTTTAGATGATGTTACGTCCCCCCGGATATTCCTGGTCAACCCTTTCACATATTGCTCAATTCGGATCTCTTCGGGTTCAACCAATCGAGGACATAGCAAGGCCAACTCATGGAATCGATTCGTGTAACTATCAATGTCCACACCTTTCATTCTCAGATGAATCAACTCTTGCTCTAACCTAATTATCACACTACGAGGACAAAACTCCAAAGTCATCCACTTCTTGATTTCAGCCCAAGGAGTAGCATTAGCAACATCAAGACCCATGAAAGCAATTCTCCCGTTCCACCAAGTCAACGCACGACCTTTAAGAGTAGCCATAGCAAAAGTCACCTTATCTTCCTCCTTACACTTACTAATCCTAAACACCGATTCAATCTTCTCGATCCACTGGCTTAGTCCTACAGCACCTTCAGTTCCATTAAAAGGTAGAGGTTCACACTTCATGAACGTCACATAAGTACAACCACCAACTTCAGGTGCATTCGTTCCAAGTCCTCCTACATTTCCTCCAGCATTAGCATTCACATTATTAGCATTCACATTCACATTAGTACCGCCAATTCCACTACCGCCAGCTCCACTACCGCCAGCTCCACTACCGCCAGCTCCACTACCGCCAGCTTCATTTCTAGCATTTGCCATAAATTCAGTCATAGATGCGGTAACTTGCTTCGTAATAATCCTACGTACATCATCCTCAGTCACAGCCTTCTTGGGCGGCATAGTTCTATAATTTCACAATTTCAAAGTATTAAGCATTCATTCAACAAAGGATTCATATAATATGGATTGAATTCATAATCAAGATACAAATAAGGCACAATATGGAATTCAAGACAAGATACATATTTCATTCGATCTGAAACAAAAGTATTGTCTTAGTACATCCATATCAAAGTTCTAGCACTATATACACTCAAAATTCGTGCCAAGTCTATTACTAACAAGTCGGTTCAGTCAAAGCTACAAACACAAAAGATATAAAGGTCACTACTAAATACAGACTGGTCTACTGAGAACCGCCAGATGGTCCATCATCCATCGTCTTCTGAATCTTCGCCGGACGATCACTAGACACATCTTCAGCTGGGCGCTTACGGATTACTCCTCTTTCAACCATGTCGGCATAAAATCTACTATTCCATCCGTGGGATATATTCAACTCCTTTTCGGCTTTCTCACGCATCGCACGAGCCACACTCAACTGAATCTCCATAGAATTCACCTTTCTCTTCATAGCAGCATACTCACCACTTTCCAATACCGATAACCTCATAAAAGCCTCATTCAAAACACGTTCTACATCACTCAAATCCAAACTAAGAAATTCTCGCTCTTTCTCGCCAATCTTAGCCTTTGACTCCAAATAAGCAACCTGAGTCTGAACAATACCTAATCCAACCTCTGTCACACAACTGTTAACACGGGAAGCATCTAGATCACGTCTCAAGGCCCATGGTGCAAGACCATCAATATGAGTAGCCTCTCGAGTACTAGACGACTCTCCTATCTCACGTCTACGAGTATCAATACCATCAGTACCGTCAGGTGCATCGTCATCCTCATCCTCCTCTGATTCAGAATCAGATTCAGACGATTCAGACATTTCATCCCTAGGTAACTCATCCTCAGAATCAGACAAACAAACTGGTGGGGGCAAAGGCTCGCCCTCTGGAACATCATACGGATAAATAAGCTCAGCTTCCTCATCGTCATCAACCTCAACATCTATACCTACGTCCTCCTTGACATCCTCGTCGTCAATCTCGTCATCTAAATTATCTAACCCAATCTCATCCTCATTCTCAATATCCACATTCTCAATTTCCACATTCTCAATCTCATTCTCTACTACGTCAACCTGAGGGGCAATCTGATCTCCTAGTCCTAACTCGGGCTCGGGATCCTCAAATGGTTCCTCCTCATCATCAATATCAAAATCTACTAAGTCTAAATAAGGGTCATATTCTATATTAGGTTCGGGAATAGCATGGTTTTCTACAGGAATATTAGGGTCAGCCATGACAATCTGCATTTATATATATATCTCGTATTAGGATAACATACTAGTTAAACAATTACATAATGAAATCACGATATATACATATATATAAATTAAATTATATATATCAAAAGTATATATCTTCTCAATAGGGCTTGTTGGTAACGTCGGAGATCTCTGGCACCGTTATAGTCAAAAGATTTTTCAAATATTTTCTCAAATGTTCATTGTCAAAAGATTTTGAAAAGTTTTGTTCAAAACCTTGGTTTTTAAAATCTTTTGTTCTCTATAACGAGAGCTCTGGTACCAAACTGTAACACTCTCAATTTTCGTATCGGTACAGCGGAAGGGTCTTTCAGAGTGTTACGGGATAGCACAATAACTCCAATCATAGACAAGACATAAAAATGGTTGTACAAGGTTTAACAAACATTCATTCGATAAAAAGTTTCAAAAGCGTACAACAGGTCCCAAATTATATAGGTCATTAAGTTTACAAAACACAGATCGAATGAACATTTTTAATATTAAGTGTGGGCCATCAGAGTCGATCTCCATCCGGATTACCTTCAAGCACCTGAGATAGAAAACATGCAAAAATCATATCAGCGAATGCCGAGTGAATTCATAGAGTTTAATGAAAACCGTTATATAAAACAATCATTTACATTCATTTAAAATCAGAACACAAGTATAATATCGGAAGTAAGTCCACATATTGCTAGTCAGGCAATATATATATCAAGCATACATCTGAAACCGTCCATGAGACCGTAGTCTCTATATTACCATGATAGGTAATATATTCATCGTTAATAGCGTCGTTATTATGTATAGGATACATTTTTATTTGGATTAGGATTATTATTAGCCGCATGACACTGTTACCTTACTGTGAAAACAGCGGGCCGCGAACCCGACAAACAATTTGCCCATCTAAGTTAGCGTGTCGTCACAAAAATCACGCTATGGAATCTTCTCATACATAAATTCGCTTACCAATCAATGTGGTACGACGGGGATCAACCGTCAAGGCGCGAACTGGGGTGATCGTCCACAAATAGTACTATCAAATGCATAAGCGTCTACCAAATCCCGGTAGTTCACAATTCATGCTAATGGGACTTTAAGTGACATAACCTAACTACTAATAATCCTTTTAGTCTCGAATATAGGGTCATAGCATCATTCGGGTCCATATCATTAAGCATACAATCGGGACTACTTGTGTTCTATTTTTATAAAAATCTAGCATGTTATCTCCCTCGCGGGTTTACAAATCATTTTATAAAACATTTAAAAAGAGTGCGAGGCTATGAACTCACGTTGTTAATGAAAGGCGGATTATCGGCTACGGGCGTGCTTCGGTCACGGAAACCTATATAAATAATAATCGGTCTTAGACTCGGTCCAATGACTTTTATCAAAATAACAATATACATATGATGATTTTGTACATATGATGATGATCAAGTGGGTTTATAAATCCTCGTTTACTCATTTTAGTGTTTACGTTTTGGTAACGTCTTACTAGTTAGCTAGTTTTAACTATTTATTCATTTTAAGTCCATTAAGCCTTTTATAAGTTCTTTAACTTGTTTTTACCCATTTTATACCTATATGATCAGTATATATACTTTTCATGTTGGGCCCTATTGGGTTAAGCCCAAATAATTCTTTTTACAAGTATTTATCTTTTTAAGTCTAATTATTAGTCCAATAGGTTTAGTTAGCTCGTAAATGTCCGTAATTCTTATAGTTCGGGTTTTATCGGTTTTTACTTGTATTAGTTACTTATACATAAGTATACAACTTTTATAAACTTTACATTAGACGGGTTTGGTCGTCTAAGTTTTATTTGGCGAAAAACGTTAATTTTACGGCGATAGCCGAAAAAGTCGTAAAAATCAAGTTTATATACTTATAAATATTATTTTACCACCATTTATATAAATTACCCATTTAATTAACCTTTTATACATTTATATAAATAAGTTTTATAAGTTAGTGGGTTTATATTTTTACATTTTATACATTATAATGTGAGTGCTTATATAATAATAATAAACATTATTTCCAAAATCTGATTTTTAACTTCATATTCACCATTTTTACCATATCTAGAGTTCTACAATGACTTAGAAGCTCATTTTTGGATGACAATTTCTTCATAATATGTGCTACATATAACTTAGTTATAGCTACTGCCCATTTTGAGTCTAAGTTGCCTTAACAGTCCCTACAAAACTGGTTATTCAGATTACACCACCTAACTTGTTTTGATCATATCTCACTCATTATTTTGATTCCATTGCATGGCCAACTCTCACATGTGTATAACATCATCTACTTACTGTAAATAGATCAAACCATGCAATTTTATCAGTTCATCTTTTAGTTATCTACTGTTTTTATACAGCCAACTAAATAGTCAAGATTTTAGCTTCATTTCTTATGGTTATCATCATTTTTAAGCATGTTTATCAACACTTGATCCCCACACAACATTTTTATCATCATATATACATCATATACATATACAAAATGAAAGAAAATACATTTGTTCTTTACAAAATAATAAGAGAAAAATGTAGAGGATGATCTTCTTTACCAATCCAAGTGGATTTCTTGTTTTAGGAAGGCAAGAACTTGATGAACACAACAAGTATCTCCAAGACCATCAAATATCAAGAACATAGGTTGGAAAATCAGCCCTAGGACACAAGCAAATCACCTCCAAAGTTGTTAATATGGCCACCAAATGATCAAGGCTTCAAGAGAACACCTTAATAGGACTAGTAAACATGTGGTTTATGGCTAGAAAAGATCAATGATGGTGTTTGTTGGTTAATAGTGGACAGCACAAAGGGAAAGTTGAGAGAGTTTTTAGAGTGGTTTGCATGGAAGAAATGGTAGAAATGAAACAAGTTGCTAGTTTTTGTTTAGTGGTAAAAGAGTTAGCTTAATGTGTAAGCATATGCTTACACATGTTGTAAGCTAGCTAAGACTTGATGCCACATATGTGTGGTGGTGTCAAGTTGCCGTCCCATATTGCTAGTGGGGTGGGGCAAAGTGTTTTGTCCCATCTCACTAGTTTACGGGTATTTCTCGATTCTAGTTTTCTCGATTTGCGTGCCCTCGGGTCGTTTTACGAAAAACGTTTTTATAAATTATGAATCACCGTCACAAAACGAATCTAATAAAAATTGTCTCATCAAAAACGGAGTTCAAAAACGTAAATACGTAATCCTAAGGTTTCCGGTTTAGTCGTAAAAGACGCCAAATTATGCACGTAAGCCCAAATTTAAATCCGTAAATTGTGAGTTCGTCAACCAACACAAAAATAAGTTTCAAAATATTATACAAGAAAATATTTTACTACCTGAAAATGTTAGATTTGTCACACATAGTACATTAACTTAAACAAAATAACTGGGTTAGACACAACATACCCAAACTGCGTATTGATGGTAAAAAAAACACAAACATACGTGCCGATGCACAACAATCATCAAACATTTTCTTCTTCTGGTGGTGGAACTATTTCCATTAAAGTGGACCAAGCTTTCAACTCATCCACACCTTCAAGTTGTTCCTCGACAATCTTGTTCAAACGAAAAAGCTTCAACTCCAACCTCTTCTTTGAATCAGTAAAAGCTTCAATAGACTCCTCCCATTCAGCAGCTGGATGCTTGGTCTTCATTTCAGCAAGTGCAGTACGAACCCTTTTAAGGCTTACCTTAACTGGTTCAATCAAATCCCGGATATCATTAGTAAAAGCCTTCTCCTCAATAATTTGTTGCTCCAAGAAGACCCTCATGGCATACAAAATAGGTGCACCACCAGTGAGTTGCATAATCTCGTCCAACACAGGGGTGGCATTTGCATCAAAAGTACTTCCTTGAGAATCTGCCATGGATCGATTTATTAATTGAAAGAAGAAAGGTGTTTTTGATTTGGGGAAGATGATAGGTAGTTGGTGATGTTATAGATTATGTAACCATAGGCATGGTATTTATACAACCCATAACGACCACAGTTTTTTATCGGGGCAAATGAAGAGTTACAAACCATAATGGCAAATAGTTTGAACTCAATGCATGCAGGGAGTACCAAGGAAGCTTCGACACACACTCATAAATGTGTGTGACAATTTTTTTTTGATGGGCTTAGTTAGTCACATAAAAAATACTTGTTGAGACAAACTATTATTTTATGGGCTTAGTTAGTCACAAAGAAAATTACTTGTTGTGACTATGTGTAGTGACTTTAGTCATACAAACACTTAAAAATGTGACTCATATCAAGATTAGTGAAAACTAAGATTACATTTGGTTCTAAACATTTGTCACATGAATATTTTACTGTGTGACATTTTCAATGTGTTGGTCACATATAATCCCATTATAATGTGACCATAAATATACTTTAGTTACAAACTGCTTAAATGTTGTGACTATTGCTAAATTTATAGTCACATAATTGTTTGATGATTTAGTATGATCATGTACTATATTTGATCATTGTCTTCAAGTAATTATAAAATTTTGTCACATTTAAATAAATATAGTGGCAAATGTTTCAATACCTACTTTCAATTTGCAACACACACAAAATTCATGTGTGGTTAACATTTAACAAAATATACTAGTCACATTAAAATAATGTGTGTGACACCCTTGTTTATCAATTTATCACTTGTAAAATAAGTCTATGTAACCATATATGATTTTTGGTCACATTCAATGTGTGTATGGCAAATATTTGTCACACATGTATACGTATAATGTGACTACTACTTGAACCAGACTTTGATTCAGTAACACTCTCAAATTGTTAGGTGACTAACGACTCATCCAAAAAGCATTTGTTAGCCCTAGTCACGTAAATATTCATATGCGTGACAAACAAAATACGAATTGGTCATACAAACTGACTTAAAGTGTGACTGTTTATTTATGACTGGCGAATTCAGTCACACAAAAAAATATTTGTGACTACACGAAATTTGGTATGTGTGACCGAAAACCATTTTTGTACTAGTGTCTTCATTTTCATCTGGAGCACAGTCGAATGGTTCAAGAAGATAATCAAGTTTCCATTTATCAGTAAATCGACAAGTGCCTACAAATGGAACACTAAGAGCTTGACCAAAGTCTTCAAGAGAGAGTTTAATGAGTCGACCTTTAAGGATGAACCTAACATGTACTTTATCATCATCATAAATGAGAGAGTATGTGCTAACGAACTCTAAGAGAAATTTGGGATATATATCCTCTTTGATGTCCAACAAACAATCAAACCCAATTTTTCCGAACATCGATCGAGTATATATATATATATCCCTCAATATCCTCTTCGACAACTCTACCCTCGTGAAAGCAACGTTTTTGGAGTGAGGAATAGGTGTTTGTAAGTTGAGAGGAAGCACATATCTCGGAAAGGTTTGGCATGTATTGTCTAGTGTATCGGTGGTCTTGTTGATATTTCGAAGGCATGATTAGTACCTAAATACACAAAAGTATTTCCCCCAATTACTCGTATGTTACAAAAAATCAAAGAAAGTGAGAATATGTTGATACGAACCTATCCCATACTAGGCTCGTAATCGTTTCATAAGTTCCAAGTGTAGAACTCAATCAAAAAGCTAGCTTGTTTGAGGAGGGGACACGTAGACATTATAAAACATCAACCATTCCCATACATGGCCGATGTGGGATCATAACATTACCCCACCCTTTGAAGAACCAACGTCCTCGTTGGTCACGGCTATGTTGGTCACGGTTGGCACCCCCTTTGGGTCCAAGCCACCACTCCATAGGCCACCACTCCGAGCTCGTTGGTCACGGTTGGCACCCCCTTTGGGTCCAATTGATATGAACCGAATCGATTAAAGGGATGAAAAGAACAGTAAAGATAAGTAATCGACGTTCGAGAGGTCGAATAAACTCTCCCCGTTAACTAAGAAAACAATAAACTAAAATAAACCATATTCATATTTCTGCATATCAAGATTACAGCCCTCGTCCTCTATATATAATAGAAAGATACCTAATACTTAACTTATTTCTTAAGAAAACACAATAAAAGGAAAGTAGATAAACTAATTATTTAATAAATATAAGTAATAAACTGCCAGATCGTATCAATTGATATGAACCGAATCGATTAAAGGGATGAAAAGAACAGTAAAGATAAGTAATCGACGTTCGAGAGGTCGAATAAGCTCTCCCCGTTAACTAAGAAAACAATAAACCAAAATAAACCATATTCATATTTCTGCATATCAAGATTACAGCCCTCGTCCTCTATATATAATAGAAAGATACCTAATACTTAACTTATTTCTTAAGAAAACACAATAAAAGGAAAGTAGATAAACTAATTATTTAATAAATATAAGTAATAAACTGCCAGATCGTATCAATACTTCGCCCCGCAAAAACACCTTGTCCTCAAGGTGTTGTTCCAAAATTTTGCCTCGCGTGATTCCGGGATCCCAAGTTCTTCGTTTATCCACTTTGTGCGCTTCAAGAGCAAGCAGCAGTGTTGGTCTATGTTTTTGAATTTTCTTGTGCAGACTTGTAACTCTTCTTGTGAATCTGACGTTTCAAATCCAGGACCAAGTGAGGTACCTACCTTTCTAGGTTTTCTGGTTCGGACATGTGCCACTACAAACTTATTCCAAAACAGCCTTGCCTTGATCTTCGGGTTAGGAATCTGTTGATTTAGTTGGACCCCTAAAGAATCTGTTCCATCTTTTTCCAGCTTCTTTCCCACGGCTTCTGAATCTGACCCGAGACGAACATCTTCACCACACTTTTCTGTTGTGGCAGGTTGTGTTGGAGGCTTTTGAACAGGCGAGATGAAAGACTGAATTAGATTTATCATCTCTTCAATCTTTTGATTCCATGCTTCGCGCCTCTTATCCTCTTCAATCTTTTGATTCAATTCTGCACGCCTCTTCTCCTCTTCATAAGCTCTAATAGCTATTTGTTCCTGTCTTTGATTCCATTGATGCCATTCTTGACACCTCTGATTCCATTGATGCCATTCTTGACACCTTTGATTCCATTGATGCCATTCTTGCCACCTCTGTTCTTCCGCTTCCATTCCAGTAACTTACTTTTTGCTGATGAACAGTAACCGGCGATGAACAGTAACCGATGGACAATTTTTTTTTTTTGAACCCTAGAATCGAAACAACTCTGATGCCAATTGATACGAACCTATCCCATACTAGGCTCGTAATCGGTTCATAAGTTCCAAGTGTAGAACTCACTCAAAAAGCTAGCTTGTTTGAGGAGGGGACACGTAGACATTATAAACCATCAACCATTCTCATACATGGCCGATGTGGGATCATAACATATGTTTTATCAGTCTCTTGACAAACCAAGGTTTAATCCTTATCATTCTCATATTTACAATGTACGATGTTCATCATGAACAATGACACATTGACCATGTAAGATCAATAATGAACTTGAACATTGGTTTTTCAAAACAAGGTTTTTAAGTAAGCATTTAACAATGACATTACCAACTTGTTCATGGGTTCATATCCAATTCCATCAATCAACCAAATTATTTAGTCAAAATTCAGATTTGTTCTACAAATAGGTTTTAGTGAAATCTCAATGAACCTAAGGAATCATAGTAACAATACTATGTCAACTCTTATTCCTAGTAAGGTTCTAATTCAATGTCAATTTTAAAAAGTCCCAATTATGAATGTATGAACCCTAGAACAAATTAGATGAAATTGAAAGAAATAACTTACAATTAATTGATCTTGGATGATGGATGAGTGAAACCCACGAACTTGAATCAATTAATTTGAGTGACTGAAGGTTTTTGAAGCTTCAACAATGGTGGAAAAACCAAAAAACCTTCGGTTGTGTGTGTGAAGGAGAGAGAAGGTTTTGTTTGAAAAAGGGTATTTTATAAAAACTGGCGCTCTGACAAAGATTCTGCCCGTGGTTCCTTATCGATAAGGAATTGCGCTATTGAACCGCCAGAGATAAAGAACCGCCTATAGAGGCAGGTTTTTATCAAAGAAAAACAATGAATTTTTGAAAACCAAAAATTTTAAAATACTTAAAAATATATATTAAACCATTTAGGATATCACTGGACCACTACAACACTAAGTAATAATGCCTTGTTGAAGGATTACGAGTTGAATCGAGATAGGAAAAGACCAAAACGAACAAACGACTACTCGTAGCAAAGAAGCAAAGGGAGAGGAGTCAAGGGAAGTGAATCAAGACCAAGAACATTGCTCAAGAGACAAATGACATTCTTCAAATTGAGGAGGAGAAGAGCTTGTGTCATATATAGTGGTTTAAGACGTGCCTTTCCGGCGAAAGTCTAAACGGCTTTGGTAATGAATTATACCAAGCAATTTTGATGCATAGAATAAAATCATTTTTAAGAGTAGTCTTATTCTATTTCAAAACATGAGCAAAGTATAGATTAACTTTCTCTCCTACATGATCGGATAATTATTGCTAGAATTAACAATAACAATATCCTTGGAATATTTCAATTCCAAATGTGTAAAATCCACCTACAACTTAGTGAAGTAGTTTGGTATCTCAAGGGATTCACTAATCATCCTAGAGATGAGCTTAACTACACAAGTTACACATGATATAGGGCCTACTAACCGTAAGGGTGCAAACCATGGAAATCATGCTTGATACTTTAAGCTTCTACTAACTCACCCTACATCTCCATAGTGAGTCAAGTATCCAAGCAATGAAGGTTTGAGATGGAAAAAGGAAAGAATCACAAACCACAAGTAAATGTCAAGGCAAGGATGCCAAGAACAACCTTATAGTCAATTAATGATCAAAAGAATGATCAATAGGGCGTGTGGAAGAACAAAAGCGTACCTTGGCCACAAATTGCATTCCGAGCTTTCAAGGAACCGATGCAAAGCCCAACTATGACTAATAGTGACTACTAAGTCTTCAAAGACTAGTATCACTCCTACCTCTCTTGATATCATCATTCAATGATGTTGGAAATCAAAGAAGATGAGTCTTCTACAAGTGTAAGTAACTCAATCCACAATCAATAGAATGATTTATCTTCATGAGTACCTACACATAACAAGATGCAAACTAGTAGATACATTTCAAGAGTAAATCTAAAATGCATTAATACTATTAATCTAAGTAATATGCAATATTAACAATTTAAAAGGCTTATTTTCAACAAAAAAATAGTTTTGACCAAAGAAAAACTTTAGTACAACTTAACCTTCTAATTTGAGGAGACAATGGATCGATCCAAGTTTTAAAGAACAATATACTTCAAAGATCTTGTGTCACCATCGCTCTGATACCAATTGTAGAAACTAGAAGGGGGGTTGAATAGTTTCTCATCATTTTATCTCCTAATTAAAATTCCTTTCAGTTAGGTGAGTGCACAAAACTATCTTTTACTTGAAAGCTAGTTGCATAATGATTAGGTTCAATTCTAATGCATTAACAATATGTAGTAAGTATAATGATAATGAATGTAAGTAATAAGTAAGGAAAGAAACAACCTAGTAGGAAGACACCAAGATTTATAGTGGTTCGGCAACGAGGCTCTATCCTCGTTCCTACTCCACTCCTCGAGTACACCTTACTCGAGATTTCTACTATATCCACAAGCTCCCTTCTTGGCGGAGAAAACCTTACAACGTCGCTTACATTATTTTCCGACACTAAGATAAATGTCGAGACCTAATCTTAGCTAGGACCAATCTACACAACGTCCCCCACTTCACCATTTTATGACACAAGGCTAGATGTCGAGTTCTAATCCAAAGCTAGAACCAATATTCACAACGTTGCCTACTTCACCATTTTCCGACACAAGGCTAGATGTCGAGTTCTAATCCAAAGCTAGAACCAATCTTCACGACTCTTCATTTTGAAGCTAAGTGAGAACTTCACACAACACAACTACATATCACTTTATAGTTTAGTGAGAACTCACAAGACACAACCACATCATTTTATAGTTTAGTGAGAACTAACACAACTAATTACAACTCAATTAAACATATCCAAATACACACATGTAACTTGGATCTACACAACACAAATCCAAGCACATACATGTGCAATAGATTTACACAAATCTAATCCAAGTATTCACATATAGCTTGGATGAACACAACTAGTCCAAGTATTCACAAATACATTGGATCTACACAAGACACAAATAAACAAATGATGAACACGACTAGATCTTTAGGAGAAGGTGATCTTCATCAATGCTACATCTTTAATCACATCACAAGTGTATGAGTGATCTTCTCTTTGGAAAAGGTAAAGAAGGAGATCAAGAGGATAATCATGAGTAAACATACTTAACACATTAAGTGATCATTTAAAAATGACTAGGATTAGATAGGAGAAAGAAGGCTGAAAGAGATGTCCAAAAAGGGTTAATGAGAATGTAGATTTGATCCACTATTTATAGGACAAACATCCAACGGCTATATCTGCCCGCGGTTCCTTATTGGAGCCCGCACTTCCTTATCGATAAGGAACCGTCGTAGGTGCTAAGGTACCGCCGGCGTAGAGTCCGCTCCCTTTTATCTTTTAGTGAATTTGAAATATCTGAGGCTGTTTAAACCTTCAAAGGATATTCTTATGGCATTTGGAATATGCCATATTCAAATTTACATTTTTATTTTAATAAAACATTTTCTTAAAAATAAAGTTTATTAAAAATCTTTTGTTACATTTGACAAAAGTGAGTTTTAAGGCTAATCACTTATATGATAACTAAGCATGATTAAGATATGTTAGTTTAATGATTATTATCTTGATGATAGTGTTTGTTAGATAATTCGTTTTATGATTGTGTTTGACAATAAATGTATTTGTAATTTGTCGTGATCAAAACTAAAAAGATTAATTAATACTAACAATGTTTTAGGCATTGATTTGCATTAACAAAATCTTCCATCAACATTTTAGGTCGAGGCTCTTAATATGGCCACTCATTTACTAAATATATTGCCTTCCACGGCCATTACCAATGAAATACCTTATACCCGTTTGTTTGGCATAACCCCCGACTATAGCCTATTACGTACATTTGGATGTTTATGTTACCCTCACCTATATCCTAGTCACAAACTTGAACCACGCGCCACACCCTCAATACTTTTAGGACATGCTTCGAATCATCGTCGATATCATTGTCTTGAACTAAACACCAATAAAATAATCATCTCCCGCCACGTTACTTTGATGAAACCGTTTTCCCTTATAAATCTAGTCAACCGTCCTCGGTGCCTACTTATACCTTTTTGGATGATGCGCCTGATATACTACCACCATTAATTCCATCCAATCATATGATGCCTACTACTACCTTTGAACCCTCAACTGCTAATACACCACCGATTCCTACTACTACACCACTTAATGAAAATCTTAACCCACATGTTACCTTTGTGCACTCTGAAACGACCCAAGATCAAACACCACAAACACCGGTCCATGATCAAACACCATATACGGCAGCTCAACATCCTGCTTTGGCCCAACACCAATCACCAACCCACTCTGAACCTACACCTACAATTACACCCATGACCCAAAATCAAACTATTACTCACCCGTATATTATTCCTGATCCACCTCAAAACCCAAACCTTGTCTCAAGTGATCCCATGGTCACACGTTTCCGTGTCGGGACTGATCATCCTAATCCGAAGTATAATTTTCATGTGTCCAATGCCTCACCATTACCAAAGTCTTATCGAGATGCGTTTAATGATCCAAATTGGTAAAATGCTATGCGTGATGAACATAATGCGCTTATTAAAAATAGCACTTGGACTTTAGTACCTCGACCTAAGGACACCAACATTGTTCGTTGTATGTGGCTTTTTCGTCACAAGTATTTGGCAGATGGTACACTTAGGGGCCGTTTCTCTTTTTTTTGGTATTAAGTACTGTCTAGATAGCTTGTCTAGTTTGGGAGAATGTGACTATATCTATGTGGATGTATCTTGTTTCTTTTTTTCTTTCTACTGCAACATTTGATAACAAAAATGACCATTATGGCCATAGTTCTACATCTCATCAAAACAAAACCAAAAGTTATATAGCAGAGAAAGAACACGAGATCAAATTCAAGAACTAAATTTCACCTTTTGTGGAATCAAATTCAAGAACCATGTGTGCAACAAGATTCATAAACTTAATAATCTAATATTTTAAAATCAATAACCCATCAAGAACCCATTAAGGTGAACACCAGATCTGATTATTTGAGACACAGGTGATGAGGAGATAGATATTTGATGTGGGGATCGATGTATGGGCCATCGACTTTAATGTAGATTTGTCAAATTTGATGTCAAATATGGTGTGGGTGATCGACGTGGAGGAAAAAGATCAGTGGTGTTGTTATAGAGATTTGTAAGAAGTGAGTGGAAGGTTTTCTGGATGTGTTGATTGTAAGGAAGGAATGAAATGATGATATGAACAAGGACAAAGATGAGGATAGAGATGAGGGGTATAAATGTCAGTAAATGGTATAAGAATGATATATGAGCATCTGGTTCGGGATGAGTTCGTTTTTATCCACTTCCCCAATCTGACGTTCATCTAGCAAAGTTTAAAAAAGAAACACCAATTTATATCTCTCTGGAGCCATTATTTTCCCATATGATCCATTAAGTTAAAAGTAAACAACCCCTTAGTCGCTACAAGGCTCGTCTTGTGGCAAATGGTAGTACACAGATATAGGGAGTTGATGTTGGGTCAAAAAGTTGATGTGGCAGAAACTCAAAAACGAAGAAAACATGAAGATTCTGTCTAAGCGTTGTCAAGAGAAATTTAGGCGTTGACAAGAACAAATCCAGAGTTGTTGGCTCAAGAGTTGTCGTGTGCAATTCAAGAGTTGTTATATGCAATTCAAGAGTTGACAGAATTGTAGACAAGAAGCTTATGGAAGCTTCTATTTAGATAAACATGCAAAGATATTCTGCATAAGTTTATTTAAATAGAAGATTCACATGTTTATTTATTCTTATCTCTTGTAAACCCTAATCCTTACACTATAAAAGGAACCAAGGGTCTTAGGTTTTAATCATCAATTCATATACAATGTAAACCTAAAGCGTGTGTCGACTAGACGTGAGATTCAATGTATACACGTCTAGTGATTGTTTGTTATTAATATAAAGAACAATCCAATTGTGTTTTAATTCATGTTATTGTGCCTAAACACCTTGTTAATGTGTCATGTTCTAATTCCGCTTTGATTTTATAATCATATGAACATGGTGCATTCCTAGTTGCTTCAAAGATCCGGAAATCAAGGTTTCCACAATTGGTATCAGAGCCTCGTGGCTCGTGATGCTAGGACCAACAAGGTGTTCGTGTATGGTGAAGAAAAGAAAAATCCGTCTAGGGTTTTTCTGGACGTTTTTGTGTGCGCAGCAGTATTCAGAAGGTGATAACTTTTGATGAACCGTTGGATCGTCACGAAATTTTATATGTGTGTTCTACATACACATATCTAAACATCTATCGGAGGGATTGTCAAGTTTTATCCCCAATCAAAAGTTATTAAGCGTCGAAGTTGGCTGATGAGTGATTTTTAGATTTCCTGTTTTACATAAAATCATGATTTAAGGGTTTTTATACAAACCCTAGATCGTATTTACACAGGAAGGAAGATGTGCTCTTGTTCATTGTTATCAAGTATACTAGCTTTGGTGAGTGATTTTCTAAAAATCATGATGAACCCTAGTTTCTTGTTCATGTCTGTTGTAATTTTTCGTTTAGGGTTTACTTGATAAACCTTAGATCCATGAGGTTTAGCAGCAGATTATGATGATGACAAGCAGCAGAAGATACACTGTTATGATGTATGTTTGTATCACGTGGGATACAAAAGGAAGTATTGAACATACGTAGGTTATTATTAAGATAACAAAGGTTTTCAGAACCCTAGATCTACTCACGTGGGATAATAACAGCAGGTATGTTTAAGTCTGTGGTGTTCATGTCATATGAAGAAACTGATTTTGGATGGATGGAGCTATGAAGGTAACGTTTGTGGTTATCTAATTATGTCATGTTTGCTAAAGTAACGTTGGATTAGTTTCTGTGATTATCTGGGAAAGATTTTTACATGCGTAATATATGGAGATAATTATGGGATTGATACAACAAATTCCTTTGGTGAACGGTCATACAAGCAAAGGTCAAGAATAGTTCCTATTTTTCAGGGATGTAAAACGTGTGAAGGAGTATACCTCCTTAAATATTTATTCTAATTACCTGCGTGATCTTTGGGGAGAGTTGTGATCCTACTTTGTAGGGAATGTGATCAGCATGTATGTAGGGTAATAGATAAAGACATAGTACACACGTTTGGGATTTCATACGACATAAATGGAAGTTTATGGTTGACCACAGATGGTGTCAGCTGACAGGGAATATTGACGCTGACAGGAAGTGTTTTGACGCTGACAGAATAAGTCAACGCTGACAGGTTGACAGTATTGTCCGAGATATGGTTTTTCAAACGTTGTTAGGTATTGTCCGATATGTGACAATACACATTCCAGATATATTGGATAGAGAAGGATCTCGGATAACACAATGATTGCTGTTGTTTGAGAAAATTGGTACGTTTTAAGCACACAAAAAGGAGGATTATACACACGAAGGTACATGGAATCTCCGTTTTAATTTAGAATATCATGATGATATTTATGGCTCGGATACTTTTGAAAGGAATTAATGATTTTAATGCGAGTTAGCAACGATTCATGAAGTAATTTATTGGAGTATGTAATCGGGATAGCCTTGTGAAAGAGAGTTATCAATGTTTACTTTTACATACAAAGATATTGGTTCATCATGAAGAGGTGTTGGCTTAAGGGGAAGAATTCTTATGGTAAGTTTGATGATTGAATAAGATTTTCGCGAGTTTGTGTTCTATTATATCTTAAAGTCATGCACTTGCGACTTTAAAGGTAACTTGTTTGTGCTTTACATGGTTGGTGATGAAGACTTGTCATAACACTTGAAGGAGTTACATTATCGTGCTTAGTGTCTCACATAGGATGAGAATATTGACAAGAGATCGAGGTCTGCTTATAATGCTAAAGGTATAAGTTCTTTATCACGTGGATAGTACAAGACATGGAACACAAGGTTGGGTTATTCTACTTCTACATCAAAAATATTATATTAATTGTTCTTCAAGATCATTACATAGAGCTACATTTGGAGACTCTTCAAAGATTGCATACGTTGTTTACTTTCCTGTTGATGTGACAAAAAGGGGAAGAAATACGTGCTACACTTGAGGGGAAGCAATTTGAAGATCATATACAACTTACAAGAGATACACATAGAGTTTTGCCACTATCAACTAGGGGAAGATTGGTGGGTCAAAAAGTTGATGTGGCAGAAACTCAAAAACGAAGAAAACATGAAGATTCTTTCTAAGCGTTGTCAAGAGCAATTTAGGCGTTGACAAGAACAAATCCAGAGTTGTTGGCTCAAGAGTTGTCGTGTGCAATTCAAGAGTTGTTATATGCAATTCAAGAGTTGACAGAATTGTAGACAAGAAGCTTATGGAAGCTTCTATTTAGATAAACATGCAAAGATATTCTGCATAAGTTTATTTAAATAGAAGATTCACATGTTTATTTATTCTTATCTCTTGTAAACCCTAATCCTTACACTATAAAAGGAACCAAGGGTCTTAGGTTTTAATCATCAATTCATATACAATGTAAACCTAAAGCGTGTGTCGACTAGACGTGGGATTCAATGTATACACGTCTAGTGATTGTTTGTTATTAATATAATGAACAATCCAATTGTGTTTTAATTCATGTTATTGTGCTTAAACACCTTGTTAATGTGTCATGTTCTAATTCCGCTTTGATTTTATAATCATATGAACATGGTGCATTCCTAGTTGCTTCAAAGATCCGGAAATCAAGGTTTCCACAGTTGATGTTGATGATACTTTTAGTCTGGTGGTTAAACCGGGTACTATTCGGACTGTACTTAGCTTAGCTACTTCTCGACATTGGCCGATTCATCAGCTCGATGTCAAAAATGAATTTTTACATGGCGACTTATCTGAGACTGTCTACATGCATCAACAACTAGGTTTTCGTGATTCTGCACACCCTGATTATGTATGTTTATTGCATTGATCTTTTTATGTGCTCAAACAGGCCCCTCGAGCTTGGTTTCAGCGATTTGATTCTTATATTACCCGGGTTGGATTTCATCATAGTCAGTGTGACTCCTCTTTATTTATATACAGACAGGGGATGGATACTGCTTATTTATTATTGTATGTTGATGATATTGTCCTCACAGCTTCTTCTGAGACTTTGTTACAACGCATTATTGCTTCTTTATATCGGGAGTTTGCTATGACTGATCTGGGTGCTCTTAATTATTTTTTGGGTATCTCTGTTACACGAGATTCTTCCGGGTTGTTCTTATCTCAAAATAAGTATGCTATTGAGATTCTTGAGAGGGCACACATGGTTAATTGTAATATAAGTCGGACTCCTGTTGATACCGAGTCTAAGTTAGGTGATGAAGGTGATCCGGTTTCTGATTTGACATTATACAGGAGTCTCGCGGGTTCTCTTCAATATCGTACCTTTACTCGCCCTGATATCTCTTATGCAGTACAACAGATTTGTCTTCACATGCATGATCCACAGGAGCCTCATTTATCGGCTCTTAAAAGGATTTTGAGGTACATTCGAGGTACTTTAGAATATGGGTTGCAGTTTTTTCATCCTCTAAAACGTCATTGGTTTCATACTCAGATGCTGATTGGGCTGGTTGCCCCACCACTCGAAGATCCACTTCAGGTTACTGTGTTTTTCTTGGCAACAACTTACTCTCTTGGTCCTCCAAGCGTCAACCAACGCTTTCTCGTTCCAGTGTAGAGGTAGAGTATCGCGGTGTTGCCAATGTTGTTGTTGAGACTTGTTGGCTGAGGAATTTATTGCGAGAGTTACATACACCCTTGTCTTCAGCTACGCTTGTGTATTGTGATAACGTTAGTGCTGCATATCTATCATCTAATCCGGTTCAACACCAACATACAAAGCATATAGAGATTGAGAATTCATTTTGTGTCGTGATCTGGTTGCTGTTGGTCAAGTTCGAGCTTTACATGTTCCTTCACGTTATCAGTATGCGGATATTTTTACCAAAAGATTTCCTTCTGCTTTGTTTGAGGAATTTCGTTCCACTTTGAGTGTTCGGTGTCCTCCCACTCCAACTGCGGGGGAGTGTTAGCCCGTATCTTATGCTCAGTCATGAGCTGTTTATTGTTGTGTTTTCATATATAGTTTATCATAATTTGTATTATTAATAAGGCTAGCTGTAATCTTGGGCCAAGCCTATCTATTGTAACTATTTAAGGATGTTGTATCCTTTGAGATTAAGCAAGCAACACACACAGTTTCATTATTCCACAGATCATGCAGTAGCTCATTGTACTGCCTTTTTGAATATGGGATATGATAACATCAATTGTTGAGCATATGACAGAACAATGATTAAGTGTATATAAAATAAGCAAACACAATCAGATTTACGACTTACCAGTTGGTATCTTTGATATCTTGATAAAGTAAAAACTGGTACGTCATCACTAGTATGCAAAAGCCCTCCTTATTTAGTAAGAGTGTTGTATACCTTCAATTCAACAAGTGCTATATGCTCTCTCTGTTTAGGTTGTGAGGGATATACTAATACCATTCAGGCTATAAGAAAGAGGATCCTTCATTCAAAGTGCTTTGCTTCTACAGTAGTACTACTTGCTCTCTCTCTCTATACCACTTGGATTGCGGTTCTCCTTTTGACTATGTGAAGTGTATATAAAAAAGAAGGATATAAATGTAATTTAACTAAATCCCATGTTGTTAATAACATGCTTTCCTTCCTAATCACTCCAAAACTGGGCCAAGAAAAACCCATCTCTTCCAATCCCTTCTTAAAAAAAACTTGAGAACACAAAATTTTTGTGATTTCTCTTCCCTCTCTTTCCATTATTTTAAGAAAAAATTTGAGAGGAGAGTGTTAATGAATTATGAATGGAATAATGATGAGAAGAGCACTGATTATTTATTCTAATATTTGGTTTATATTGTGGGTGCTAGGTTTATGTTTATTTGGCTAGATAACATCGTTCTTCTTGTTTATAAATTTTCATATTTTTTATTTTAAATTAAAATACTTTTTTGTATATTTCTTATTTTCATAATACAAATTTTATCATATTTTCTAAAATTTTATGTTTTTTGATTTAATACCAATTTTAGAAAAATTTATTAACTTTCATTTTTTAACTTTTATTTTTAACATGTTTATTTTAATTTCACATATTTATTTTTTTAACATCAATGTGAATACGAACTTAATAAATAATATAATAAATTTTGTTCGCTTCAAAAAATATCATGACGTATTCGTTGCCGCTTTTCACGAACACCATGCTAGTATTTAAATAAAAATAAATATCTTTTAAATTTTATATAAATTTTACGGGTAAAATTTCTCACAAATACCCGATTCGCTTTAAAGTTAATATGACCTTTGTTATAAATCAGTAACTAAAATGGTTCTATTATTGGCTACCACTTTTGTCAACCTTATGTTAATAATGTGGACCTAGTGTTCCCTAATTACCTAAGTGTAAATGGTGAAATGTATAGTGTAATTGAGTAGTATAAATACTCATGCAAAGTATGAATAAACTTGCACCATTCACCACCACTTCAAGGTGATATTTCTTTCTTAAGCTCTAATATTTTCTATAATGGTTCCTTAACGTTTCTTGGAAGTTCTTGATTATATCGTTAATCTTGTGATAAAACTAGTTTATTACAACACGTTATCAGCACGATCGTTCACGTCGTTATAATCAAGTAAGTTTTAGAAAATCTTTTTGATATAAACATTTTCTTAACTTGGTTTCGAAATCAACAAAATATACATTTTATGAAAATCATTTATAATTTACAAAGACACTCGTTTTCTTAAAATGTTATAAACTTCATAAAAGAAACTCAATAAAACTATACAATTTTCTTATCGACATTTAGAATGATAATTAGATGCACAATTATCTTAACCAACTATATGGACACATATGAGATTCTACCATGGACATATGACAATCTTAGGACTACTAACTATTTTACATCTTATTACTACACTAACTTTTATTATTGTTATCACTAACCTTTTTATTTATGCAACTAACATTTATTTATGCAACTAACATTTACTTTACGCAATTAACATTTACTTATGTGTTAACTAATCTTTATTTATGTCTTAACTGTTATTTATCTTCACACACTAATTCTTATTCTCATGTTTACTAATCTTTACATTGTGCATTTATCATAATGTGTTAAACCAGTTTAAATCTTATTTATTATTCATAACCATTTTTTTAATAATATTTATAAAAAAAGGTATATTCTCACAGCATTTTTGTAACGGTCGAAAACAGAAACAAACATCTTTACAACGTTTATATTTTTCAGTATAAATTCAGAGCTGTCAATCCACAAAATTTTCACAAAAATAATCATCAACTTTCTTAAAAGTCAAGTTTTTATTGCTCAACGAAGTTTTCAAGGATGATTAGCCCGTTTTTAGTTGTTATCATCATCGCAACCATTCTGCTTATTTACCCAATGGTTAATCTCCCACCTGGAGATTTTTGTATTTGTTTTGGCTTGTATGTATCTGTTATTCTTCCATTACTCTGTATTACAATATGCATCAATATTAACGGATTCTAATAATATGTTGTTTGTCTATATTTTGATATTTTCAGAAATGTCAAACTTATCAAAGCTTGAATTTGGTGCTCTTAATGTCACTGGAAAAAACTATATGCCATGGGTTCTTGATGTTAAAATGCATCTTGAATCTATGGGAATTTCACAAACTATTGTTGAAAACAATGATAGTCCACCACAAGATAAAGCAAGGGCAAACATTTTCCTTCGTAAACATATTGATGATGGACTAAAATTTGAATACCTTACTACTGAAGATCCAAGTGTTCTCTGGAAAGATCTTAAGCATCGCTTTGATAATCAAAGGGAAGTTTTACTTCCAGCTGTCTGAGAAGAGTGGAGATCTTTGCGATTCCAAGACTTTAAAAAGGTCAATGAGTACAGCTCTGCTTTGTTCAGGATTTGTTCACAGCTTAAATTCTGTGGACAAACTGTTACCGATGCAGATATGTTGGAGAAAACTTACTCCACATTTCATGCATCAAACATGACTTTGCAGCAACAATACCGGCTACAGAAATTCACAAGATATTTTGAGCTAAATGCTTATCTTCTTGTTGCTGAACAGAATAACGAGCTTTTGATGAAAAATCATCAGTCTCGTCCCACTGGATCATTAGCATATCCTGAAGTGAATGCTACTAAGAATGATACCAAAGGCTTTATACGTGGGCTAGGCCAAAGTCATGGAAAAGGTCGTGTGCAATTTGGAAAAAAGAATTCTCATGGCCATAAACGTTCTTTTGACCGAAACAAGAAAAACAGTCGAGTTTATACTCATGGTCGGGGATTCACCCGTGGTAATGGTCAAAGAACCAACAATTATGCTCCACGAAATAATAAGGCCAAGAATGTGGGCAAGCGCAAGCATAATGGTGAGTCTGGCCCATCACAAAACACTGATGGTTCTTGCTTTAGATGTGGTAGCTCAAACCACTGGGCAAAGTTGTGTCGAACAGCCCCTCACCTCTGTGAGTTGTATCAAGCATCTCTCAAGCAAAATGAGAAAGAGGTCAACCTGGTAGACCAAGTTAATTTTGGAAACAATGACTTGGATGTCTCAGACTACTCTGGTGGTGACACTGAGTTGACCACTCCAGATTTCTTCAATGATATAGATATCTGAGATGAACTATGTTAAATATGTCTTTTGCTTTGATGTATTTCCCTTCCGCATGTATTTCCCTTCAAGTGTGATTTTTCATTCGATAACTAGGGTTTCATTTTCATGTAAAATAACTTTGAATAATATGAACTTCTAGTTATTTTTCCATTGGAGCACAACATCAACAAAAGGTTGGAGACCTATGTATAGCAGATAGCGGTGCTACACATACCATCCTCAAGTCAAAGAAATATTTTTCAGAATATAAACCAACCAAAGGAACAATACGTACAATATCAGGTCCCGTGGACTTGATAGAAGGAATGGGAAAAGCTAATTTCATGCTACCAAACGGAACAAAGTTTTTGATAAACAATGCTATATTTTCTCCTAAGTCGAGTAGAAACTTGTTTAGTTTCGGTGACATATATCTTAATGGATATGACACTCAAACTACAACAATTGAGAACGAGAAATATTTGCATATAATTGATAAAAGCACTGTACTGGAAAAACTGCCAATGCTCCATTCTGGATTGCATTATACACATTTAAGTGTAGAAGAATCACATATGGTGATTAAAGAGAAATATTGTGATACTGGTATAGTCAGTTTATGGCATGATCGATTAGGTCATCCAGGATCGACAATGATGAAAAGGATAATTCAAAGTACACATGGACATCCATTGAAGAATCAGAAAATCCTTTAGATCGATAAAATGGATCCATGTACATCTTGTTCTCTTGGGAAGTTAATTGCAAGACCATCGCCACTCAAAGTTGAAAAAGAATCACATGTGTTTCTTGAAAGAATTCAAGGTGATATTTGTGGACCGATACATCCACCATGTGGACCATTTAGATATTTTATGGTCCTAATAGACGCATCAAGTAGATGGTCTCATGTATCACTGTTATCAACTCGTAACGTGGTGTTTGCAAAATTCCTTGCTCAAATCATTAAATTGAGAGCACATTTTCTGGATTACACTGTTAAACGTGTAAGACTTGATAATGCTGGTGAGTTCACGTCTCAAGCATTTAATGACTACGGTATGTCAGTAGGGATTGTCGTTGAACATCCAGTTGCTCATGTACACACACAAAATGGTTTAGCTGAATCATTGATTAAGCGTCTACAGATGATAGCTAGACCGTTGATCATGAGAACAAAACTCCCCATATCTATATGGGGTCACGCAATCTTGCATGCTGCGTCTTTGATACACATGAGACCTAGTGCAAACCATGTGTACTCTCCAATGCAACTTGCTTTTGGTCAAGAGCCAAGCATATCCCACCTTAGAATTTTTGGGTGTGCAGTATATGTTCCTATTGCACCACCCCAACGAACAAAAATGGGTCCTCAAAGAAGTTTAGGGATATATGTTGGATATGAAACAAATTCTATCATAAGATATCTTGAACCCTTGACAGGTGATGTCTTCACAGCACGTTTTGCTGATTGCCAATTTAATGAGGCAATTTTCCCTCCGCTTGGGGGAGAAAATAAAAACAATGAGAAAGATGTCTCATGGAGTGAACCTTCACTGATGTATCTTGATCCTCGTACTAAACAAAGTGAGACTGAGGTTCAGAAGATAATGCACATGCAAGAGATTGCAAATCAGTTATCTGATGCATTCACTGATACAAAAAGAGTGACTAAATCTTACATACCAGCTGTTAATGCTCCAGCCCGGGTTGAAATTCCAGACATAAAATCTGATGATAAAGTCACTCAAGAGTCCAAAGCACGTTTGAAGCGTGGGAGGCCAATTGGTTCTAAGGATAAAAATCCTAGAAAAAGAAAAGCAGTCGAAAATGCAATTATCAATGAGGATGTTGTTCTTGAAGAAACACAAAATGTTGCTCCTTCAGAAGAGGAAATTGATGCAATAAAGATATTTCAATCAATTATGGTCACTAAAAAATACCATTGGAACAGACTGGAACAGAAATTATTGATGATAAATTCTGTTATAATGTTGCATGTGATATCATGAATGGAAATGATGATCTAGAACCAACATCAGTCATTGAATGTCAAGGTAGACATGACTGGAACAAATGGAAAGAAGCAATGGAAGCTGAATTAAATTCACTTAATAAACGAAAGGTTTTTGGACGAATTGTTCTTACACCTGGAACTGTGAAACCAGTTGGGTACAGATGGGTTTTCATACGAAAACGAAATGAGAACGATGAAGTCATAAGATATAAAGCTAGACTTGTTGCTCAAGGTTTTTCTCAAACACCAGGGATTGATTATGAGGAAACGTATTCTCCAGTAATGGACGCAATTACATTTCGATACTTGATCAGCCTAGCAGTTTATGAAAACTTAGACATGCGTCTTATGGATGTTGTTACGGCTTACTTGTATGGAGCACTTGATAGTGATATCTATATGAAAGTACCCGAAGGTTTTAGAATGCCAGCTGCATTAAGTGCAAAACCCAAAGACATGTATTCAGTCAAATTACAAAGATCTTTGTATGGGTTAAAGCAATCTGGACGCATGTGGTATAATCGTTTAAGTGATTATTTGAAAAGAAAAGGATACAAGAGTAATCTTCTATGTCCTTGTGTCTTTATCAAGAAAACAACATCTGGTTTCGTAATTATAGCCGTCTATGTTGATGATCTCAACATCATTGGTACAAATACCGAAATCAATGAAGTCGTTGTGCACTTAAAGGAAGAATTTGAAATGAAGGACCTTGGGAAGACAAAATATTGTCTTGGCTTGCAAATCGAGCACATGCCTAACGGCATACTTGTTCATCAATCAAATTATACCGAGAAGGTTCTAAAACGTTTCAATATGGATAAAGCAAAATCGTTAAGTACACCGATGGTAGGAAGATTACTAAATGTTGACAATGATCCGTTTCGCCCATGTGAATAAGATGAAGATGTTCTTAGTCCAGAAGTCCCGTATCTAAGCGCAATTGGAGCTCTTATGTATCTAACAAATTGTACAAGACCCGATATTTCCTTTGCAGTTAATTTGTTAGCAAGATTCAGTTCATCTCCTACAAAAAGGCATTGGAATGGAATCAAGCACATATTCTGATACCTTCGAGGAACAACTGACTTGGGTTTATTTTACTCTAATAATTCAAAACAAGGATTGGTTGGTTATGCTGATGCAGGTTATTTGTCTGATCTTCACAAAGCTAGATCTCAAACTGGTTACGTGTTCTTAAATGGAGGCACTGCTATTTCATGGCGTTTTCAAAAGCAAACACTCGTAGCAACATCATCAAATCATGCTGAAGTTATTGCACTACATGAAGCCAGTAGAGAATGTGTATGGTTGCGGTCAATGACACATATGATTACGACATCTTGTGGGCTAAATGAAGAGAAAAGCCCAACACTCATCTACGAAGACAATGCAGCTTGTGTCACACAAATGAAAGAAGGCTATATCAAAAGCGACAGGACTAAACATATACCGCCAAGATACTTTGCATACACTCAAGATCTCATAAAGGATAATCAGATTGAAATGAAATATGTCCAATCAAGCAACAATTCAGCAGATCTTTTCACCAAGGCACTCCCAACTTCGGTATTCTGGAAACATGTCCATGCTATTGGCATGCGACATGTACAGAAGTCATAATACTCTACGGATGTCTACATCAGGGGGAGTCAACTATACACTGCACTCTTTTCCTTGACTAAAGTTTTTTCCCACTGGGTTTTTCTTTAGCAAGGTTTTTAACGAGGCAGTACTTCAAGGCTAACTCTACTTTGAAAAAGTGGCATCCAAGGGGGAGTGTTATAAATCAGTAACTAAAATGGTTCTATTATTGGCTACCACTTTTGTCAACCTTATGTTAATAATGTGGACCTAGTGTTCCCTAATTACCTAAGTGTAAATGGTGAAATGTATAGTGTAATTGAGTAGTAAAAATACTCATGCAAAGTATGAATAAACTTGCACCATTCACCACCACTTCAAGGTGATATTTCTTTCTTAAGCTCTAATATTTTCTATAATGGTTCCTTAACGTTTCTTAGAAGTTCTTGATTATATCGTTAATCTTGTGATAAAACTAGTTTATTACAACAATCTTTTATTTTTGTGAAAAAGAAAACAAAGATCTCTCTAATCTTTATTTTTAAATAAATAGAAAAAAAAGAAAAAAAAAAGATTACACCTTGCTTCTTGTCATAAATGAGGTCATCATGGGCTCGTTAATGTTTGACTGCAACTTGCTTCCTGTCACCACCCGTCCCACTCTTTCTTTTTTATTGAATTTTCTCTAGTTCCATCCCTCCATTATCATATTATCCATATCAAATAAAAAGCAATAAACAACCCCATCAAACCGAGCCATCATCATTTACTCTCTCTTTACAAAAATTTCAAAGAAGAAATAATCTTTTCATCTGTTACAAATGCATTCTCTATATATAGCACGTAAAATAAAAATGGTGTCATGTTAAAGTAGATATGTTTACGATTATGATCATGGACGAGGGTTTTTAAAAGGGTGCTGCACAAAACAATTGTTGGCTAACTAAAGAAACACTGTAAGAAACGAAAGTATTATCAAAACATATATTGTTTGGGGGTTGCGCGTACCAAAAAACGACAAATTTGAACTCTTTTGCACTTCGTGACCTAAAACTGGTGTAACCCGTGCCACACTCGGCAACAGGGACGAAGCCAAGACGAAATATGATCGGGTGTACAAATTTTTTAAACCATAATATAACATATGTAAAAAATGAATTAAAACGAAAGGTAGAAACACGTTGCGATTGACTGGATGCATTTTAGATGCATTTAAAAAAAATCGATGTTTTCTTCACAAATTAACACTACACAGAAAAAATTCATAGGGTTCACGGGCACTCGCGGGAACCCCTTAACTCCGTCCCTCCCTCGCAAGTAATGTAGGTCCGTCCCTGGTTGTTATGTTTGTAGGTATACCATGGGGCTACATCTCAATACATCACATAGACTGCTAAACAATACATATACAGCTCATAGCAATGACTACCCAACTAGTGATGACTACCGCAGTTGGACCGGGAGGACACCAAACACTCAAACTACAACGAAGCTCCTCAACACATATACTTACAATGTTTTGCTCATGCGGTTTAAATGGGCAATATTGAAACAACTTAGCTCGAAAGGAAACATGTTGAAACTCCTAATGAAAAAACCAATGCTTAGAACGTCTAAAGTTGTGTTTTCCGAACAGATTTCGGTCTAGTTGTACGTGGAAAGCTTATTAACACTTGACAAAACAATCGGTAAAAAATGTTTTGAGTCAGCCAGTACCTAAAATTACCCGTTTTACCTTTCATCTTTAAAATTGATCATGAGCATAGGGAAAAATTACGGGATATACTGCGTGTAGTTGCTAACATTTGTGTGGTCCATTTTATCGCGACGTAGCTATCGCTTCCTTATCATTCATTTTAAGTGGCATAATACGGGGTGATGTTGGTGGACCATCGTCTTCAATTCCTTTTGATTAAGTCAAAATCTGTATCTTTCTTCAAGCTCAGCTCATTCAATTCAGATACCTACCATTTATTCAGATTTAACGAGCTCCGAGTTTAGTGTATTACCGTACTACTAAAATGGCTGAAGTTATTGCTTCTACCCTCATTGAAGCCGTTTTCCAGAAGTTGGCGAATGAAGCCATGAAGCAAGTTGTTCGAGCAAAGGGAATTCATTTTGAGGTGAAGAAACTAGCTAGGGAGGACTTTGTCCAGGATAAGCACTGCTCAATGATGCTTCGTATAAAGAAATAACTAGTGAATCTGTTCAAGTATGGCTCAGTGATCTCCAACATCTGGCTTACGATATAGACGACATACTTGATGACTTGGCAACTGAAGCTATGCATAATGAATTGACCGGCCAATCCCAAGCCCGCACCAGCACCAGCAAGATACGAATGCTCATTCCAGCTTGCTGCACAAACTTCTCACTAAGTACTAGGCTGTCTCCTAAGTTGGATTATATCACCAACAAGTTAAAAGATCTTGAAAATGAAAAAGAATCTCTTGGTTTAATGGTGAAGAGTGGAAGTTTACAAGTGAAGGATGTTAGACCAAAAGATCATACTGATAGACAATCCCAAACCTCGTTAGTAGACCCATCTGAGATAGTTGGTATGGGCGGTGTGGGGAAAACCACTCTAGCTAAGCTTTTGTATGACGATGAAAAAGTGAAGAAACACTTTAAACTTAAGGCGTGGGTTTGTGTTTCAGACGAGTGGGACACCTTCAGTATGAGCTATATTATATTTCAGTCTGTGACTGGGGAAACAATGGAATTTAAAGATTTAAATCTCCTTCAAGTAGCTCTAAGAGATCAGCTTAGAGGTAAATTGTTTCTGTTAGTTCTCGATGACGTGTGGAGTGAAAGTAGCGACAATTGGGAATCACTAGTGGCCCCGTTAAAAGCATGCGCTCCTGGAAGTAAAATAATCACGACGACAAGGAAGGAGAAGTTGTTCAGAGAGTTGGGTTGTGGTAAATTAAACCATTTGCAAAGTCTCTCACATGAAGATGCTGTGTGTTTATTTGCGCAACATGCACTGGGTGAAGATAACTTTGATTCGCATCCAAAACTTAAAGGACCTGGTGAAGGCATAGTGAGAAAGTGTGACAGTTTGCCTTTGGCTTTAATAGCACTTGGAAGGTTATTGAGGACAAACGAAGATGAAGCAAAATGGAAGGAAATAGAGGACAGTGATATATGGCGCTTAGAAGGAGGTAAAATAATTCCTGCTCTTAGACTAAGTTACCATGAACTTCCTGCCTATTTGAAGCAGCTCTTTGCGTATTGCTCCTTGTTCGCAAAGGACTATGCATTTGACAAGGAGGATTTGGTTCGGCTCTGGATGGCAGAAGGATTTTTGCACCAAGTACGTCTATGCAAGTCAACTGTAGAACGTTTTGGTCACGAATGCTTTGATGAGTTGTTATCACAGTCATTTTTTCAACACTCACCTAATGACGAATCTTTCTATGTTATGCATGATCTTATGAATGATTTGGCCACATCTGTTGCCGGAGATTTCTTTCTCAGGTTAGATAAGAAAATGGGAAAGAATGCTAGCAAACGAGCTTTGAGTAAGTGTCGTCATATGTCTTTTGTTTGTGAGAAATATGGACCTTACAAGAAGTTTGAGGGAATCGAAGGAGCTAATGGTTTGAGAACATTCTTGTCCGTAGTGGTGAAAAGAAGGTGGCCAAGTAACTACTTGTCGAATAAGGTTTTGGTTGAGTTACTCCCGGAGTTGCAATTCTTAAGGGTTTTAAGTTTGAGTGGTTATAAGATAAGCGAGGTTCCACAGTCCATTGGTAAATTAAAGCATTTACGCTATCTTAACTTATCTCAAACTGAAATCAATCATTTTCCAGAAAATGTTTGTGATCTCTATAACTTAGAGGCGTTGATCCTTTTTGGTTGTTCTCTTTTAACTAAGCTTCCCAACAACTTCGTAAAGCTTAGAAACTTGCGGCATCTAGACATTAGAGATACTCCGCGTTTAAAATACTTGCCATTAGGGGTTGCTGAGTTGAAAAGCCTACAAACTCTTTCAAAAATCATCATTGGAGGAGAAAATGACTTTTCGATAACCCAACTAAAATATTTTCAGAATCTTCAGGGGAAATTTTCCATTGAGGGCCTGGAAAAGGTAAAAAACGCAACGGAAGCACGAGAAGCAAACTTATCACAAAAGAGGCTTACTGATTTTGAGGTGAAATGGAGTGACATATCAGATGCTTCCCCAAAGAATACAACTGAAAACGATATCCTTGATGCATTGAAACCATATAATGATTGTTTGGAGAAGTTAGGCATTGTGAACTATTTGGGTTTAGAGTTTCCAAAATGGGTTGGAGATCCCTCGTTTCGTCAATTGGTTCGTGTCTCTATACGTGGCTGTAAAAGGTGTACATCTCTACCACCACTTGGGCAACTAGAGTCACTTAAGGAGTTAGCTATTGAAGACATGGGTGCTGTAAAAGTTGCTGGTTCAGAGTTTTTTGGCACTGGCCTTGCATTTCCATCACTTGAAAGTCTAAGTTTCCGAAATATGTCGGGGTGGGAGGTATGCTCAACTAATAGTAGAAATGGGGTTGGAGATTCTGTCTTTCCATGCCTTCAAGTGCTAGATATATATGGTCGTCCCGATTTGGTTGAAGTCTCACTTAGAGCATCACTACCTTCATTGAGGGATTTGAGAATAGATGAATGTTGTGCTGGTTTGTTGAGAAGTCTGGTGCACGCAGCTCCATCAGTCACCAAGTTGAAAATGGAATCTATTTCAGGGCTTACTGATGAGGTGTGGAGGGGTGTTATATCCGATCTTAAGGCAGTTGATGAATTGACAGTCAGAAGGTGTAACGAGATACGATATTTATGGGAATCAAAAGAAGCGGAGGCAGGTAGTAAGTTTCTTTTGAACTTAAGGAAGTTGGAAGTATTAGTTTGTAAAAATATGGTGAGTTTAGGGGCGAAAGATGAGGAGGAGCACAATTACGGGAGCAACCTCCTAACATCTCTTAGGTCGGTATACATATCTTTTTGTGAAAATTTCAAGCATTTGATTTGTCCAAACAACATCGAGAAGTTGGAAATCTTAGCTTGTTATTCAATGGCATGTGTCTCCTTCTCAAAGGGAGGAGGACAGAAGCTCAAGTCAGTATCGATTCACAGCAGTCAGAAAGTATTGTTAAAAGAGGAGTCGGGAGAAGGAGGAGAGAAGAATGTGTTACTTATCAGCAGCAAAACCATGCCAATGCTTGAAAGTGTATGGATACAAGATTATCCAAATCTGGCATCGATCATTTAATTTGGGGGTAACTTCATTCACCTCACGACATTGTATATGTCAAATTGTAAAAGTACAGCGGAGTCATTATTTGCAGACCTCCAGTTGTCGTGTCTCACCTCGTTAACTACTTTGGAAATAAACAGGTGTCCAAGTATGGATGTTCCAGCAGCTGGGCATTGGCCTCCCAACTTGCGTGTCCTTTCAACTGATAGTTTAAAGAAGCCCATCTGAGAATGGGGGCCACAAAAGTTTCCGTCCACACTAGTTGGCCTAACCTTATACGGTGGACGAGAAGCAGCGACTAATTGGAGCCAAATGTCTCATCTTCATCTTCCTTTATCTCTTACTCGACTTAGCATATATAGTTTTGAGAAACTGGAATCATTTTCAGACGGACTCCAACACCTCAAGTCCCTCCAACATCTCTCCATTGTTGGTTGCCCAAAGATGAAAGATCCACCAGAAATATTGTTGCATTCACTCTTGAGCTTGAAAATACGGGGATGTCCAGATTTGGAAGAAAGATGCAGTAAAAATGGAGGCTCCTACTGGGCCCTCATCTCCCATATGCCCTGCATCGATATATATTGAAGGTGTGTCTCTTTCTCTCTCAATGCCGTTTGACATCTTTTACTACGAGTTCGTTAGAATGTGTAGTTGATAAAAAACTTCTGAGAAATACTCCGTAACTACTAAATTTGAAATATTAACGTAATTAGTGTCCATTTTATTCAGCGTTTCAAGTTGGTGGAAGAGGCCTTATTCATGTTTCAGTTGCTGCAGTCAAAAATCATTGTGTACAGTATCCTCATTGATGGCGCAAGAAAGCGTGGGAAACATGATACTGCTAGTGCTAAGGTTCTTTTCCAAGATCTAATTCATAATGGTACCGCAGTCTGATGTTCGAACCTATACTGTCATGATCTTCTCCAAGGATATCTAAGAAACGAGCATTATGATGATGTAAAGATGCTTTTACATGAAATGGATGAAAGATGTTACACACTTGATGTTTCTACTTTACAATTGTTTTTACTTCAGTTTGCATCGCGTTCGTTAGATGCCACATTACTTGAGCCGATTGCTAAGCTTGCATCGTGTTCGTTAGATGCCAGATTACTTGAGCTGGTTGCTAAGCTGTGCGAAATGAATTGATGGAAAATGTGATTATTGGAGAAGAAATGAACTAATGAAGAGTGTACTTGCACGACGTAGAAAGTACGAAACAGTACCAAATTTTGATTCGGTTTTCTTGTGTTTGGTCATCTGACAATTTCATTTTAATGAGTTAACTATCCTTGGTACATAATCTTTTTAATGTTCTTTTCGTCTACTTAGCATAATTTTTTACACACTTGATTAGTTAATGTGCCTGTAAAACGTAGACTGCCGATGCCATAGGTGTATCATAAGTGGTCTCTGGGAAACTCAACAAATCCAAAACCAGCTTACTCGAACCTTACAGTATTTTGTGTGCTGATCAGGCTCATACATGTTTATTATTCAGCCCATACAACCTTAACTTAAGCAAGTCAACCGGCTGCTACATGGTACATAATCCCGTGTCTAGCAAATGCCTTTTAATCATTGTGAAGGTGTTCATCAATAGTTCAATACCCAAGGTAGTCGGCCTTAACGTCATGGGTTCAAGCTCGCTGAAGACTTTTGTAACTAAAAAATACATTAGGTTCAGAACTTCTCTCTTTAATCAATTTCCGAAAAAATAACCCGAAACACGAACTGTTTGAGGTGGTGCGGGGATGCTTGTCGTGTTACGGTCCTTAACGGGGATTTTTACCGGGTTCGAAAAAGTTTTAAATAATTTAGAATGTAATTTAGAGAGCAGTGGCATGACACTCTGTTCACGTAAAACCTAAGTCTTTAATTTGTTATCTCGAATGAATTGGGGTCAAGTGTTTGACCTTAGGTCAACTGGTTCAAGGACTCAGTTTCGTACATAGGGGTTCAAGTTAGTTCATGGGCCTTCTCGTCTCAATGGGCTGTTTATGCATGGGTTTGGACAAAATGGTTCTACTACCTTCGGGTCTTAGTTAGTCCTTTGGTCTCAAACTATAAAAACAAAAGAACATATTTTTAAAAAAAAAATTCACTGTTACAACGTTCTTTTCTTTTATTTTTTACTAGTGGAGTATCTGCGTGTAGCGAATGCAGCTACTTTAAAACCAAATGCAGCATTTTAAAACCAGTGACAGAACCAGCAAACAAGTTATGTGGGGCCAACTTTTTTTTAACAATAGCAACAAAATGTTGAAAAAAAGATAGTATCAAAAAGGTAAATCGAGTATTTTACTTACAAATGACGGCTTTGTAAGGTTTTAAAACGTTAAATGTGGAATTTACTATATGGGTGGGGAGCAATTTGAATTTTTAGTGGGGGCGTTTTCGGAAAAAAGTCAAAATCGAAGAAAAAAGACACTAAAATCTTATCGTATCGGGCTAACCATGGGGGCAACGGACCCCGTAATAACTACATACATCCGTCCTTGCCTAAAACTAATATTCTGCAAGCGCGATGTAGTATAGTTATATTTATTAATAATAATGATAACTTTAAGTAATAATAAACCATTTCATATAGAAATAGTATTGCGATATTGTGATGATTGATGATGAAAGGTATTTGTAACTCTGTGTAACATTCATCGTAATATTATATAATATATAAATATAGAAAATTTTATAATTTATATGTTTACACGTTTTCATACATCATAATAACATTAAAATCTTCCTATTTTGATGTGTACGATTTAATTGAATTCATTAGCAAAATGATAAGTATTTCCTTAAATGTGTACTAAAATGCATACATAGACGACATATGTCTTCAAAAATGCAAATTTATGAAGAAAAAATTGAATGGTCAAAATCAAACATAGAAATTTGATATTAAACTTACACTAGTGAACGATTTAAATAATTGTATTAAAAAATTATAATTTATATCAATAATCATTTGTACACGTTACTTACTAATTTGTATTAATTTTGTCACTTAACGCTTATTGCCCACCAATTAATATAGAAATAAATTTATGAAATTTTTGTGTTGTAAAGGTTTGTACTAAAATCTTGTAACGTTGTTGTAACACCCGCTCCAAAAAGAGAATACGTGTCACGTTTATGGTGTCACATCAGAAACATCATATTGTAAAAGGGCTAAATTGAAACTTTTGTTAAATCATAATAATATTCAAAGTAATACTTTAATAACGAAAATCCCCAAAACAAAGGGGTTCAAAATGCAAATGCAGTAAATCATAAAAATGTCATAATGAGTTTTATTAAACTCTTGGGTAACTCTAGGTAAGCCCACACTCACATAGCCCAACCTCCCGCTTAATACCTGCCACATGGAAAATAAACACGGGTGAGCAAAACGCCCAGTGAACGGATATATAACAAATAAGGCTGAAAAGTAAAGAGTAGTAACCGAAGCTGCGAATATCAACAATATATGAACAAGAGAATGAATATAAGGGTCATAAAGAGGAAATGAAAGAAAGATAATGGAATGCCCACGAGCTCATATCACATATCACATATCATATCAAATCAAACAGTTAGATAGGTGCACATGGGTAGATACTCCCATGTACCAGAAGCGATGTGTGACATATAACACATACCACCCACTCACTAATTCATAATCACGCTTACCATAGCCTAGGATGCATCCATACGCCCCAACAAAACAGAATAGCATGTACACTAGCTCATGACTAACATACACACTCACAAAATATATAGCAAAATGACCATCAAAAGGGAACGTCGGGGTCTAATCACACCACCCCAGATGGTGTCATGTCGTTGGTGCATCAATCGACATGGTCATTGGTACCTCCATGACTAGTTACAAAATATGACTCGGGCATAAGGGTTTCATAATCATAAGGCATATCAAAGGATAAATCATAATAGGTCAAAAAGAAGCATATGAAGGCATAACAATCAAAGGGATCATAATTAAGCAAAGTGAATCATGGATCATATCAAAACAGAAACTAATGATATAGGTAACATAGCAATGGATTAGGAATGATCAAAAGGAAGAGTTACAAAAGAGTATCAGAAGTGTTCTTACTAAAAGAACCGAATATCTATACCTTATTGTAAAACAAAACAAAGATGCGCACACAACGTAACGAGTCCTAATACCGTGTCACCAAGACTACAATATACATATAATAACATCATACATACTGATCATACATCATATATTACAAGTTTCCATAAGTAGGTAATTGACTTTCCAAAAATAATTGTTTCCTTATTTAAAAGATTTTGCTGGTAATTAAGGTAAGATTCACTACTTAACTATCCAATAATAAACTTCCCATAAAAATTACAGAGGTCACCTTATGGGTCAATAAGGCCTTTGTAAAAGGGTTTAAGCCCAAAGGTTACCCAACCCAAGATATGACCTAATAACCCAAGACTAGCCCAAAAACAATCTTGGTCAGAACATACAGAATGTTGTGATGATTTTGACCCATATAAATGCCTTTTTAATTTTTCTAAAAAATCTAGAAGATGTACCACATATGAAAAACACCCCTCTGAAGTGGCTTAGCAAAACTCATTATGGTTAAGGATTTAGAATTTTTATAGTGAACATAACATTTTCAATCTTAAAAACCAGGTTCAAACTACTTAACTTGTAAAATCATAAAAACGTATTTACTGATCTCTTAAAAATTAATAAAAATACATCTTGAAAACTAGACTCACAGTAGATGATTTTAGGCACAAGAATACTATGAGTTTCTTTTATAAAAACTCGTTATCTAGATCACCATAGAGTGTCTAGATCTTTAATTTTATGATATAAAAACTTAATTAAAACCCTAATGGGCTGATCTAACATAAATCTAATATGTGAAAATGTTTTTAACACATTAAATCATAATAATCATAAGATTAGGGTTTATAAACCCTAATAACATTATACATAAAAAATAATAGAAACACCATGGTAACACATGGTTTAGGGGCTGAATACTTACATGAGATGGACAAGATGATTATAGAATCACCACAGCACCAAAACACCAAGATTACTGAAGATGGATGGAGGATTGCACAATAAAAACCTAGTAAAACCAATGTTTCTTCAATGGAGGATGGTTCAACAATGGTGGAATTGTGTTCGTGAATAAAAAATATAGGGTTCAACAACAAGTATAGCTTTATATCTTATTACTTTATCGTCCTCATTTCATTTTCTAATGAAAACCCATATGTACCCAACAGGTTTCACAACTCCAGGTGTGAGGATAATTCGTCCAAAAACCTTTCGTTTTTAATTCAGCTTGCATTGGTTGTTTCGATTTGTTCGACTCATGTTGGTTCTAGATCACCATTCACATTCATGATATCACATGCAATATTATGACAAAATTCATCATCAATAATTTCTGTCTCAATCTGGTCCAATGATATTTTTTAGTGACCATAACCAATTGAAATGATAACTTCTATCAATAATTTATGCCTCAATAAGACTGCTTTTCTTTTTCTACGATTTTTATCCTTAGAACCAATTGGTCTCCCACGCTTCAAACGTGCTTTGGACTCTTGAGTTACTTTATCATCAGACTTTATGTCTGGAATTTCAACCCGGGTTGAAGCATTAACAACTGGTATGTAAGATTTAGCCACAAGTTTTGTATCACTAAAAGCATCAGGTATCTGATTTGCAATATTTTACACGTGCATTATCTTTTGAACCTCAGTGTCACTTTGTTTAGTGTGAGGATCAAGATACAAGAGTGAAGGTACGCTCTATGGGACATTTTTTTCATTGATTTTCGTTTCTCCCCCAAGCGGAGGAAAAATTGCCTCATTAAAATGGCAGTCAGTAAAACTTGATGTGAAGACATCACCCGCTAATGGTTCAAGATATATTACGATAATTCTTCTTTCATATTCAACATATCCCCAACCTTCTTTGAGGACCCATTTTTGTCTGTTTAGGTGGTGCAATAGGAACATATACTACACATCCAAAAATTATAAGGTGGGATATGTTTGGCTCTTGGCCAAAAGCAAGTTGCATAGGGGAGTACACATGGTTTACACTTGGTCTCATGCGTATTAAAGACGCAGATGCAAGATTGCATGAACCATATAGATACGAGGAGTTTTGTTTTCATGATCAATGGTCTGGCTATCAGTTGTAGACGCTTAATCAAGGATTCAACTAAACCATTTTGTGTATGTACATGAGCATCTGGATGTTGAATGACAATCCATACTGACATACAGTTGTCATTAAATACTTGAGACATAAACTCATCGAAATTATCAAGCCTTACACGTTTAATAGTGTAATATGAAAAATGTTCGCTCGATTTAATAATTTGAGCAAGGAATTTTGCAAAGAGCCACGCTATAAGTTGATAATAGTGACACATGAGATCATCTACTTGATGCGTCTATTAGGACTATAAAATATCTAAATGGTCTACATGGTAGATGTATCAGACCACAAATATCGCCTTGAATTCTTTCAAGAAATACAGGTGATTCATTTTCCAATTTATGTGGTGGTGGCCTTGAAATTAACTTCCCAAGAGAACAAGATGTACATGGAGCTATTTTAACCATCTGAAGGATTTTTCGATTCTTCAATAGATGTCCATGTGTACTTTCAATTATCCTTTTCATCATTTCCGATCCTGGATGACCTAACCAGTCATGCCACAAACAGAATATACTAGGATCACAATATTTTTCTTTAATCACCATATGTGATTCTGCCACACTTAAATGCGTATAATGCAGTATAGAATGGAGCATTGGTAGTTTTCAAGTACATTGCCTTTATCGATTATATGCAAATACTTTTCATTTTTAATTGTTGTAGTTTATCCATTAAGATATATGTCACCGAAACTTGACAAGTTTCTATTAGACTTATGAGAAAATATAACATTGTTTATCAAAACCTTTGTGCCATTTGGTAGTATGAAATTAGCTTTTGCTCTTCTTCTATCAAGTCTACGTGACCTGATATTGTACGTATTGTTCCTTTGATTGGTTTGTATTCTAAAAAATATTTCTATGATTTGAGGATAGTATGTGTAGCATCACTATTTGCTATACATAGGTGTCCAAATTTGTGTTGATATAATGCTATAGTGGAATTCATTTTAAATATCGGAAAAAAATTTAGAGCATATGTATTTGAAAAATAACTGCAAGTTCATATTATTTAAAAGTTATTTTACATGAAAATGAAATTTTAGTTACCGAATGAAAAACACACTTGACAGGGAAATACATGCTAAAAGGAAATTGATGAGACTGCATTTATACATAGTCTCATCGTCCAAATCGGGCATAAAACGCTTAAAAATATCATAGAGTACCCCAAAATATGCTTGTGTATATTCATTGTGTATTTTAGGTATGAATATCGTGAATTCAACAAAAGAGAACAAGATTCAAGCAAAAACGAACACGGAAAATGAAGACGCACAAAGAACCGGACCCGAGCAATGAAATTTCCAAAAATACCTTGAAGTTTGAAGATTTGTCAAGTTTGGTCCCTTAACTTTTACAGACTTTTCACTTTAGGCCCTTGTAAATCTCAAAAATTACAAGTAGGTCCTTAAAGTTTCAAGACACGTCAATTATAGCCCTTGAAGATAAAAAAGAATGACATTTATAGTCGTTATTCATGATCTACAAGTTAAAAGGACTAGAATTGCAATTACACTATAATTGATATCAAAGGAAAAGTGTAAGAATTTTGCCAGATTTTTGAATGCCAAGTTTTATGAAGGTTAGGGGTTCATTCTGCCATAAACCCAAACCCACACCCAAGAAACCCTCCAATAGCAGTTTGCCACCTCACCAAAACCCACCCAAACCCATTTACCCTACCCAACCCAACCATCAAACCCGACCTGCCACATCACACCCATCATCCACTCACCATCACCCACGTCACCCCCTCCACTACTAATCCTTTTAAGTATTAGTTTTTTTTAAAACTAATATTTATTAATCCTATAACTAAACCGGGAAACATTATTATCTCTCCCCTAAACTCATCAAACTCACACTCATACACCCATGAACCCTAATTCTAACCTGTTATTAAACCAAAGGGTTTTTGTCTTATCTTCTCTATAACATTGATTAATATCAAACCAAACCCAACCCCACATTCAAAACTCCTTCCTCGTGACTGGTGTGGCCCCCCATGTCTCCCTTGCTTCCCCAAGAAAGGCAAAATTCGCATCTTGACAATAAATCAACGAGCCATATACTTTTCTTGCTCCCAAAGACTGAAATCAAGGGTTGTGATGCATCTACAACAGCTGGCTACACATCATTCCAGCAAGATATCACATGGTTAGTTTGACTGAACTTTCAAGATTCAAACACAAGGGCAACAATGGAAATTCAAGCTAGATTATGGTTTGATTTTTCTTGTATTTTACTAGTTCTAGAATCTCCTATTAGGCAATAAATATAGATGACGCCTGTGTCTCTATATTCTTGTTCCAAATTTTGTAAACCTCATTATTCTAATAGTTAAAGTAAATTCTGAGCCTTGCAAATTTATGTTCCATATAGTTTAGTTGCCTTTTAAATTCTTTGCACATTTAAGTTTCAGTTTGATTCAAACAGTTTTACCAAAAATCTTTGATAAAAGTGTCTGAAGATCCACATGTTCTAAACTGATTTCACAAATTACTTGACAACTAATTTGTTGAAAGATTTTGGATTTGTGTTACTTTCTTGCTCGTTCTTTATTTTCATCGCAAAGTTTGGTTCCAAAAAGATTTTTCTAAAAAATCAGTTTGAGGTTTTTCTTTTTACTTACTGCTTCAAAAAGCTATTGAAAAGCTTTTGACAAAAGCTTTTGAATAGCTTCTTGAAGCTTGAACTTGTATTGTTTTGCTTTTGTGTGTTTTCTCAACAGGTATCACTAAGAGCATAGCTATCTCTTGGCTGCTGTAGCATTGTGATAACTTGGACTGTTGTAGTCCTTCTTTTTCTCCTGACTTGCACAAGCTCCCCATAAGCCCATAGGTGTTGCTAAGCCTGAACAAGCTGGTGGAATCATGTTAGAAGCCTTGAACTCCCTTTTCATTGCTTAATCAACTATTTTGAACTTATTGAGCTTTTGTGATTTATGTGTATTTTGACGCATTTGGTTGCTTGAATGATGTTCATTTAGGGTACTGAACATGTTTAGTTAGGTTACATTAGGTTTTCAGTTGATTTGTCGCATCTTTCTTTGAAAATTTTTGTTTATCAGTAATTAAGGGGTATTTGGTTATATATGACTGAGTTAGTTTGTGGAACTAGACTTAGCCATTCTTAGTTCAAATTCACTTCATAACTTGGTGTTTAGTTAAGTTAGGACATGGTTTCTATTGATAAGAATTTGGATTCATTTTGTTGGTTACACACATTTCTTCCATTAAATAGACAGTAGGGTAGATCTTGTTTTTTTATATGTATTGGTGTTAGGAATATTGACTTTAGCTAGATTAGGTGATAGAATAGGACTTCAAGTATTCAAATTCAAGTTTGTTGGACTTCTGTTTTCTCATAGTTGCTAGGGAATTTCACCAACGTGCAAAACACATCAGCAAGTTATCTTTCTGTTTTATTGCCATACCAGATAGGTTTTAGGACTAGTTATAGGATTTGTAGTTTGTAGATTGTTAGAATTCGAGTTCACAAGTCCGACTAAGCCTGATTATAAGTCTTTAGGTGATAAAAAAGCCTTCGTGCAAGTTTGATAGATTAAATCTCTTGTTGCCAACAACGCAAGCATAACTCATTTTGTTTCTATCACAGTTCATGTCAGCAGCCTCTTTTGAGTTTGTGTGCATAATTTGTTTTGTGATTCTTTGATATTAACCTGCGTTTTAGGCTTATAGAGCCTTAGGATAACTGTCTCTTGAATTTGTGTCCATTGGTAGCTTAAACTAGCAACTTACTCCCCTGTAATGAACCCATAAGCACCTGACCCTAATTTCTGTCTTCGTAGCAGACTTATTTGTGTGTTTGAGGGCTTAGGCCTTGAGTCTTGAATCACACTTATTTTTTTAGGATAATCTAGTTATGCATAAGTTGGTTGTTAGGATTTAGATAGTGTAGGATAAATTTTATTGCAATTAGAACATACTGTTACACAATGTTGAGTCCACAACCCATATTTTGTTGATTGTTTTGGTGATTGGATTTGGTTTGTTTCTGTGCTTGGTTGTTGTTATTGTTGTATTCATGTTTGACTCCTCACAACCAAAAGGTTGTGAGGGTGCCGTCTGTGCCCAGCAAAACTCATCTCCTATCCCGGGCTACAAATACACCCCCAACAGTTAACAAGATCAAAAAAAAACAAGAGAGGTGCAAAGTTAAGTCTGAGTGAAAAAGGGTACTAATCCTGCCTGAATTCGTGTTAATTTGGCAGTTTGATTGTGTTTTTGTGTTGTTAAAGTACTGGTTAACAAGTAAAAAAGAAAGAAAAATAATATTTTTTTTTACAAAAAGTAAGGGCCAGGACTCGAACTTGCGCCCCTACTCTCACACACCAAAGCTTAAACCATTCGTGCCCTAGGGACTTCTCTATCACTAGTTCATTTCATCAAATATTTAAGGTGTGTTTTTATTTAGCTTATTAAAGTAAGTTCAAGTGTAATAAGCAGATTTAATCTTATTGTGATTGTTTTTTTAGTGTTTTTTTTCATTTTTCCTCTTTTTAGTTAAAGTTTAAGATTTTTTGAAACAAAAATTAGATTTTTAGCTTTATAAATTAATTTTTTATCATTTATTTCTTTTTAAACTTTAGAAATAGAATTAAAAATAGTCAACAGTACTTAAAAATTTTAGAAAAATCTTTTTTAGACTTTAATTAATATAATTTAGGTTTACAAAACTTTAAATTTTCATTTTCACTTTTAATAAATTTTATTTATTTTTGAGTTTTTTATTAAACTTTAAAAACTAATAAAAATTAATTAAAAAACTTTTGGAAATTTTGGTTTTCACTTTTGTTTTAATTACATTTTTCTTAACTTAAGTATAAATTTTGGTAGTTTTTAGTGTACTTTCGGTTTTCGTCGAGTATTACGATTTCGCGTTTTACCGTTGTAGCATAGTTTTTAGCGTAATTCGTCTTTAAATTTAAATATTTCTCTTCTAAAAACGATCATTAATCCAAACATTGTTTTTATATAATTGGCACATAACACATACACCTCCTTCGAGAACGAACTCGCATTTATCGAGCATTCACGTTTTCCTAAACGTGAACGTTTAATACTTGCCACGGTTATTTGTTTTGCTAAAACAAGTGACTAATTTACACACAATCATTTTGGCGCCGCTGCCGGGGAGGTGTTTTTAGTGCCATTATACATATCGTGTTTGTGTGAGTAGTGTGTTTTTGCTTTTCATTTTTGAAAAGCGTAAATATCGTACATACTCGTTTTTATTTTTTCTACTATATTATAAATAGCCAAATATATCGTGTTAATTGTTCCTCAATTAACACATAACAATCTTTTTCATTTTATCGGTTTTCGTTTTTTTGTGAATATTATTAATAGTAGTATTACGTATTACAATAAATTTACAATATCTCCAAAGCGTGAAAACACAACCTTAATTGGGATTTCATCACTCAATTATTTTATTTGAATCCAAAACAAAAAGAAAAGGCAAAATAGATAAATACTTTTAAGAAGCTTAATCTCGACAAGTACAAACTATAAGGTGGGTATAAGGCGGTTGTATTTCACGACCTAAAGGAAAAAGGCTCTTAAGTGCTTTGCGTCGCCTCGTTTCCTCCGCTTGCTTGTGCGTACTTAGAAAGTGAAAGCCGACTAAGGGTTTGCCAACCAAAGTATTAATCTACGTATCATATATATTTTCTTGGTTTCAAAGATTAAAACCTCTTGAACGTTTTGGTGTTCTACCAACGTTCTAAAGTCATCGAATACGTTCACTCAACGTGATCGTTTTCATTCCTTGAGGCTCCTTTAATCGAGAAATTGATTCGAGGAGAGATTTGTAGATTTGAGTCTACGTAATACACCGAAAATCCAAAAAAAAAGTATTACGTAGGCGGATTGGTCCGAGTGAAGAAAAAAGCAGAAAAAATTAAACTGATAATCTTTTCTGGGGATTTAAAAAACAATCAAAAACCAAAAAAAATTGAAAAACGTTAAAACCCCCAAAAAGAATCTTCTTTGCTATACGAATTCTAGCAACGGATCGAATCGACGCAATCGAAATCGAAGGAACCGACAACGAAGACGTGATTTAGAAACGCACGTTCCTAATTTTTTTGTCGAAACCGTAGACGAGATGGCCGAGAATCATACGATGATGGAGTTGCTCCAAGCACCCACCGAGGGTTATGGAGACGCGATCGTTATTCCTGCTATCGAAGCGGAGAATTTTGAAATCAAAATCGGAATGCTCTCGTTGATTCATGCAACGAAGTTTAGAGGTCGTGAGGCGGATAATCCTCACGATCACATTTGGAATTTTGATCGTCTTTTGGCCACGAGCATGTTTAAAAACGTTGACACCGATGTCGTTAAGCATATGCTTTTTCCGTACTCGCACGATGGTGCCACCAAGGATTGGTACGAGAAAGAGCCACCTAATTCCATAATTACGTGGAAGGATCTCGTTTCCAAATTCGTTAATCATTTCTTTCCGCCGTCTAAGACCACATTTTTCAAAAACGAGATCACGAGGTTCGAACAAAAGCCGAATGAATCATTTAGAGATGCGTGGGATCGTTTTAAGGAATTGCTTAGGCAATTTCCTCACCATGGATTTTCCGAGTTACACCAAATCGATACTTTTTATAACGGTCTTAATTTTCAAGAGCAACATTCGTTAAATTCCACCGCTGGTGGCAATTTTTTGTGTAAAACTCTGAAAGACGCTTTAATGATTATCGAAAATTGATCCAAGGTTTACAAACTACGTAACACACTGAGTGTTGCCAATGTCGCCAATGTTAGTAATTCTAATCGCGATATTGAGAGAGTTAATGCGAAAGTCGACAAATTGACGAATGTGTTTACGTCGTTCTTAATCGAGATGCAAAAGGAAGACGATCCCGCTACGGTGAAAGCGGTTGAGGCTTCGTGTATGTTGTGTGGTGGACCTCATAATTATTACGAGTGTGCGGCTGCGAATGGCCAAACGTCGAGTGTTAACACGTTAAACGGAAAAAACAATTTTCAAAATCAAAACAACGCGATACCATCACAAGGAAATTATAATCAAGGCAATAATTTTAATCGTGGAAATGATTTTCAAAATCAAAACCGAAACAATTTTCAAGGAAATAATCATGGTAATCAAGGTTATAATCAAGGTCGTAATTTATGTTGGCAAAATCGAGATAACAATCAAAACTCGAATTTTCAAAACAACGCTAATCAAGGAAACAATTTTCAAAACAACAATCAAGGGAATTTTCAAAGAAATAATCAAAACCAAGGGAACTTTAATTCTAATCAAAATAGTTCGTCAAACGAGTTTCAAGAATATATGAAAATGAATGAGGCTAATATGAGACGATTAGAGGGACAAATTGGTAGTTTGAAAAACGACTTTTCCAACACATTGAAAAATCAAAACACTATAATCGAGCAAGGACAAATCGACATTAAAAAGATGTTTTTGACCATAACGAATAAGTCTTCGGGTGCGTCATCGAGTACGTTACCTAGTGACACCGTTACTAATCCGAAAGAACATGTTAAAGCCGCCTCGTCTCGTGGAAAAGGTGGTGTGATTACCCCTACCCTTGATAGTTTTAGAGTTGTTCCTTCTTCTCAACCCTCGACTTCTAAAACGCATTCATGTTCTAAAGTCGAGGGGGTGAACGTGGCGACAAAGGAAAAGAGTGCACACCCTCTTGTATCTCAAATTCCATCCACGGTTCAAAAAGAGAGCTTTATCGACCTTACCAAAGTAACCCTTGAGGAAACTTGTGCTTCGATCCTTCTTAAAAAACCCAAAAGGCACATGCCGAGAAAGGAAGAGGATCTGAGCCAATTTCTTTTACCTTTTGATTTTTTCGGGATGTTTAGCCCTTGCTTATTTAGGTGCTAGCATCAATCTCATGCCTCATTCTCTTTAGAAATTGATAAAATTGCTTAGACTTACCCCCACAAACATGACTATCGAGCTAGAAAATTGTACACCATTAAAACCAATTGGAATAGCCGAGGATGTTTATGTTAGAATTGGAAAGTTTATTTTTCCCGTGGACTTTGTCATATCCGATTATGAGTGTGATCCTAAATGACCCATTATTTTAGGTCGACCCCTTTTATCGACAGCTCGGGCCGTAATCGACGTTCACGGTGGGAAATTAACTATGAAATATGGGGAGGATAAAATGGACTTTTTCGCGAGTAGATCCCAAGTTTCAAATGATCATGATAAAACCGAGGTTACTAAAACCGATATTTCAAAATTTGATAATATCAAAGCTCATACTTTGGCGGAAAAAATGAGGCTAGATGCATGTTTTGAAAGAATTAAAATGAACGGTTTTCGAGATGAGAATTTTAATGATAAAGAATACGCTTACTTAATTCAAAAGGGTATTCGTAAATTTATGGATGAAAAATAATTTTGGGATATATTCGGAGAAACAAGTGAACCACCAATTCCAAATGGAGACGTTAGTTCCATCACGACAATTACCAATATGGACTCGTTTTCACCACCTTCGAAGGACCACGTCTTTGAGGCATCGACTTCTAAATCCATTGAAGTGCCTCCATTTCCTAGCCCAATATCCATTGAGGCTAAAGGTTTTATCGACATAGATCCTCTCATCATTGAAATGTCACCTAAGCATAGTCATTCGACTTGTAAGACCATGGTTGTGAGTTCTCACATCGACACCTTCTTTGATGATGATGATGGCGATTTTTCCGAAATTGATCACATACTCAAAAATCCACAAGCTATTTTTGATTCTCCCAAAAAGAATTCTTCGTGTGGTGAGTATGATGATTTTGAATTCGGGCCCGAGATTGAGAAAATTATTGAACGAGAGCTTACTCTATTGCCTCCACTTCCACCTACAAGTGAGGTTGATTTTTCCAATATCGAGGCCGAACTTGATGAGTTAGAACGTCTCATTCATAATGACGAACCAACTCACGTGACCAAAAATCTTGTTCTCGAGGAGTTACCTAATCAACACTCCTCAAATTAGAATGACGTTTACCACATTCGTGAGGATCTAACGTATCAACGATGCCCACAAAATAATGATTGTTTTGTGCTTGATCGTGATCTTTTCGAGAGAGTTTATAAAATCCTCAATGAGGGGAACGACAAACCTTGGTTTGACGAGACTATCTATGATGAAGAAATCAAAGAGATTAACGATCATGAGGATGACGAATATGTTGACCCCGAGTGGGGCGGTGTTCTTTGTTGATCAACGTTTTGAAAACTTATACAATCCACCACCCCCCACCCGCGACTTAAATGTGAGAATTTTTAGTGTGCCTAACATCGTCTTAGAAACGCCAAATATTTTCGACATAATTCAATCGGGTTTCATAAAGAGTTTTTAAATGATGAAAAAGGAAAAGATTCTAAAATTAATTTAAATGATTTTTCTACAAGTCTAACTTCGTCATCACCGTGTTTTATGAGTGCTACCACCTCGTCTACTCTTTTTGACGAGTGTGAGTGTGGATTTAGTGTGGGGGAGCCCCTTATGTTCCCTCACATTTCTCCACCGAGGACGAGATATTCGATCCCGGAATCACATTTATAGGAAAATCTCGGTCTTCCACCGATGCAATAAATGGAAAATATTTTCGTTTGCTTGATGTGAGTCTACCTCGAGTAGCTCATTTTAGTGCCCCACCCATTGTCCCACCCTTCTATTTCTCACCTCTTTTCTTTAACCCTTTTGGGGTTTTGGCATGCATTAGAGTAGCGTTATTTCGTCTTTCATCCGAAAACGAGGATGCTATCTTCGACCCCGGTATACGTATATCGGGTTTTTAAAGTACTTCATGTACTTTTGGATGTTGTTTATCATGTAAGCCCCACCAAAAATGACCGAACCATGATAATCTCTAAATGATCACATTTATGGGGATTCGAGTCGAGCTTTTGACTCGGTTATAAAAAAACAAGGTGCCTCGTGGGGGATTCTCATGCTTATCCTTGTAAATATTATTGCTTCTAATAGTGTAATACGGGGACTTGTGCTCTTCCAACTTTTGTTCTGTGGTTGTTTGTGATTGTGATTTATTAGGTTCATCTTCATCATTGAAGCCTCTCGTGTTCTTTCTACGTATCACTCGAGCTTCGATCATTGCCTTTGAAGATTCCGATATCCGATGATATCCTCTAATGTTCTAACGTTTATCTTTTTAGCATAATTCATAAACGGCTTCTAGATTATTCGTTATACCCTTTCCATGCTCGAGATTAAGCATTCGACTTTTCGTCTCTAGTATGGGGGTGTTTCACCCTTAGACTCGAAACATTGAGGACAATGTTTAGTTTTAGTATGAGGGGGTTAATAGATGCTTTACCTTGCTTACGTCATCACGCAATCCAATTTTCATTTTTTTGTTATCGTTTTATGCAAAATAAGGCTAAAAATGGCCAAATTTTAAAATTTTTCTAGTTTTTCATAAGTGTTTAAGACACGAATGTAGGTTTTCCGATGGTGAGAATAAGAGTAGTTTTTGACTCGGCCGTGCGTGTTGAGCACTTAGCTTCGATTCCTTAACTATTTTTAGGCTAAGTCTCTTAATTGAGGACGAGAAATGATAGCGTTAATTATAAGTTACTATGCTAAACGTAGAGTATTCGTATTCTTTCAAAAACTCATGTGTCCTAATTGTTTGCTTATTCTCCCACGCTTTTTTAATAAAACTGATAATAAATATTGATTTAGCGGTTTAATCTCTATTGTTGGTTTCTAATTTATTTTAGTAGCTTCCATGTAATTAAATTGGGAAAACATTAAGGTATCGCCAGCGTCACGGTTTTGAAGTATTGATAACCCGAATAATCAAAGGATTCCCCCAATAATAATTTAAGTTCCTCTTCACCTAAATCAAGCAAAAATTCGAAGCTCACAAGGCCGAAAAATCTATGCAAAATTGAAAGTGAATGTCTTAAATCTTGAAGCCTTAAAGATCCAAAATTCGCCTTAGCGTGAGGATATACGTCAAGTCATAATAAACACCTCATGGCGAGGTTAAATAAAAGACAAGGGCAAGACCAAAGCCATAAGAAACACTTCATGGCGAAGTTCAATAAAAGGTGGCGGTAAACGAATTCCAAATTGGTAATAAGCCTCATGTTCAAAACTGTGTTTATCGATCCTTTTTGTTGACTTAATTTTTTGACATCGTTGTCTATTACGATAAATTATTAATTCGATGATTTTGGTTACACCGTTAAGACTATATTTTTGGACCTAATCTCTATTCACACATAAGTCAAAAATGTATCCTCGTGATCATTAAGACAAAAATAATATATAAGAGATACACCTTAGGAATAAGGGAGTCTAAATACGTGATTAGAGCATATGAGTAGTGTTAGCATTACTAACTTATAATGACAATGATCTTGTTTCAGGGTTAGCATGGAATTATGTGAAAATCAAGGACGATGAAATTATTTCTAACGAATCATTCACGTGTTCTTATTCTATGATCCTAAACGTCTCGTTTTGGGATGAAAACAATACATTATGTTTAAAACACATATAGTAGTTAAATTTAAATTTACATTTCAATAAATGTCATTAAAAATGAATTTTGGAAGTGCGATGATACTTAATTCTAGCATTACGTGAGGGCAAGACAATGGTTTAGTATGGGGGAGTAATGAGACTGCATTTATACATAGTCTCATCGTCCAAATAGGGTTAAAACGCTTAAAAATATCATAGAATACCCCAAAATATGCGTGTGTTTGGTCATTGTGTATTTTAGGTACGAATATCGTGAATTCAACAAAAGAGATCAAGATTCAAGAAAAAACGAACACGAAAAATGAAGCCACACAAAGAACCGAACCCGAGCAATGAATTTTCCAAAGAGACCTTGAATTTTGAAGATTTGTCAAGTTTGGTCCCTCAACTTTTGAAGACTTGTCACTTTAGGCCCTTGTAAATCTCAAAAATTACAAGTGGGTCCTTAAAGTTTGAAGACATGTCAAATTATAGCCCTTGAAGATAAAGAAGAATGACATTTATAATCCTTATTCATGATCTACAAGTTAAAAGGACTAGAATTGCAATTACACTATAATTGATATCAAAGGAAAAGTGTAAGAATTTTGAATGCCAAGTTTTATGAAGGTTATGGGTTCATTCTGTCATAAACCCAAACCCACACCCAAGAAACCCTCCAATAGCAGTTTGCCACCTCACCAAAACCCACCCAAACCCGTTTACCCTACCCAACCCAACCATCAAACCCGACCCGCGACATCACTTTAAACTAATATTTATTAATCCTATAACTAAAGTGGAAACATTATTATATCTCCCCTAAACTCATCAAACTCACACTCATACACCCATGAACCCTAATTCTAACCTGCTATTAAACCAAAGGGGTTTTGTCTTATCTTCTTTAGAGCTTTGACTAATATCAAACCAAACCTAAACCCACATTTAAAACTCCTTCCCCGTGACTGGTGTGGCCCCCCATGTCTCCCCTACTTCCCCAAGAAAGGCAAAATTCGCATCTTGACAGCAAATCAACGAGCCATATACTTTTCTTGCTCCCAAAGACTGAAATCAAGGGTTGTGATGCATCTACAACAGCTGGCTACACATCATGCAAGATATCACATGGTTAGTTTGACTGACTTTTAAATATTCAAACACAAGGGCAACAATGGAAATTCAAGCTAGATTAGGGTTTGATTTTTCTTGTATTTTACTAGTTCTAGAATCTCCTATTAGGCAGTATATATAGATGACGCATGTGTCTCTATATTCTTGTCCCAACTTATGTAAACCTCATTATTCTAATAGTTAAAGTAAATTCCGAGCCTTACAAATTTGTGTTCCATATAGTTTAGTTGCCTTTTAAATTCTTTGCACATTTAAGTTTTAGTTTGATTCAAATAGTTTTACCAAAAATCTTTGATAAAAGTGTTTGAAGATCCACATGTTCTAAACTTATTTCACAAATTACTTGACAACTAATTTGTTGAAAGGTTTTGGATTTGTGTTACTTTCTTCCTCGTTCTTTATTTTCATCCAAAGTTTGGTTCCAAAAAGACTTTTCTAAAAAGTCAGTTTGAGGTTTTTCTTTTTTACTTACTGCTTCAAAAAGCTATTGAAAAGATTTTGACAAAAGCTTTTGAATAGCTTCTTGAAGCTTGAACTTGTATTGTTTTGCTTTTGTGTGTTTTCTCAATAGGTATCACGAAGAGCATAACTATCACTTGGCTGCTGTAGCCTTTTGATAGCTTGGACTGTTGTAGTCCTTCTTTTTCTCCTGACTTGCACAAGCTTCCCAAAAGCCCATAGGTGTTGCTAGGCCTGAACAAGCTGGTGGAATCAGGTTAAAAGCCTTGAACTCCCTTTTCATTGCTTAATCAACTCTTTTGAACTTATTAATCTTTTGTGATTTATGTGTATTTTGATGCATTTTGTTGCTTGAATGATGTTCATTTAGGGTATTAAACATGTTTAGTTAGGTTACATTAGGTTTTAAGTTGATTTGTCACATCTCTTTTTGAAAATTTTTGTTTATCAGTAATTAAGGGGTATTTGGTTATATATGATTGAGTTAGTTTGTGGAACTAGACTTAACCATTCTTAGTTCAAATTCACTTCATAACTTGGTGTTTAGTTAAGTTAGGACTTGGTTTCTATTGATAAGAATTTGGATTCATTTTGTTGGTTACACACATTTCTTCCATTAAATAGACAGTAGGATATATCTTGTTTTTTTCGATATGTTTTGGTGTTAGGAAGATTGACTTTAGCCAGATTAGGTGGTAGAATAGGACTTCAAGTATTCAAATTCATGTTTGTTGGACTTCTGTTTGCTCATAGTTGCTAGGGAATTTCACCAACGTACAATACACATCAGCAAGTTATCTTTCTGTTTTATTGCCATACCAGATAGGTTTTAGGACTAGTTATAGGATTTGTAGTTTGTAGATTGTTAGAATTCGAGTTCACAAATTTGACTAAGCCTGATTATTAGTCTTTAGGCGATAACACAGCCTTCGTGCAAGTTTGGTAGATTAAATCTCACTTTGTTGCCAACTACGCCAGCATAACTCATTTTTTTACTGTCACAATTCATGTCAGCAACCTCTTTTGAGTTTGTTTTCATAATTTGTGTTGTGATTCTTTGGTATTTAGCTGTGTTTTAGGCTTATAGAGCCATAGGATAACTGTCTCTTGAATTTGTGTCCATTGGTAGCTTAAACTAGCAACTTACTCCATTGTAATGAGTCCATAAGCACCAAACTTCAATTTCTGTCTTCGCAGCAGCCTTATTAGTGTGTTTGGGGGATTAGGCCTTGAGTCTTGAATCACACTTATTTTTTTAGGAGAATCTAGTTATGAATAAGTTGGTTGTTAGGATTTATATAGCGTAGGATAATTTTTATTGCAATTAGAACCTACTGTTACACAGCGTTGAGTACACAACCCATATTTTGTTGATTGTTTTGGTGATTGGATTTGGTTTGTTTCTGTGCTTGGTTACTGTTATTGTTGTATTCGTGTTTGACTCCTCACAACCAAAAGGTTGTGAGGGTGTCGTCTACGCCCAACAAAACTCATCTCCTATCCCGGGCTCCAAATACCCCCCAACAGTTAACAAGAACAAAAGTACAAAAAAACAAGAGAGGTGCAAAGTTAAGTTTGAGTGAAAAAGGGTACTAATCCTGCCTGAATTCGTGTTAATATGGCCGTTTGATTGTGTTTTTGTGTTGAACAAGTAAAAAAAAAGAAAAATAAAAAAAATATTTTTTTACAAAAAGTAAGGGCCAGGACTCAAACTTGCGCCCCTACTCTCACACACCAAATCTTTAACCATTCGTGCTCTAGGGACTTCTCTGTCACTAGTTCATTTCATCAAATATTTAAGGTGTGTTTTTTTATTTAGCTTATTAAATTAAGTTCGAGTATAATTAGCAGATTTAAGCTTATTGTGATTGTTCTTTTTTTAGTTTTTTTTCATTTTTCCTGTTTTTAGTTATAAGTTTAAGATTTTTTGAAACAAAATTTAGATTTTTAGCTTCATAAATTAATTTTTTTATCATTTATTTCTTTTTAAACTTTAGAAATAGATTTAAAATTTTGAACAGTACTTAAAAATTTTAGAAAAATCTTTTTAGACTTTTATTAATAGAATTTAGGTTTACAAAACTTTAAATTTTCATTTTCACTTTTTATAAATTTTATTTATTTTTGAATTTTTTATTAAACTTTAAAAATTAATATAAATTAATTAAAAAACTTTTTGGAAATTTTGGTTTTCACTTTTGTTTTAATTACATTTTTCTTAACTTAAGTTTAAATTTTGGTAGTTTTTAGTGTACTTTCGGTTTTGGTCGAGTATTACGATTTCGCGTTTTAACTGTCGTAGCATAGTTTTTAACGTAATTCGTCTTTAAATTTAAATCTTTCTCATCTAAAAACGATCACTAATCTAAGCATTGTTTTTATATAATTGGCACATAACACATACACCTCCTTCGAGAACGAACTCGCATTTATCGAGCATTCGCGTTTTCCTAAACGTGAACGTTTAATACTTGTCACGTTTATTTGTTTTTCCTAAAACAAGTAACGAATTTACACACAATCTGAAATACATCAAAGCAGAAGATAAAGTTATGATCATTTAACATAGTCGCCTTAGATATCCATATCATTGAGAATTCTGGAGTGCTCAACTCAGTGTCACCATCAGAGAAGTCTGAGGCATAGAAGTCATTGTTTCCAACTCAACTTGGTCTACAAGATTGAAATCTTTCTCATTTTCCTTGAAAAATTATTGATACATCTCACATTGGTAAGGGGCTGTTCGATACGATTTTACCTAGTGGTTTGAGCTACCACATCTAAAACAAGAACCATCAGTGTTCTACGATAGTCCAGATTCACAATTATGCTTGCGTTTGCCCATATTTTTGGTCTTATTATTTCATGGAGCATAATTGTTGGTTCTTTGACCATTACCACGGGTGAATCCTCAACCATGAGTATAAACTTGTCCGTTTTTCTTGTTCCGATCAAAAGAATGTTTGTGGCCATGAGAATTATTTTTTCAAATTGCACACGAATTTTTCCATGACTTTGGCCTTGCCCACAAATAAAACCTTTGATATCATTTTTAGTAGCATTCACTTCAGGATATGCTAATGATCTAGTGGGACGAGAGTGATGATTTTTCATCAAAAGTTCATTATTTTTTTCTACAACAAGAAGATAAGCATTAAGCTCATAATATCTCGTGAATTTATGTAGTCGGTATTGGTGCTGAAAAGTCATGTTTGATTCATGAAATGTGAAGTAAGGTTTCTCCAATATATCTGCATCGGTAACAGTTTGACCACATAATTGAAGGTGTAAAAAAATCCTTAACAAAGCAGAGTTGTATTCATTGACCTTTTTAAAGACTTGGAATCGTAAAGATCTCCATTCTTCTCGAACAGCCGGAAGTAAAACATTTTTGATTATCAAATCGATCCTTAAGTTCTTTCCAAAGAATACTTGGATCTTCAGTAGTAAGATATTGAAATATAAGTCCATCATCAATATGTTTACGAAGAAGAATGTTTGCCCTTACTTTATCTTATGGTGGACTATCATTGTTTTCAATAATAGTTTGTGACGTTCTCATAGATTCAAGATGCATTTTAACATCAAAAACCAATGTCATATAATTTTTTCCAGTGATATTAAGAGCATCAATACAAGCTTTGATAAGTTTGACATTTATGAAAAATTCAAAATGTAAACAAACAACATATTATTTGATTCCATTAATATTGATACATAGTGCAATACAAAGTAATAGAAGAATAACAAATACATACAAGCCAAAACAAAATAAAAAATCTCTAGGTAGGAGATTAACCATAGGGTAAATAAGTAGAATGGTTATGATGACGATTACAGCTAAACATGTGTTAGCCTCAAAATATTGAGTCAAACAAGAATGCTCGGTCATATGTTTATTATGTATCGTATATAAGAACGTTGTAATAGGTAGTAGGTTAGTCGTGTTATATGAGCTCAACTTTAAGCTAAAGTTCATTCATAAGTAACTAAAGCCTAAAGGAAAGCCTGACCCATGTAGTATAGTCCATACAAGCCCACATGTAGGGGGACTATAAATACCCTTCCTAGCATGTTAGGAAGGGTGTTGGTTCATTTTATTCTCTCTCACTTAATCTAACATTCACCTAGTTCCAACCAATTCTCTTTCTTTTCTCTCTCTACTTTCTCTCTCTAGAATTCATCTTTTATCTACCTTTCTTTCTTGTTTAATCATCATAAATATGGGACAACAGTTGGTATCAATCGCCACGGGATAGATTTGTGACTGGTTGTTGTTATTGTATGTGATTCGAATGATTTAATCCATAAATCATCTCGGATTCAAATTTTTTTTTTTGTGTTTTTTCGTGTTCTTCATCTTGCTACAAATCTTCTCTATAGTTGTAATAGTGATTTGGATATTTTGGTTTGGTTTAAAACACGAATTTTGTGCTCAAAGTTGCGAACTTTATTTTTCCATTGTGACTGAATTCCATCGGAAAGTACAAGAAAGGACAGTTTTGATCGCAATAACCCTAGGGTTTTACTTTGCGATCAGTTATTGCGATACCCCTTATTCCGACGTGGATTGCGATCGTACATTGCGATCGTGGATTGCGACGAATTAAGGCAAAGTGAAACGTTACTCTGTCAAAATTTCATTTGCCACATTGCGATAGACTTCATATTCCGACAGTGAACATTCCGATAGAAGTTGCATTGCGATAGAGGGATCATTGCGATAGGAATATTGCGACATGAATATTGCGACAAGGTTATTGCGACAGGTTATTGCGACAGGGGTCATTGCGACAGGACATTGCGACAGGTTATTGCGACAGGGGTCATTGCGACAGGACATTGCGACAGGTCATTGCGACAGACATTGCGACAGGTCATTGCGACAGATATTGCGATGGATATTGCGATGGGACAACATTGCGATGGGATATTGAGATCTGTTTAGTTAAATTTTGTTTGAGTATTTTTTAGATTTAGCCACTATCTAGACTAGTCCCGGAACATAGTTTACACGAAGATTAAAAAAAAGAGTTAAAATTTTTAGGTCAAGTAAAATCAAATTTTTTCCCTACTAGTTTTTGGCTATTTCTAACTCAATTTCAAAATTTGGCGATACAAATTTTTTCAGCCTTTCGTTTTGTCGGACTGAGGAATTTATTGTCGGACTGAGAATAAATTGCAATTTTTGGAATTTCTTCCACAACTCAATCACAACACATCTACTTAAGATCCATATTCACTTCATCATTTCAGAGAATATTAAGATGGATTCTACTGCCGAATATCTTGTGACGAACAACAACATAATGGTGGCGGGTAACAAAGAAAGACCACCAATGCTTGTGTCGGGTCGATATGATGAATGGCAATCCCGTTTTCTACGTTATCTTGACACAAAACCTAACGGTGATGCTTTAAGGCAATGTATTTTGGAAGGACCCTATAAACTCTCAAGGATTCAAGTTCCAAGAGTACCAGCCACAGACACTACTGAAGAACAACCAGCTTATGAACGTGATGAAAAGAGGAACGACCTCACTCTAGAGAACCGTGCTTGGTTTGATGCAGAGAAGGAAGAAATCTACTTAATTCTCAGTGGAATTGGAGATGATATTTATTCCACGGTTGATGCATGCCCTACTGCTCAAGAAATGTGGACGGCTATTGAAAGATTGCAATAAGGTGAATCACTTAACAAACAAGATGTGAAAACTAAGATGTTTTGGAACTTTGGCAAGTTTACATCAAAGGATGGGGAATCAATTGATTCTTATTACTCCCGATTCTACAAGATGATGAATGATATGATCCGAAACAACTTGCAAGTTTCCACCATGCAAGTCAATGTCCAATTTCTACAGCAACTTCAACCAGAGTAGACACGGTTTGTCACCTTGGTGAAACAACAAAAAATGTTAGACGAAGTTTCATATCACAAGATCTTTGACATTTTGAAACAATTTCAAAATGAGGCAAATGAACTTCGAGCTGAACAAGTTGCAAAGGTTTCCAATCCACTTGCTCTGGTGTCTACCACTCAACATTACCCAGATTATCACTCTCGTACTTCAAAGACCTACTCTACTCAATCATCATCACCACGATCATCCATTGTCTCCAAGTCACATGCTCCAACACGATCCTGAGGCAAAGAAGTTACAAGAGCACCATCACCCACACCTGAGCAATCATCCGAAGAAGACAGTGGTGAAGAAGTAGCTCAAAAGGATAGGGAATTCAAGCAACAAATGGCTTTCATTATGAAGCAATATAAGAAAATCTACAAACCCACCAACAACAACCTTCGAACATCTTCAAACTCGAGGAACACCCATGCACATAGTCCTTCAAGGTATGACACACGAAGACGTGCTGAGAGTCCTCCAAAGTATGATCGATAACCTAAGTATGATAATCAGAGGGTGGCTAATGTTGTTGGAAATAGGGAAACTGTTGGTACTCAAGTCGTGTAACAAAGTGGGATTAAGTGTTTTAACTGCATAGGTTTTGGGCATTTGGCTAGGGAATGCAGGCAGCCAAAGAAAGTTAAAGATTATGGTTATCATAAGGAAAAGATGCTACTGTGCAAGAAACTGGAAGTTGAAATCAAGTTATCAGTTGAGGAAGGAGAAATGCTTGACGACACAGATGATGAACTCTCCGACCAAGAACTCGAGGCACATTATTCATACATGGCAAAGATTCATGAGGTCCTTAACGTCACTAAAGATGACAATGGCCTATCTTTGATACAGAGCCAATTGACAAGGTACAACATGATGATGAATATAATGTGTTTGGTGATACACATGAGCATAGTGATCTACCAACAACAGTTACTGACACGTGTATGATGGAAACGGTTGATAGCAATATCACACCCTATTCATCAGACATGTGCAATAATGAGTTTGAGGATGATCAACATGCAAATGAGTATGATGACGAGGAGCGTGTCGCGCTTGCTAATTTAATTGCTAGTTTACAAAAAGATGTTAATGAAAATAGAAAAAGTCAAAAGCAATTAAAGAAGGCAAACGCAGCGCTCACTCAAAACTTTGAAGAAAGCAAAGCCGCTCTTATAAAATCTAGTGAGACAACTGATAGTTATAGGGCTGAGATGCTTCAAAAGACCAAAGAGCTTGAGGGGTACAAAAGTCGTGTCATCAACGTTAAAAAGGACGATTTTGAAAATAAATACAACGAAGCTCTTGCTTTGTTAACTAAGGAAAAACGTCAATTTAAGGTTTTATTAAGTGATGAACGTCAAAAAACGTACCTTGCCACAACAAAAGTTAATGAACTTGAATAAAGGCTGTCTATGAATACCACCGATTCTGCTAAAATTCTTGACGAAAAGAAACAAGAGGTTGAAACATTAAAACAAGGTTTCAAAAATAGACAAAGCAAAGATACTGAAAAAGTAAAGGATCTCGAAGAACAAGTCGATTTTTTGAAAAAAGTTGTTTATAATACACATGACTCTATTCAAACCGTCAGAATGATAGCACCTCGGTCGTTTTTCAAGGGTCAGCCTAGTTTTGCGAGTCCAAAGTACCTCGAACAAGCTCAAGCTGCGAACCCCCATTTATATCTTGATGAGTCCGAATGGACCGATTATGATTGCCCTGTGGCTAACCTAGATAGTGAAGAGACGTTCCTTTGGGATGAGGAGAGTAGATCACCGGTCAATAAAGATTTTGTGAAACCATATAATTATGCTTATCTAAACAGTCTTTATGGTCTTTTCACTCCACAAAAACAGAAGTCTCGTGAGGAATTGTTTTTAGAATGCAAACAACGAAGAATTCAATGGAAGAAAGCGTTTGCCGCTAAGAGGAAAACTAATGTTTTTAAATATATTAACTATTTGCCTCTAGATGCTTCTAAAAGCAAAAGTAGAAAAACACTTAGTTTTCTTAAACACCACATTGAAAATGTTCAATCAATTGTCGAAAGCGATTGGGAAAAACGTCAAAAGGATAAGTGGAAAACCGAGATTCCTCACGACATAATTGTGCTTGTGAAAGAACTTCTAATACCAAATACGAAGATGATAAAAGAACATGTTCTTGAGTTTGAAAACTTGATTCGGTCTGAAATGTTTGATGATTTGAAATATGTTGAGTCTCTTGAAAAAGAAATTGATGAACTTCAAAATGACAAATCGGATTTTTCAAACGAATATGATCTACTCTTATAAGAATGTCTCTCCAAATATATTTTGTGTGTTACTCTTCAATCTTGTGCTGATATCGATGAATATTCTGATGTTGCATGCAAATATCTTGATAAAATCAAAGAATGCGAGCGTCTTGAACTTGAGCTTTCAAAACGTAAAGAAAATGTTGATAAAAAGGCTTTTGAGTTACTTCAACACAAAACTGATTTCCTTCAAAAACATTGTCATTCTCTTGAACTTGCTTTGCAATAAGACGTTGGTAGTTTTCCACATGATAATAACTTGCAAGAAAAACTTTCCAAAACGTTTCGAGAAATGAATGAACAAAGTTTGGAAATTAAAGGGTTGAAAGCTCAGTTAGAAGACAGGGAAATAGCGATAGCAGAGTTGAAGAAACTCGTTGCTAAGATGGGTGGGAAAATTGTGGAACCTAGTGTTAAGAAATCTGTTGTAAGACAACCCAATGCGCAAAAAGTGACTAGAACCTCTGTCTTGGGAAAACCATCTGTTTTCTCTAATTCTGCATTTGCAAAACCTGCGTTTGCCCCCAAGAAGGATGGCAAGGATAGGTTACCACAAAACACACGCAAAACACATATTCGATCACAAAGCATTAAGAACACAAATGTGGTTAAACCTTGGATGTATAGATTGGCCATTACACCTACACACAAAAAAGAAAGTCAATCACCTCAGACTTCTAGAAACACTAATAGACGTGTGTCTTTTACTACAGGAGTAGTCCCCACTGATAGTGTTAGCCGGCCCCATCTCAAGAGCACTCGCATGAATGAAAAGGTTTGGCAACACAAAAGTCAAGGGAAGATGAAGACAGTAGAAGACCACCCTAGGATTTTCAATGTTTCTAAGAATAAAACGTTTGTAATCGCGTGTAATGACGATTTGAATGATTCGACTTTGAATGCTTTGAATGTTAAGTTTGTTTGTGTGAAATGTGGAAAGTGTGCTAATGCTAATCATGCTATGTGTGTTTCAAATAATGTCAAAGGCGTAGATACTAGAACTAAGAAGCAAACGGCGATGCCTGTTAGTGATAGAAAACCCAAACGCAAAGTGAACCATTCTGGTGCGACCCCCCTTGAGAAAAGTATTGCATCAGACTCCACTACTAAGAACCCTAGAAGCAAAATTAGGGAATTATATAAGTCTGCTAGCAAGTCTTGGAAATGGTGGTTTGCTAATCAATGTCCTCCAGGATATAAATGGAAGAAAATTTGACTACAAGCGTTAGTATGCCTTTAAGTGATGAAGCTAGGGAAACTAATGAATCAGAAATCACAACTAACATGGAATCCAATTTAGCAAATGCTCCATCGTGTTCTAATTCTTCTGTAGGTGATCGAAATAATTCTCTTCATACTGGACTCCGGATGCACGAAGCACATGACGGGGAATCTCAAGCTTCTAATTAACTTCGTGGAGAAGTTCCTGGGGATGGTCCGATTCGGAAATGATCAATTTGCACCGATCCTAGAATATGGAGACTTGGTTCAGGGGAATATCACAATCAAAAGGGTATACTACGTCAAAGGGCTCAATCACAATCTTTTCTCGGTTGGTCAATTCTGTGATGCGGATTTGGAAGTTTCTTTTAGAAAGAAGACATGTTTTTGTTCGTGATTATGCTGGGAATGACTTACTTACCGGAACACGGGGTACTGATCTCTACACTATTTCACTACAAGACTCCACATCTTCAACTCCAATCTGTTTCATGGCTAAAGCTTCAACGACTCAATCTTGGTTATGGCATCAACGTTTATCTCATCTTAACTTTGATACCATCAACTTGCTTTCCAAGAAAGATATTGTGCGAGGCCTTCCTAACTCGAAATTCATCAAAGATCATCTTTGTTCCTCTTGTGAGCTTTGTAAAGCTAAACGAAGTAGCTTTAAGACAAAGACTACACCAAGCTCTAAAGGAAGGTTAGATCTTCTCCATATGGATCTGTGTGGTCCCATGCGTATTCAAACCATCAATGGGAAGAAATATGTTATGGTAATTGTCGATGACTACTCAAGGTACACGTGGACCCTCTTCTTACGGTCCAAGGATGAAACACCTGAGGTTCTCATTAACTTCCTTAAGCTGATACAACGTGGTCTTTGATAGGTGTGAAAACACCCATCCTTTTACCACTTAATTCTGGCTAAAACGAGATCAAAACGCGTATTTAATATCATTTGTTTTGAATTATGCGTGGTTTTTGTGTTTATTGTGTTTCCAGAGCCAACCGGATGGATATTGGAGAAAACATGGGATTGCACGGGTTTTATGGAAGAAAAAGACTCAAGACGAAGTCTATTGTCCAAGAGATGCAAAAGATTTGAAGTCACTAGGCCTTTTTGAAGATTTATCGAAGAAAAGGACCAAAGATGGAAGATTTACATATGTCGAAGAAACTCAAGTCTATTAAACGAAGAAATTAAAAGACGAGTTGAATTTAATCGTCGACAAATCCCGAATCAGAATCAAAAACGTCAACTTTTCTGAAAAGACGAGAAGACAAGAAGAAAGGGAGAAAGCCCACTCACAAACCAAATGGAAGACCTATATAAAGAGATCCCCTCACACAATTTAGCCATTTTTTAGTTTTCCTTTTTTCTTCTCTTTTGTTCGTAGGTATCACCAACACCATTAGGGTGTTTGGTAATTTTGATTCAATCTTTAATCTTGTAGTTTTAATCTTTTCCTTTGATTGTCTAAACCTTAATCATTTAATACAAGCCTTCCATTAATCTTGTTCATCTTCATCTTTTTGATTCAAAGTTAAAGTTCTTATTTGGTTGATTTTGATCTTTAAAAGTTATTGGGTTTTATGTTTTTATTGATGGGATTTGTTGTTTATGGTTAGTAGATGATTAGTTGTTAAATTGGGTTAAGTTTTGGTTAAAAACTTGGTGGAATTTGGCAAAAATCGTGTTCCTCTGTTCTTTCTGTTACCTACTGTTCTTGTTTCCCCAGGTTCCGAACCAAATTTCTTGCCAAAAAGTTCCGAACCAAGTTTCTTGCCAAAAAGTTCCGAACCAAATTTTTTGCCAAAAAGTTCCGAACCAGATCTTTATGTAAAAGTTCCGAACCAGAATTTTGGAAAAGTTCCGAACCGAATTTGCTAAAAGTTCCGAACCTGATTTTTTGAAAAAAAGTTCCGATCCAGTTTGTTGAAAAGTTCCGAACCAGAAAAAAAAAAGTTCCGATCCAGATAAAAAAAAAAGTTCCGAACAAAGTTTTGAATTCTTCCGAACCAAAAAATTCTTCCGAACCAAAAAAAAAAAAAAACTTCCGAACAAAAGAAAACTTCCGAACAAAACACCAGCCTGCTTGCCAGGTTCAAACACCAGCCTGCTTGCTAGCTTCTCACGTTCCGGCCATTTTCACCAGGCTGCCTGATTCCAGCAGCTAGCCTGCTAGCTTGTTTATTTAATAGTATTGTTCCGTAATTGTTTAGTTTTATCTGAAAGTTGTTCCGATTTTATTTTTGAAAGTTACGTATTTTTAGTTGAATTTTTCGTCGATTTTTACTATTAATATTTTTTCGTAAAGTTTTAGTTTTATATTTTATTTAGTACCCGCTTTAGGTTTTGCCTCGTTTAGCTTTAAAGTACCATTTTTGTTTTATTCTCTCCTTTTTCATTTAGTAAACTTTATTTTCGAGTCGATAATTAATTTCGTCTTTTAGTTTTATTTTTATTAATTATTTCGTTCTAAATCTACGTTTTATTATTTATATTGTTTTGTTTTTATTAGTTAATTGCTTTTAGCTTATTTTTATCACTTTACGCATTTAATCCTTTTAGTAGAATAGAAAACCCAAACCCCCTATTTGTCACCAAGAACAATCTTTCCACATTGAGCTGCGATCAATTCGAGAAGATACTGAGATTAATATTGAACCCCATCCAAAAGCTATGTATCAAATGGCGCCGCTGCCGGCTCTTCTCGTTAAGATTAACAGTTTTTTGTGAGAACTTGGATTCTGGGATCCGTTCGCCGTGAGCGTTACTTTTTCATAAAAACTTTCAAAAACCCTAAAAAAATATAAAATTTTCAAAAATCCTAAAAATTAAAAAACCATAAAAACCAAAAATATTTCTTTTTTGCTTTGTTAGTTCTTTTGCAGGTGCATGCGTACACGATCAACGTCTTATCAAGAGCCCGAGCCTCTCGAAGACTTAGACATGGCCGGTGTACACAACAACAACAATAACCCACCTCAAAACAATAACAACAATAACAATCCACCTCTCAACAACAATAATAACAACAACAATGAACCTCTACCGGACAATCACCCGATGATTGAACTTCTGCAAGCACATGTAGATGGCAACAATGATCCAATTGTCATACCCGCGATTGCAGCCAACAACTTTGAGCTCAAATCCGGCTTTATCCAGATGGTCTCTGCTCAACCATTCTTGGGGCGTACCATTAATGATCCTCATGACCACATCAAAAGGTTCCTGCAACTCACGCATACGGTCAAATTCAATGGTGTTCCACAAGAGGTAATCCGTTTACAACTTTTTCCCTTTTCTTTAGAGGGACAAGCCCGGCATTGGCTTGCAAATGAACCGCCACAAAGTATTCTTACGTGGACGGATTTGGAGACCAAATTCATAAATTACTTTTTCCCACCCTCTCGTACTACCGCTTTGCGGAATGAAATTATTAATTTTGAACAAAAGTACGATGAGTCTTTTAGTGAATCTTGGGACCGTTTTAAAGATCTTTTAAGAAAGTGCCCACAACATGGTTTTACCAAAGTGCACCAAATTAATACTTTTTATAATGGTTTAAGCATGAATGACCAAGATTCACTAAACAGTGCCTCGGGGGGAAATATTTTGGTTAAGACTTCTAATGCCGCTTGGGATATTATTGAGAATAAGTCTCGTGTGCAAACCAAGAGTGTTCGGACCAATGCCGCTAGTGATAGTACTAGTGACAACGACAAGAGACTTGACAAAACTACGTCGCTTCTTGAATCGCTTGCTACCCAAACCGCTAGCAACACCAACAGCATCAACGCTAAAAAAGCTCAAGTCAATGCTGTCAGCCAACCATGTGAAATATGCGGGGGTCCTCACTCTTACACCACTTGTACCACCACCCAAGACTTTCCTTCTAAGAATGTTAACGCAGCATACGGTACCTATCCTCCGGCCGCTTATCAAGCTCGTCCTCAAGGAGACCGCAACTTGCTTAGCTACCGCTCGAACAACTTTCTCTCACCGCCCGGTTTTCCTCCTAACAACCTAAACCAAAAACAAAACCTCAATCGCCCTCCTCAACAACAACAACAACCTTGTGCACCATACCAACCACCTCAAAGACAACCATATCCACCTCAAAAAAACAACCAAGTTTACCAACAACCTGCTTATCAACCACCCGCCTACCATGCTCCCCCTCCCAACCAACCCACTGCATTACACCAAGATGTTGAAACCTACATGAGGACCAATGATGTGATTGTGGAAAATCTTCAGTGGGAAGTGCTCAACTTGAAAGCAGACATGGTGAAACAAGGAAACGATCTGAGAGCTGATATGAGAAACACTTTGGCAAGTCAAACGAATGACTTAAGGAACATGATGGCTAGTTTCTTCCAAGGTAATTAAACCTCTTCTTCGGGTACTCTTCCGAGTAACACCGTTGCGAATCCAAGAGGGGAGATGAAAGCAATCACCACTCGCAGTGGTAAAGGTACCAAGGAACCCGAGATTCCTATACCTCCACCGGTGATTGTGACTAAGGAAAACGAGTCACCTGCTCCTATTCCTCGTCCTTCTACTTCCCCAATTCCTCCACCTCTTACTTCTACCCCTCCTCCACCCAAGGATGTGAGTGATCCTTCGATTCCAAAGCCTTCCTCTTCTTCCGATATACCTTATCCCTCAAGGTTGAGGAAAGAGAAGCTCAAAAGCAAGGACGATATTCAGGTTTTGAACTTCCTTAAAATGTTTAAACAATTGAATTTCAACATCTCCTTCGCCGAGGCTCTCGCTCACATGCCTAAATACGCGAAAATGTTCAAAGATCTTCTTAGCGACAAGGAAAAGCTTATTGATATTGCTAACACCCAACTTAATGAGAATTGCTCTGTAGTGCTCTTAAGGAAATTGCCAACTAAACTTGGTGACCCGGGTCGCTTCTTAATCCCTTGCAACTTCCCGGGAGTAGAGAATTGCATGGCCCTAGCCGATCTAGGTGCCAGTATTAACTTAATGCCCTTAAGCGTTTGGAAGCAATTATCTCTCCCTGAGCTAGTCCCCACCAAAATGACTTTGGAATTAGCTAACCGTACGGTTTCTTATCCAGTGGGGATAGCCAAAGACGTCTTTGTAGGAGTCGACAAATTCACTTTTCCTGCCAATTTTGTCGTGGTCGACTACGATATGGACCCTCGTGTGCCATTGATCGTTGGACGTCCATTCTTGAGGACCGGTCGCACTCTCATCGATGTTGAAGCGGGTGAGCTTATCATGAGAGTGGGTGACGATAAAATCGTCTTCAACATGGGAAAGCTTTCTAAACAGCCTTATTCATACGAGAGTGTTAATTGTATTGATGTTCTTGATGAGGCTTGTGAAGAACACTTCAAAGATGCTTGTAAAAGTATTCCTACCTCTCTTCCCAATGTTGAGACCGTTTCCTCTATTGACTCATCACTATCTCTATTTGGAGAAAGTGATTTCCTTTAGAAAGATTTGGAAGCCACCATGGGAGATGTGAACTTAGAACATGACAATTCTCCCACCGATTGGGATGAAGACATTCGTCTCATTGAGAACCTTCTCAAAGAGGACCATATTTCTCTACCATCTCCTAAGGCTATTACTATCGATGCACCGACTTTAAATACGCCTCCCATCGAAAATCCTCCAGATTTAGAACTTAAGGAGTTGCCGCCCCATCTCGAGTACGTGTTCCTTGAAGAAAAGAAGAAGTCGCCCGTCATCATCGCGAAGGACTTGAACGAAGAAGAAAAATCTCGCCTCATCGCCGTGCTTAAAGATCATAAGAAGGCAATTGCTTGGAAAATTTCCGATATCCGCGGAATTGATCCAAACTTTTGTACTCACAAGATTCTCATAGAAGATGACTTTAAACCCGCAATCCAGAGCCAAAGAAGGGTTAATCCTCGCATTCATGACGTCATCAAACAAGAAGTTATCAAACTTCTTGATGCCGGCTTGATTTACCCTATTTCAGATTCGCCATGGGTAAGTCCCGTCCATTGTGTGCCCAAGAAGGGCGGAATAACCGTTGTTCCCAATGAACACAACGAGTTGATTCCCACTCGTCTCGTTACTGGGTGGAGAGTTTGTATCGACTATCGTAAGCTCAATGATGCCAAGAGAAAAGATCACTTTCCTCTTCCTTTCATGGATCAAATGCTCGAGCGTCTAGCGGGTAATGATTATTACTGCTTTTTAGACGGTTTCTCCGGGTATTTTCAAATTCTCATCGATCCCAAAGACCAAGAAAAGACCACATTTACTTGTCCCTACGGAACATTTGCTTACAAACGCATGCCTTTTGGTTTATGCAATGCTCCTGGGACGTTCCAAAGGTGTATGATGGCGATCTTCCATGACATGGTTGAAGAAACTATGGAAGTCTTCATGGATGATTTCTCGGTTTATGGCGATTCTTTCTTTGCTTGCCTTGCCAATTTAGAACGTATGCTTAAGCGGTGTGAAGACACTCGCCTTGTTCTTAATTGGGAAAAATACCATTTCATGGTAAAAGAGGGCATCGTGCTAGGACACAAAATCTCCAAAGCCGGTCTTGAAGTGGGCCGTGCTAAAGTCGATGTTATTGCTAAGTTGCCTCCACCTTCAACCATGAAGGGTGTGAGAAGTTTCCTCGGTCATGCGGGCTTCTACCGTCGATTCATCAAAGATTTTTCTAAAATCGCTCGCCCGATGACCCACCTCTTGGAAAAAGATACTCCTTTTATCTTTTCCAACGAGTGTATTGAGGCCTTCAACTTGCTTAAGGATAAGCTAACTAAGGCACCGGTCTTGGTTACCCCTAATTGGGAGCTGCCTTTCGAGTTGATGTGCGATGCTAGCGACTTTGCTATTGGAGCGGTTTTGGGCAAAAGAGTGAACAAACACTTCCAACCAATCCACTATGCTAGCAAGACTATGACAGGGGCTCAATTGCATTATACGACAACCGAAAAAGAGCTTTTAGCTGTTGTCTATGCCTTTGAAAAATTTCGCCCCTATCTTGTCCTTTCTACCACAATCGTGTATACGGACCATTCCGCGTTGAAGTACTTGTTAACTAAACAAGATTCCAAACCAAGACTTCTCCGCTGGGTTTTGCTACTTCAAGAATTTAAAATCGAAATTCGTGATAAGAAGGGAGCTGAAAACCTAGCCGCGGATCATCTCAGTAGACTTGAGGATCCTTATCAAGGGGATCATCCGAACAAAGAGATCAATGACTCTTTTCCCCTGGAGACCTTAATGTCTATCAACTCGACTTCTGATGAAACCCCGTGGTTTGCGGACATTGCAAACTACTTGGCGGGTGGAATTCTCGTTGCCGGGTTAACATCCCAGCAAAAGAAAAAGTTCTTCAAAGACATTAAGACTTACTTTTGGGATGACCCGTATCTCTTCAAACAATGCGCTGATTTGATTATTCGCCGATGTGTTGATGGACCGCCCGCTTTAGACATTCTCGAAGCTTGCCACGAAGGACCCACCGGTGGTCACTTTGGTCCCAACTACACCGCCAAAAAAGTGTTTGACTCGGGATTTTATTGGCCCACCATTTATCGTGATGCTCACGAGATGGTTAAACATTGTGATGCTTTCCAAAAACAAGGCAAGATCACACATAAGGACGAGATGCCTCAGAATTTCATACAAGAGTGTGAAGTCTTTGATGTTTGGGGTATCGACTTTATGGGGCCATTCCCTTCCTCTAAAGGAAACAAATACATCCTTGTAGCCGTTGACTACGTTTCAAAATGGGTTGAAGCCAAAGCTTTACCCACTAATGACGCAAGGATGGTTTGCAACTTTTTGAAATCGCTATTCGCTAGATTCGGTGTGCCTCGTGCCATTATTAGTGATCACGGGACTCATTTTTGCAATGACCAATTCGCAAGAGTCATGGCTAAGTATGGTGTAAATCATCGTCTTTCCACCGCCTACCACCCACAAACTAATGGCCAGGCTGAAATATCTAACTGAGGATTAAAGCGAATTCTTGAAAGAACCGTGGGAGAGCATCGTGCCTCATGGGCCGATAAACATGATGATGCTCTGTGGGCTTTTCGTACCGCATACAAGACTCTGATTGGTTGTACACCATATCGTCTCGTGTACGGGAAAGCATGCCACCTCCCCATTGAGTTGGAGCACAAGGCTTACTGGGCCTTGAAGTGGGCTATATTTTATATCAACAAAGTCGGTGACCTACGCAAGATCCAACTCAATGAGCTCAATGAACTCCGTAATGAGGCTTATGAAAATTCTTTGATCTATAAGGAAAAGACTAAGCTCATTCACGACTCTAAGATTAAAAACCGAGAGTTCCAAGTTGGAGACAAAGTTTTACTCTTCAACTCTCGGTTGAAAATCTTTTCGGGCAAGCTAAAATCTCGTTGGTCCGGCCCATTCACCATTGCCCAAATTTTTCCATATGGTACTCTCGAGCTCGCTCAACCTAATGGACCTAATTTTAAGGTGAATGGCCAACTAGTGAAGTTGTACTTTGGTGAGGACATCTCTCATGAGATGATTCCATCCCTCACCACGTTTCCCATGAACTAATTTTGGGTCGAGTCAGGCTCGTGACTCGGTTATAAAAAACAAGCGCTCCTCGGGAGGCAGCCCGAGTATCTATCCTTTTCCGTTTTAACCTCCTAAATGTAAGGGGACCTCTATAGGTTGTTTGTGTTTGTGTGGTGATGTGATTACAGGGATGAATGCACTTTTGGAACCTTTGAAGAACCGTGCTCCCGTGTTATCCGAAATCCGGTTCTATCTCTCAACTATCGTGATTTAATTTTCTTCATACTCACATTTGAAATTGATCACGTTAGTCGTCTCTTCCTTAACTTGATTTAACCAACGTGAACAATGTCATAAGTGTAGGGGAGACTTTTCCCACATGCTTAAACATTGAGGACAATGTTTATCTTAAGTGTAGGGGGACTTCTATCGAAGTTTTAAGTGGACTTTTCCATGAAAATGCCTTCATTTAACCGGAAAATCATCTTTTTCAGCATTTTTCAAATTTTTAATTAACTTTGGCCATTTAGTCATAATTTTTATTTTTTTATCGTTGCTTTCATATGTATATATTCCACAATAAAGTCAAAAATATTAATAAAGTGGTGTAGCTAGTTTAGAAATCTTTGACATATTAGGCCCGTTGCGATTATTTTGACTCAACCCGAATAGACTTATCCAAGTTTATTCTAGCTAGTATCCTTAACCATGTAGACCTTAATTGGTTTATTAGGCTAAGTATCCACGAGTCTCATTACTTGAGATTTTAAATTGTGGAGGACGAGAAATGATAGAGTCAATTATAAGTCGGTATTCTTGCACAAGCTCACTTGGCGTAATTATTTACCTATTCTCCCATCACTTGCTAATAATTTATCTGCAATAAGTAAGGTCGTACGATTTGAAAAGTTACTTAGCTTCTAGCCCAAGATCGTTTAAAAGTTGCTCGGTAATGATAAGAGTTCATAGCCAAGGCATAACTTATGAAGCGGGGCGCGAAGATTGGCGAGTCCGAAAAGGCCCTAACAAGGCATGATGATTCAATCTTATTGCTAAAGATCCAAGGTGATGTGAAAAGCATTATTCCCAAAACCAATAGGAAGGATCAAGACTCACGACGAAAAGCAATCAACTCCCGTAAAGATCATGGAGAAGTCTATCCGAAAAGACCCTAACAAGGTATGAGGATAAATAGATCCAAGTCCGAAAAGGAGGCGGATCGTTGTATCTCAAAATCCCAATTAGAGATTGAAGAAATAATCATGAAGTCGTGGTCAACAAAGTTGGAGTACCCCCTCAAAAGTCTCCAAGTGAAGAAACTCTATTAACGATGAGAAGACCATTATCTCAAGCACGTCTCTCAAGATATGAAGTATGAAGTACATGCCAAATATCGGCCCGAGAAAGGTCTCAAATCGTGAACCGGGTTATGCCAAGATATGAACTTTTTGATATCTCGAGAAGCAGTTTTAAGAGATTTTGTCCTTTAGCTAACTATTGATCAAATCGTCCTACTTTGCTTTCAGCCTAAATAAACTATCGCAATAAGTCCAAAAATGCATCTTCATGATCATTCTAAGACAAAAATAAAATATAAGAGATACACCTAGGAATAAGGGAGTTTAAGCATATAATTAAGCCATGTGTGTAAGTGTTTGATTTGCTAACTTATAATAACAATGATCTCGTTTTTAAGCTTAGTTTGGGGAACGTGAAACTTGAGGGTGATAAATCTTCGTAGCACCAAAGCCCTAATGTAAGTCCTTGATCTCTTTGCAAGTTATTTCCATATAGCTATTTTCAAGTGAAAATGGTTTTCTACCCTTTTGTTTACTTTAAAGATTTTAATTTCTCTTAGTACTTTAATTTTTGTTTAGTATGTTAATAAGGCCAAGGTTGATTGATTATGAGAAAAGTGTAAAATTGCTTTATCACTAAGCATTGCATGAGGGCATGGCAATGGTAAGTGTAGGGGATTTGATAGGTGTGAAAACACCCATCCTTTTACCACTTAATTCTGGCTAAAACGAGACCAAAACGCGTATTTAATATCATTTGTTTGGAATTATGCGTGGTTTTTGTGTTTATTGTGTTTTCAGAGCCAACCGGATGGATATTGGAGAAAACTTGGGATTGCGCGGGTTTTATGGGAGAGAAAGACTCAAGACGAAGTCTATTGTCCAAGAGATGCAAAAGATTTGAAGTCACTGGGCCTTTTTGAAGATTTATCGAAGAAAAGGACCAAAGATGGAAGATTTACATATGTCGAAGAAACTCAAGTCTATTAAACGAAGAAATTAAAAGACGAGTTGAATTTAATCGTCGACAAATCCCGAATCAGAATCGAAAACGTCAACTTTTCTGAAAAGACGAGAAGACAAGAAGAAAGGGAGAAATCCCACTCACCAACCAAATGGAAGACCTATATAAAGAGATCCTCTCACATAATTTAGCCAGTTTTTAGTTTTCCTTTTTTCTTCTCTTTTGTTCGTAAGTATCACCAACACCATTAGGGTGTTTGGTAATTTTGATTCAATCTTTAATCTTGTAGTTTTAATCTTTTCCTTTGATTGTCTAAACCTTAATCATTTACTACAAGCCTTCCATTAATCTTGTTCATCTTCATCTTTTTGATTCAAAGTTAAAGTTCTTATTTGGTTGATTTTGATCTTTAAAAGTTATTGGGTTTTATGTTTTTATTGATGGGATTTGTTGTTTATGGTTAGTAGATGATTAATGGTTAAATTGTGTTAAGTTTTGGTTAAAAACTTGGTGGAATTTGGCTAAAAATCGTGTTCCTCTGTTCTTTCTGTTACCTACTGTTCTTGTTTCCCCAGGTTCCGAACCAAATTTCTTGCCAAAAAGTTCCGAACCAAGTTTCTTGCCAAAAAGTTCCGAACCAAATTTTTTGCCAAAAAGTTCCGAACCAGATCTTTATGTAAAAGTTCCGAACCAGAATTTTGGAAAAGTTCCGAACCGAATTTGCTAAAAGTTCCGAACCTGATTTTTTGAAAAAAAGTTCCGATCCAGTTTGTTGAAAAGTTCCGAACCAGAAAAAAAAAAGTTCCGATCCAGATAAAAAAAAAGTTCCGAACAAAATTTTGAATTCTTCCGAACCAAAAAATTCTTCCGAACCAAAAAAAAAACTTCCGAACAAAAGAAAACTTCCGAACAAAAGAAAATCTTCCGAACAAAACACCAGCCTGCTTGCCAGCTTCAAACACCAGCCTGCTTGTTATCTTCTCACGTTTCCCGCCATTTTCACCAGGCTGTCTGGCTGCTTCCAGCAGCTAGCCTGCTAGCTTGTTTATTTAATAGTATTGTTCCGTAATTGTTTAGTTTTATCTGAAAGTTGTTCCGATTTTATTTTTGAAAGTTACGTATTTTTATTTGAATTTTTCGTCGATTTTTACTATTAATATTTTTTCGTAAAGTTTTAGTTTTATCTTTTATTTAGTACCCGTTTTAGGTTTTGCCTCGTTTAACTTGAAAGTACCATTTTAGTTTTATTCTCTCCTTTTTCATTTAGTAAACTTTATTTTCGAGTCGATAATTAATTTCGTATTTTAGTTTTATTTTTATTAATTATTTCGTTCTAAATCTACGTTTTATTATTTATATTGTTTTGTTTTTATTAGTCAATTGCTTTTAGCTTATTTTTATCACTTTACGCATTTAATCCTTTTAGTAGAATAGAAACCCAAACCCCCTATTTGTCACCAAGAACAATCTTTCCACATTGAGCTGCGATCAATTCGAGAAGATACCGAGATTAATATTGAACCCCATCCAAAAGCTATGTATCAGTCTTCAAGCTCAAGTAAAAGTGGTACGTACTGACAGAGGCACAAAATTCTTGAATTCAACTCTAAAGAAGTATTTTGAAGCCGAAGGGATTGAACACGAAATATCTATTGCTAGAACACCTGAACAAAACCGTGTTGTTGAAAGACGAAACCGTACTTTAGTTGAGGCTACTCGAACATTATTATTTGCTTCAAAACTACCATTATTCTTTTGGGCCGAAGCCGTATCAACCGCATGCTACACACAAAACCGATCCTTAATTATCCCTAGACACGAAAAGACACCATATCACATAATTCATGATCGAAAACCTTCACTCAAACACCTTCACGTTTTTGGATGTACGTGCTACATTATTCGAGATGGTGAAAATCTAGACAAGATGAAAGAGAAAGGTGATGCATGCATTCTAGTGGGATATGCAACTCGGTCTAAGGGATATAGAATGTACAACAAAAGAACAAAATTGATAGTCGAGACTATCCATATCAGATTTGATGAATTACAAGAAATGGCACTTGAACAAAACAGTTTAAGTCCCGATCCATAACGACAAACGACTTCCGTTCACAACCGCACGAAACTCAGAACTCAAGACCACAACAATGAACCGTCAAGTTCAAAGCTGGTTCTTGAACATATTCCTAGAGCATATATGACAGTGGACACGACACTTGAAGAGTTGGAAATGTTATATGGACCAATGTTTGATGAATATTTCACGGGGGAGAAACATGTTGTATCAGAGTCTTCCGCTGTCACTCATGATAAGAATGATGATACCGATCATCGTCAACAAAAGGATACAACCTCATCTACTTCAACACGGGTTGCTGCAGATTTACCTCCTCAGAATATCACTTAAACAATCGATCCTACAACATCCACAACTACTGTCATTGCTCCAGAGAACACAAATCAAGCAGACAATGCATTATCTGACGAAGACGAATTTATCAACCCATTCGGTACACCGGTACACGAAACTGGAGAGTCTTCTACTAGCCATGTTGATCCGTCAAATATGCACACGTTCTACCAACGACATCCTTCAACACATCATTAGACCCGAGAACATCCTTTGGTTCAGGTAATTGGAAACCCTTCACAGCCTGTTCGTACAAGACGACAACTAGCTACCGATGGCGATGTTTGTATGTTCGTACTCGCCGTGAGTACTGCTGAACCGAAAAACATCAAAGAAGCCATGGCTGATCATGCTTAGATTGAATCGATGACGGAAGAAATTCAACAATTTGAAAGACTTAAAGTCTGGGAACTTGTTGACAGACCATACGATGTGATTCCGTTAAATCTTCGTTGGATCTGGAAAAACAAGATGGATGAAGAAAACACGATCATCAAGAACAAAGCTAGGCTAGTAGCTAAGGGCTATGGTTAGAAAGAGGGAATTGATTTTGACGAATCATTTGCACCAGTTGCTCGTATGGAAGCGGTCAGGATTTTCCTTGCTTATGCTGCACATAAGGGATTCACTGTTTATCAAATGGACGTGAAGACAACATTTTAGAACGGTCCTTTGAAGGAAGAAGTCTATGATACACAGCCAGAAGGATTCGTTAATCCTCATTATCCTGACAAGGTGTATCGTCCCCACAAAGCACTTTATGGACTCAAGCAAGCTCCAAGCGCGTGGTACGACGAGCTCTCGAAATTTCTGGTATCCAAAGGTTTCTCAGAAGGTTCCATTGATCTAACTCTGTTCACTTATAAATATGGGGATGACATTTTGCTTTTGTAGATTTATGTTGATGACATTATTTTCGGGTCTACAAATCCAAAACTTTCAAAATGGTTTGAAAAAGTCATGCACATCAAATTTGAAATGTCAATGATGGGCGAAGTAAAATTCTTTCTAGGAATTCAAGTTCACCAATCCCCAAGTGGTATCTTCATAAACCAAGCTAAGTATTGTCAAGAGATAATCAAAAAGCATGGTATGACTTCATGTGACCCCCTTGGGACACCATTATCAACCACATCGCTAGATGCTGACTTGGAGGGAAATGCCATAGATCAAATGAGATATCGTTCCATGATCGGTTCCCTCATATACTTGACAGCAAGCAGACCTAATATTTCACATGCTACGTGTTATTGTGCACGATATCAAGAACGACCCACTGAAAGCACCTCAAGGAGGTTAAACGGATCTTTCGGTACCTCAAGAATACCATTCACTTGGGACTTTGGTATACAAGGGAAACTGGTTTCTTTCTAACGGCCTATTCAGATTCTGATCATGTAGGGTGTCTTGATACACGAAAAAGTACTTCTGGTGGTGCACAATTTCTAGGTCAAGATAAGCTTGTGGTATGGTATTCCAAGAAGCAGGATTGCACGTCACTTTCATCAGCCGAAGCGGAGTATGTGTCTCTATCTGCGTGTTGTGCTCAAGTTCTATGGATGATAACACAACTCACGGATTATGGCTTTCACTTTGGTAAAGTACCTATGTACTGTGACTCAAATTCGGCCATAGCCATCTCCTGCAATCCGGTACAGCATTCCCGCACGAAGCACATTGATGTCCGATATCACTTCATAAAGGAACAAGTTGAAAGATGTATCGTTAAACTATACTTTGTTGGAACGGATTACCAATTAGCCGACTTGTTTAAGAAAGCTCTGTCGAAAGATAGGTTTGAGTACCTCGTTAGGCAAATTGGTATGAGATGTTTGACTCCAGCAGACCTGGAGATTCTGGCAAAGGTGGCTGCTTGATTTATCTATCAAACATCTACTTGTAAATACCTATGAAAAAGCAAAATACAAAAATATAAAACATATAAAAACAAAACACAAAATTAAAAATCTTTCAAAATCCAAAAATATTCTTCTCGACATGTCTTTCAGTATCAATAATATGGACGTGCCTAGAAATGTCGCTCAATAACGACACGGGTGTGTACATAAAGCTCGAATGAAAGTTGTATTTATTTTTCAAAACATGTCATTTCTTCTTTTAATAAAGGAAATCATCTATTTTGGACAATATTTCCAAACAACGGGTAGAGCAATCTATCACGGGTTGAGCTCGTCACAAAACATTCAACGTTTTGAGCTCAACGCAATGGTTTGTAATCACTTTCAGATTGCAAACCGGATCTATATTCGCGGGGGAGTGTACGATTTCGTACTCTTACCATTAGCAAAAGAATAGAAATCTTCTTACACTTGAGTGGATTTGTCAAGACATTCAAAGTCTATGAACTCAAGTTTATGCTTTAGAAAAACCATATCGCCAAAAAGAATAGATTTTTTCAAAAAGCGTTAAACACAATTTTTTCAAGAGTTTTTCAATGATTATTAAAAATCTTTCAAAAAATGTGTGTTCAACAACTCCTATCCTCAAAAAGCGAAATGTGGATCATATCCTCACAATGACAAATCAATTAGATCAATTTTTGAGGGGGAGCATTTCAACTTCATGCAAAGATTGACACATCTTTCTCCCGAAGATTTTCAAGACTATTCTTTCAAAATATATTTTAATCAAATTTGGTATCTCTAATATCAAAAGATTTTATATATTAGAGATAGGGGAGAAAATGTGATTAAAATGTGATCTATTTTGCAAGACTCATGCACTTTATCTCTTACCTACATGTGCGAAACACTTTCGATTATCGATGCACATGTGAAGGGGGAGCATTTCTAAAACGACAAAACTAGCAAGGTGTTAAATGTTTTTCAAACACTTTGTTAGAATTTAAAGTACTTTTTATGGTTACGATCAAATACCCACAACATCTTTAATCCACGATGTTATTGGTGTCAAAAGGGTGGTTAGGTTTATGTCTTATGATCCAACCAGAACCTGAGGGATCTTCCCAGGGACAATCCAATAGATTATTAGAAGTCCTTAGGAAAGATGGAGTAGAATGTGAACGTAGCTGAATGCCGACTAAGTACTGATGCTAGCACTGGAACAATCACAACAAGGTGCTAGTAATGATGTCTTGGTAAGCATTGAAGGGGTTGAATAATGAAAAAGAATGTAAGGATAAAAGGTGTAAAGAAAGAAGCCCTCCATACAACTTAGGCAGAAACCGGGTCAACACATCATGAAGACAACTCATCATGGACCCAGTAATGTATGCACAACCCTTTCCTAGCTACTCAGGCTTCTCTCAAAAGAAGTTTGTTTTATTTTCACGGAGAACAACATGACTTCTATTAACTTTCTCACTTCGAGATAATTGATATTGAATAGGTGGCATCTGCTCCAGCCTCCGACCACTAAAAGTGCACAAATCGAGTTTAGAGCCAAGAGATCAATCAAATCTCGTTAGGACACATGGATGAAGATCAAGAGAGTCCTACGCTATATCCTTGTGATATTGCTACAACACTCAGAGTGATACTACTTAGTATTCACAATGATGAGTGGAAATCCTTCTAGTGTTAACATCAAACAGCATTGCGGTAGGTCATATGCAAGATTCTTTATGAATTGAACATGTGTAAAACTGAAAAGCAACAATGGTTTGATTATGAATTGACTCAAACTCGTTTCAGGTTTCTACGCAATATCTTTATGGTCTTGCCAGAACATTCAGAGTGATATTCATTAATATTCACAGTGACGAATGGAAATCCTTCTAGCGTCAACATCAAACAGCGCTACGGTAAGTGACTTGTGAGATTCTTATGAATCAAGCTTGTGTCAACTGGAAAGCAACAATGGTAAGATTCTTTACGAATCACACTTGTTCCAGGAATTTGAATTGACGACTTTAATCAAGCGGATATCTATCCAATTGATTCATTCTTTATGTTCGCAGTCTTGCTTTGAGACGGTCGAGTAAAGAGAACGGCTAGTACATCCGCGAAACCCTGTCAAGGAGATTCTTAACCGAATCTACTTATCACAGGTATGGTATTTAATATCGTATAACGGTCTTCACCGACCGGAGGTAAAACGCTACCGATTTAGGACGAATGTCAAAGCCATTCAGTCCGTGTCTATGTTTTGTCTCGAGAAGGTGGCGTCACGGTGTACTCAGCAAAGTCAAAGATTCATGCCTGAAGATATATTCAACAACTAATAGTGTGAGCATGTGGATGAAGACACAAGATCGCAAGATGGCAAAGACAAGTCAAGGATGATTTGAAGATCTCAAGATTAAAGACAAAGTCGAAAGACAATGACAAGGGCTCAAAGATCACATCATGAAGGAAAAAGACTACTATTACACGTTCAAGACTCATTAATGGCGAGATTAGTAATCTCTACAAATTTCCTAAATGACCAAGGTTTATGACCTCTCATTGGGGGAGATTGTTAGCCTCAAAATATTGAGTCAAACAAGAATGCTCGGTCATATGTTTATTATGTATCGTATATAAGAACGTTGTAATAGATAGTAATTTAGTCGTGTTATACGGGCTCAACTTTAAGCTAAAGTTCATTCATAAGTAACTAAAGCCTAAAGGAAAGCCCGGCCCATGTAGTATAGTCCATACAAGCCCACATGTAGGGGGACTATAAATACCCTTCCTAGCACGTTAGGAAGGGTGTTGGTTCATTTTATTCTCTCTCACTTAACCTAATATTCACCTAGTTCCAACCAATTCTCTATCTTTTCTCTCTCTACTTTCTCTCTCTAGAATTCTTCTTCTTCATCTATTTTCTTACTTTAATTCGTGCTCTATTATCTAAATATATGGGACAACAAAATGGGCTAACAATCCTTCAAAACTTCCTTGAGCAAAAACTTGAATTAAGAACGAGGATGATTTTGTTTTTGTGAATACTGTGTGGAATGACATCTATGAATATATACTGAAAAATATAAACGTTGTAAAGTTGTTTGAGTCTGTTTATAACCGTTATAACATATACATTTTTAAGTTTTTTTTATAAAAAAAATGGGTAATAAGAACAAATAAGGTTTAAACTCAAAATATAAAAATTAGTAAATATGACAATGAAATTTAGTGCACGTAAATAAATAACAGTTGATACATAAACATAGATTTGTTACCACATAAGTAAATATTAATTGCATAAATAAGAGTAAGTTGTAATAAAATAAATGTTAGTTACGTAAATTAAAGTTTGCTGCAATAAAGCAATATTAGTTGTAATAAAGTAATTATTAGTAGCATTAAAGTAAATGTTGATTGTATAAATAAAAGGTTAGCGATAAAAATAATAAAAGTTAGCGTAATAAAAAGATAATAATAGTTAGTAGTCCCAAGATTGTCATATGTTCATGGTAGAATCTCATATATGTCTATATATACCGTAGTTGCTTAAGATAATTGTCAGTCTAGTTACCATTCTAAATTATTAATAAGAAAATTATATAACTTTAATAAGTTTCTTATGAAGTTTATAATGCTTAAGATAACGAACGCTTTTGTTAATTATAAACGGTTTTGATAAAATTGGTAACTTTTGTTGATTACAATCCCAAGTTAATAAAATGTTTGTATCAAAAAGATTCTTTAAAAACTTACTTGATTATAACGACGTAAACGACCGTGCTATAATTAAGTAGTTTTACAAGATTATCATTATAATCAAGAACTTCAAAGAAATACCAAATAATTAATAAAAATATATAAATTGTAAGTTATTTGTCAAAAGATGAACTTTGGTGTATTTTATTTTAAAGATATGCATATTTATTTATATTATTATATGTTATTAGGCGTTCACTATACATGTATAATACATTTCACTAAAATATAAATGGAACTTATTATTTAGAAATAGAGGCGGAACTAGAGTATAAAATAATCGGATGTACAAATTTTTTAATACTAGTATCAATATAATATATAATTTTGAGATCAAGTTTATTTGAAAAAAATCGTAATTTTTAACAAATATATATATTACGCGATAAAATTCTATCAAGTTCGTTTACATTTCAAGAACCCTTTAGCTCCGTCCTATTTAAAAACAATGCAATAATACGTTTGGGATGATATTCATAACAAAACTTAAATTATTTGGATAAGTTTATATCTTTTCCTTTTAGTTATTTGGAGTCAAAGGAACATATTGTGGGTCTAGGTATAAAGGAGTCAAAGGAACCCCCACTAAGAGACAAAAAGTAAAGAACATAAATAAAGAAAATGTTAAAAAGACAATACGACCCATCGAACTCGATTGTTTGCAATATTATGAGACAAGGCATGGCATCTTGGCTTCTCATAAGTATCATTTTAAGGAAAAGTATAATTATTCGAGATTAACCTACTCCTTAATGATTCATTTAATGAGACATTCGTGTCGAAAACTATCTTATAAAGTATCCTAAAACACACCAAACCAAGTCGACTTGTTCTTAAACACAAATATATCTCACAAATACTACTCTCACAAACACAATACTAAAATTTTCATTCGATCATGCAGACCAACAAGCGACCTCTACTTTGGTCGATTAATGGCGTGCGCGTCAAAACCTCCTCTTGAGATCGTTATTTCGGATAGTCTAAGAACATAAAACAAGCTTCATTACATAACATAATTTGTTTCTAGACGGCATGTTTATGAATATGGGTGATTAAAAAAATTGCAAGGTGTGTATAAATTAGATAAATTCAATGTTGGCACCTATATCCATAAGACATACATTAGCATCCTCGTGTTTAAAAGAAAACTAATAATTATTGGACATGAAGGAGAAAATGATCACATTGTCATTTTATATATTGGTAGAACGTCAGTGTTGAAAAGTATATATCGAAATCCTTTTTTCACATGTGGAGTTTAATAATACTATGATTACAATTGCTATCAGATTTTTAAACCAGCTATTCAATATAGACGAGATAATTTAATGACAAAAATAATTATTTAATTAAAGACAAGTATTTTTATATTACTCTCTACGTATTAAATGAATACCCTACATTTTTGTTTTTTTTTTTTAATATTTCAGTTTAATTGTTTACTATAAAAAATAGTTAAAATGTTTTATAAAGTTTACAAACTTAGAATAAAATTTTAATTAATTAAATAAAAATAAAATTGTTATTATATTAAAAAGTAAAAGAAAAAAAATGTTCTTATTCAAAATATTAAAATATTTATTAAAAATTAATAATTTTGAGATAACAAGAGTAGCATAAAACGTCAAAAAGAAAATAAGAAACAATATTACTTTCTATTGCTTAATAGGTAAAATAAAAATATGTCATAGCATTTACCGTCCTATTTAGGAGTGAAAATGAGTTAAATTGTTCATGAAAAGTTTGAAATCAAAGCGATAAAAAGCTCGAATTAACTAAGTTTATACGAGCTCGAGCTCGAGCCTGAGCTCAACTTAAGTTGTAACTCGCTTTAGACGAGCTCGGACTTTAGTATAAAACTCGTTTAAACTCGCGAGCTTAATGTTTTGTATTCACACTTAGAAGTAGTTATTTTTTTAACAAGCTTATTACCAAGTATAGTTTAAATATATTATGAGTAGAACTCAAATCAAACTTTACTTTTACATTACAAAATCATATAAACGAGCCAAGCTTTATTCAATGTATTTATACTACTTTATAATTTATTTATACCATTTTTAAATATAAAGTCTTAAAAATTTAAGACTCAAACATTTTTTTAATAAGAAATTAACATATTAATATATAAAATGTCTTTAATTAGTAGAGATAGAGATTAAAATTAAAAGTTCAAAATTTTAAGCATTTTAAAGAGTTTGAGCTGTTACAAGTATAATATTAATACAATCCTCTTTTCAAAAAATTTAACATCTTTTAGTATTATCAAACAACCCATTTTAAACCACATGGGATATAGATAACCGCAAAAAAACCCAAAGAAAATCATCCTCGCACATTATTCGTCAATAAAACATGAATAATATTTGTTCATCGTCACAGGTATCCGCCGCTACATTGCGCGGGTACCTGCTGGTATATAAAAAGGAATAAACAAATTTCAAAGTAACTTTTGTCCCTCATTTGAATTCAAATTCCAGCACACCTATACAAACCCCTTTCCATTTTTATCACACACTCTAAACACACCTCAACTTCACACACACTTCCTTCATTTCATGAAAACCAAGAGTTAGTTACAAAACCCTAACTACCTTTAACCACTTTCACCATGGGCAACTGCTGTACCTCACCGTCCTCCGTCGCGAAAGAACCAATCGATCCGAAACCCTCTCACGCGTCCTCACACGCCACTCGCGTTCTAGAACACACACATATGCATGAAAACATAGACAAAAAATACATGTTAGACAGGGAGCTAGGTAGAGGCGAATTCGGAGTCACGTACCTTTGCATGGACCGTACTTCTAACGAGCTTCTCGCATGCAAGTCCATATCCAAGCGAAAGCTTCGTACACCTGTTGATGTCGACGACGTGAGGCGAGAAGTAGCCATCATGAAGCACTTACCTAGTTCTGGGAGTATTGTTAAGCTGAGGGAGGCTTGTGAGGACGAAAAAGCGGTCCATTTGGTGATGGAGCTGTGTGAGGGAGGGGAGCTTTTTGATAGGATTGTGGCGAGAGGGCATTATAGCGAACGAGCGGCTGCTGGGGTTACGAGGAGTATGGTGGAGGTGGTGAAGATGTGTCATGAGTGTGGGGTGATTCATAGAGATTTGAAACCTGAGAATTTTTTGTTTAAGAATAAGAAGGAGAGTTCGCCGCTTAAGGCTATTGATTTCGGTCTTTCTATCTTTTTTAAGCCAGGTATATATGTATATTTCGGCTTTTATAGCCGGCTTATATGGCTTATTTTGTTTTGGTGTAATGTTTTTAGAAACTCACTTTTTATGGCTTATTTTGAAAATTTCTTTATTATGTCATAAATAATAAGCATATATAAGCCGAAAAGTTTCAATATAAGCCATAAAAAGGGAGCTTATGAAACGTAAGCCCAATACCAAAAAAGCCATAAGCCCACTATATAATCCGAGAGAAACTATTTTTTTTTTGGATATTTGTTTGAATGTGATTAGTACTTGATTTGTATGATTATTAGGATGAGCTAGATAGTTAGGTAGTATTATAGTGGTGTGGAGTTTTCGGAGTATTTATAATTAAAACTTAGCGTTTAGGATAAAAAGCTTGTTATTTTAGAATTAACCAACACCAAGTTGTCCTAGTGGTTAAGGTTTAGTATTTGTTTAAGCTTATTTATCGGTTTATGAGCCTATTTGTTTTCGGCTTATTTTGGGACGTATGAGCTTATACTCCGTATAAAGCCCACAAGTTTCAAAGTAAGTTGTAATTGTTGAGCTTATGAAATTTACAGCGGAGACATATAAGCTCATAACTAAGGTTAAACAAACACCCTAATGGTTGGGAAATGGTCACGGGGATCACTGATAAGCCCAACAAAGGACTAATTAATAAGCTTTCAAAAAGCCAGGCCAATAAGTTAAAACAAAAACATCCCAATGGTAAAATTTAGAAATCATGAACGCCCGTACAGTTATATGCTGCCTAGACAGAATACATCTCAAATGATGTTGGTATGTATATAGTGTTAATTTATGATGGCTGTTGTTAGATTAGTGGGTGTTTGGACGTGTGTTTGAAAATTTTACTTTATACTGTTTGATTGTATGGCCGAATTAGGATTACTTAAGTAAGGATGGTATAATAGGAATAAGAATGTTGGAATAAGGGTGTGTTTGTTAAGCTTATTTATGGACTTATGAGCTTATGTGAGTAGGGTTATATTTCATAAGCTCGAATTTTCTGCATTCATTTTAGTATATATATATGGCATTTTTATGTGAACGGTTGCTTTTGCACGACCATCCTGTATCTTCTATCCAGCGTAGTTTTGATAGTCAACGAATCCTGTAGCCCCTCTTTGCTTTCATTTTGGTGAATTTTTTTTAGTTGCAGTCCCAACTATAGATAAGTTAATAGAACGTACCATCGTGTTCCATTGAATAATATTTGTCCACTTTGGCTTGAATGTGACCCTCAAAAACGTTGTTCTGTTGTAGTTAACGGGCTTGTCTTGTTGACAGTGCTTTTAGGAAGTTTAAAAGTTCCTAGCAGTTATTGTTAGGTGCAAAAAAGGCTAATAACCGGTAACCTGAATCACCTCACAAAGGGTTGCCTTTCCGTAATGTGGGGGGCATACACCACTCAACAACGGTTGTGGCCTTGACCTTATGCAGTTATGCTTGTTTGGTGTAAAGATTCCCCCACCCATTACCAATTGAGCTACGCGCCATTGGCCGGTTATTGTGTCCCGGCTTTTGTTGAGGGAGGTTACATCTTAAAAGACATAGGTAGTTTGAGAGGTCTTGTTTCCATGCTTCTTTGTGAATGATTCAAGATACTTTTGTTCAAAACTACTTAATTTGCACACTGGTTATTAAATTGTATGAATGCTTTTTGATGTTTCCTTATGCTAGAGAACTTTTTCGACCATGTGGATCAGTCATATCTTGTTTAAAGCTTTTTATGATGACGACATGTTAATATAGGCGAGAAGTTTTCGGAAATCGTTGGAAGCCCTTATTACATGGCCCCAGAGGTGCTCAAGCGCAGCTATGGGCCAGAGATTGATATATGGAGTGCAGGAGTTATTCTTTACATTCTATTATGTGGCGTTCCTCCATTCTGGGCAGAGTCTGAACAAGGGGTTGCACAAGCAATTCTTCGAGGTGTAATTGATTTCAAGCGTGAACCATGGCCTAGTGTTTCTGAAGGTGCCAAGAGTCTCGTACGTCAGATGCTAGAGCCAGATCCAAAACTTCGGCTTACAGCTACTCAAGTCCTTGGTATGTCTGTTCTTGAAGCTTAATTGCGTTATATGTTTGTTTACTTTATGCTGTTTTTTGTATAATTTGCAGAACATCCATGGCTCCAAAAAGCTAAAAAGGCTCCCAATGTTCCTCTTGGCGATGTTGTCAAGTCAAGACTAAAGCAGTTCTCGTTAATGAATAGGTTCAAGAGAAAGGCCCTACGGGTTGGTCATTTAACTCTTTCATTCTTTTTCGTGTAATGATTATTGATTATCATCATCATAATGTATGTATCATATATGTTTTGTGGTTAGGTTATAGCTGATTTCTTGTCGAATGATGAAGTCGAAGACATCCAGGAGATGTTTAAAAAGATAGATGCGGATGAAGATGGTATTATCACAACTGCAGAATTAAAAACCGGACTACAAAAGCTGAATGCACAGCTTACAGACTCTGAAGCACAGTTGCTTGTCGAAGCTGTAAGTCTAAATTCTTGAGTGATCTTCATTTATGTTCTAGTCTGTCTAATCAGCTAGCTTCTGCAATTGGTCACAGGTAGATACAGACGGAAAAGGTACTGTGGATTATGGGGAGTTTGTTGCGGTTTCACTCTACATTAAAAAGATGGCGAACGATGAGCATTTACACAAGGCTTTCTCCTACTTTGACAAAGACGGTAATGGCTTCATAGAGCCAAATGAGCTTCAGGAATCCTTGATGGAAGATGGAGACGAGGATGCTTCAAATATCGCAAATGACATTTTCCAAGAAGTTGACATAGATAAGGTGAAGGCTGATTTGTTAGAAGTAGCAATTTTTCGATCCATTTACCTAAATATGGGTCGATTTGGGTTATAGGTTAAACGGGGCAAACGGGTAATAATTTAGCTAAACTTATTACCTGAATGTCAAAGGGCTTAAACCAGACGAGCCACCAAGTTTAGCCACATCTGTTATAAAAATGACATTATTGTAATGAACAATGCAGGATGGTAAGATCAACTACGACGAGTTTGTTGCTATGATGAAAACAGGAACCGATTGGAGAAAGGCTTCTCGACATTATTCCAGGGGACGATTCAATAGCTTGAGTGTAAAGCTGATGAAAGACGGTTCTCTAAATATGCGGAATAGTGAGTAAGGTAAATAAAGATCGCTTGAATTTATTTTGTAATTATTTCATGGGGTCGTTATGCTTGATTAGATGTGAATGCTCTTCTTTTGGTTGTTGCCATACAATGACCATTACAAGGAGTTCAAAAATTGTCCGAGCCCGTTTCTGTAGCATATGGTCACAACCCAATTCTAGGCTCGTTCTTGAAACCATTTGTAGGTTGTCACAATGAATCCCTGTCGGCGATTCAATAGATTCTTGTCAAAGTTCATGTAGCGTTGTAAAATTGGTTCATAAAAGTATTCGTAGATGTTGGTTTGTGTGTATGCTCAGCAGCATGATCAATGGTTTCCAGGTCTCGAGCTTTGTGATAAAGTTTCTAAGGAATGACTCATTTGTGTGAGTCGGTAATTCAGTATGCATTCCATGTAAACACAACAGATGTGGTTTTCCCCGTTTAAGTTACCCGAGGAGGGCAAGCCTTTTTTTTACTCATAAGTACGCAGCCTCACCGGGTTAATAGAAATATTTGATTATCTTATGCAGTAGTATTCTATTAGGCAAATCAGTGACTAGAAAATCCCTTCAAAATTCTCGAAAAAGCCACATAGCTAGGCATGGCTTATAAAACCTGGCTTATTTGCCGTAAAATAAGCTCATAAGCTTTTGCGAGATGGATGTATCCGAACACGTTTGAAAGCTTATAGCTGTTTCAAGATATTATAAGCCCATAACTCAAATAAATGTGCTTTATGCATTTTTCACATGTACAATGTCTACATTACCCAATGTGAGACTTAACCCAACACCATATCTACTATTAACCAATGAGATCTATACATTAGATTTTATGCGTTTCTAGTACAGAAAAAAACACACATATTTATTTTCTATCATATGTCTACTTTCAAGCTAGACAACAATAAAGTGGTCACGCCAAACTTCTAAAAAATGAAGGTTTTATTTGGTTTGAGTCTGTGACGGTAGGCTTTATTTGGTTTGAGTCTGTGACGGTGGGTTCAAACCCCATGGATTAGTTTGATCAATGTGTCGAAAATCATGGTTACTAAAAAAAGTATTGAATCACAACTGCAAGCATAATTGGCTTAGCTCAGTTGGCCATTAAAGTTCCACTATGTGGTTTCTTTGGGGAGGTTTCTTGGAGGTCTTCGGGCCTGAAGCGGATAAGGAGTCTAACATAACTAGAGAGGGTTCGAAGCTAGAAAACATTCTTCGGCTTAGATGTCATTGCACGACCCGGCCCACTAACCACTAACATTTGCCGTTCTATAAAAATAAAATTAATTAGCATTTTGTATATGTTGTATTCAATTCAGACTCATTATTCAGATACTAGAACTACGCAAGTTTACATGATATTATCATAATTTGCTAGGTTTGGTTTGATATATTGTCTTATCACAGGGATGTAATAACAAACAGGTTGTATTTTGAACAAGAATGGCCAAGAAAACGATGGGGGCCGTGGCCCTCAACCATGTGATTTGATGATGTGAAAATGTAAAGCGTCGTGGGATGTTTGGTCGTCTTACATTGTGTTTTCTTTTTTAGCCCGGAAATGATATTTATGATTGGTACCTTTCTAAAACTTTGTATCACATGCTTAGTGTATCGACCCGAAACTCTCTAATCAAGTATGCCATGGTTCACTAGTCTTGTGTTTGTAGGGGCCAGAGTTAGTTAACGTCCAAAGGGGGCCGATTACACGGGTTCCCTTTCTATGTATTGTTCTGCACAGCACATATGTTCTTGTTTAACAGTTGGAGTTTGATTGTTACAGGAGAGGGTCCGAGAATATTGTTTCTCTTAGTAAACATGTTTCATTTGTTGTCATTGCATAATGTTTAGAACCAATAGCGTGATACATGTTTCGATAGAGACTGGTTTTCAGACAATCAAATCTAGTTTTTTTGAGTAAATTCCATGTTTTGTCCTTGTGGTATGCACACACTTTCACCTTTCGTCTCTTTCTCAAAATTAGTACCTAAATGGTCCTTGTAATTGACACATAATTGCACCGTAAGTCCTTCCGTCACGGTTATTAAAAACACCCTCACGTGTCTAAACGTGAGAGTATTTTTATCCAATCCTTTAAAACATGTTGTCACACACATTCACACACAAACTATACTAATGAATCATCCACCAAGTCACCCACGAACCCTAACCAAACTGCAAACCCTAGTCAATCACACACAATGGCAGATGACTGGATATCTATTGACTTCACAAAGGTTGTGATAGATGATGATCGATAGATTGTGTCTTGGATAAGTATGGAAATAAGTCGACTACTAAGGATCCAATTGCTAATGTTATAATAGATGATCTGATGAAGGAGTTTAAAAAACATAACAAAGGAAAGGATGTGATGAAAAGTTAAGATTTGTGGTAGATTTTTACTTCTCAAAACCATTTACTGAAATCATGTACATAACCATAATGATTTTTTGTTGTTTTAGAATTTTTTTAGATGTTGCTATGTAGGCCACATGCCAAAGGTCAGTTTTGTGCTTTTATATGTATACTAGCACACTACCTGCGAATGCGGATAACGGTGACTATTCTTTTAGCAACATATGTTACACTTTTACCATAAGGTTTGTGTTTAAATTAAAGTTAAATTTATACAAAAGTAGAATTAAAATAAAATAAAACCCACTAAACGAAAAAAAACTAAAAAAATTGACGAAAAATATGAAAATAAATGTTAAATTAAAGAGAATAAAAGTTTTAGAAAATATGATGAGATTAGATTATGATAAAAATAAATAGATAAAAAGACATTTCAACTTTAAAATATTTTTTTTTAACAATATGTTACAAAAATAAATAAATAGATGAGATCAGTTTGATAAAGTATCATTTGATGGCTAAAATTCCACCTATTAATTTTAAATTTTAGTTTAGAGTTAGAAATGAAAGTATAGATTTAGGTTTAGACTTAAGATGAGAATATACACATTTATATAGTAGGTAGATATGTCATGATAAAGGTAACAGATTAATGAATAGTGAGTATACAATTTTGTACCAACTATATGTTATGGTGACCCAATTTAGATCATAACATTTATACATTTTGGTATCTTCTTCTATGTGACCCAATACTATAGTTGCACTTAGGTGAAATGACATTTTTTTCTATGCTTATGTACATGGTAAATGCAAAGGAATGATGTAAGATGAGGAGATAAGATCTAATTTAGATAATCTAATAAAAAGGATGGACAAGACTGAAAGAAATTTGAAGTTTGTAAAACAGAGAAGCTTGTAGGGTGGTGAGTATATAGTTTGTATACTAAATTTTATTTTCAATTGTTTTATTTTGTTTCCCCATTTATATTTTGTATGCTAATAACCTAAACTAAGATTCATAGACACATTAGGTTTAGAATTAAGTTTTACCATTTCAGTTAACAATGTGGTTGTGGCTTAGCAAAGAACTTCACCGTTAATGTTAACACTGATGAGTCTATGCTATTTGTAGATCTTATAGTCATAGACTCGTTTGAAAGCTCTGAAGAGGATGAAAGCTTTTAAGAGGATGAAACCTCTAAAGAAGATGAAAGCATTGAACAAGATACGAACCCGTTCAAAGTTATAGAGGATGAAGCAACATATGATACTTTGAAGTCCACCTATGAGGATTATTGTAGTTCTGGTGAGACTTAGGGAGACACAAGCCTTGAAAAAGGTTATCAACTTATTGGAGGTCAAGGTAAACATGACAATGCATCATCAAAACATAAAGTCAAGCTTAGTAAATCATCCAAAACAAAAATTCAAGCCCAGTGCATCCTCCAAACATAAAGTTATACCTACTGGATGCTAAAAAAGTGGAATTCCACCAAAGCTTATCAGGTGGCATGTTGACTCGCCCTTTGATGAGTAGAACCAACAAGTCACAAGCATCTTCCAAGAACACCTAAAATAAATTCATCATCTAGAACTCATGTTTCTCCCACCAGAAGGCCTCCTCCAATAAGGAATGCAATATTGGGCCTTGCATGTCCAGAAAAATGTGGGAGAAATTCAAAAAATAGAAGGTAAAAGGATGATGATGTATGCTATGGAGGGGTTGATAGTTTTTGCGTTTATGGATATTTATGTGATCTAATTTCAGTACTTTTTAAGTTATGCGTATTTACATTTTAACTCTTTTAACTCTTTAGGACATTAGCATATCAATGGGCATGGATGGGTCTATAGCTCATTATAAGATGAAGATACTACAACATTGAATACTAGATGCGTATAATAACCATCATGAAAACACACACATAGTAGATCGTAGATAGATTATTGAACGAATGACGTGAATAGTCCCCTTTCCCCCACCTCCTTTTATAGAGATGAGGGGTAAACCGACTCCTACAATGTTTGGTAGTCGGATGTGATACATAAAATAGGAAAACGTGATGGACTCGACAATTAAGAATCCCTAGACTCTGATGTAAGCTAAGAAAGATAAATACTAATTCATAACAATTATCACCTTAGGCTTTATATTAGCCTATTCCAACACTCAGCAACTCCAAGCAATGTTGTATCTTGAGTCCAGGTACCACCTTCGTTAAGGCATCCACAACATTTTGTTTAGTACCCACCTTCAGAACGTCAACCGTATTTGCTTCCAAGACCAATCTGATAAAGTGATAACGCACATTAATGTGCCTAGTCCTTCATGAAAAACATGATCCAGGGATAAGTGAATCTTGCCCTGATTATCACAATTAACTACCACAGTGTCAAGTTTCATTCATACCCCTTCCAAGAGTCCCCTTAGCCAAATAGCTTCCTTTACATCGTCCGTAAGGGCCATATACTCCGCCTCTATAGTTGAAAAAGCCACCACGGGTTATAGCGTTGCCTTCCAACATACAACACATCAATGTACTAAAAATGTGTAACTAGTGAGAGACCTACCTTTAACCGGATCCTTAGCGTAGTCTGAGTCAACAAAACCTGTTACGTATACATGGTTACCATGATTTTTTCCATACACAAACCCACGTGTATAGTGCCATGTAAATTTTTCATAAATCTAGTTCACTGGTTCCCAATGAAGTTTACCCAGATTCACCAAATATCTGCTAAATACACTTACTGCATACGCTATGTCTGGCCTCATGCACACCGTCAAGTACATTAAGCTCCCAGAGGCATTTCCATACGACACCCTACTCATCATTTCAACACCACCTAATGAAATTTGAACGGATTTCCCGTTGTCTATTTTATACCTGTTTAAAACTTTAGAAACGTACCCGGATTGTGGCACCCTCAGAGTCTTGCGACTCCGATCCCTGACGATCTTCATACCAAGAATCTCATTTTCTTCCCCGAGCTCCTTCATGTCAAAATCGTTTTTAAGTAAACACTTGCTAGACCTAATTTTAACCTTGCTTTTACAAGCAATTATCATCTACATATAAAAATGAAGGTTTATTAACATCATAACAGTTATATAAAACCCTAAACGAGATCAAAGCACATATACCGGAAGCGATTTAACAAGATCATAATAATAACACAATTATAATTAATCGAATTAGGGTTACATACATGTACGCTAAAGCAAATCCACAAGACGAAGAACGAATCACCAATTCGGGTCTATACCGTAATATACCAAGATATAGTCTAAAGTAAGACTATATTACAATCTTGTACACACGTAATACAACGAGCTAACCGTGATTCTAGCACCTGAAAACCGAGTTACAACGCTTGTAAATAATCTACCCAACAACCCTAGAGAGGGGCTAGGACTAGATTGTAAGTAAAACGATCAACCAAGAAAACCAACCAAAACCCCTTGTGGGTTTTCCTCCTACGATCGCAACAAAGAAAAAGAGGGGAGAAAGATTTTTGTGTTGTGAATTATGAGGAGAATGATATGTTTATATATGCATAATCTTATATCCAAAAACAAATAAAAGGAAGTTTTTCCCCCTTCCTTTTACCCCATAACCGACCGACCAAACACCCCATAAGGGGTGTTCCGGAATCTTTCAAACTTCTTTCTTTATATTTACTTACTATATATTTATTTAACACTCGTTAATACTTAACTATTAATTAATTAACGATCGTTAAAATTATGTCTCGGTTTAATTTAATAAATACATAAATATATATTTATTAAATAAATTTATAAATACAATAAATTTATTTATTAGTTAAATTAAGTCTTTACGTATTGTGGGCAATCCCGTAATCTCGAGTTCGATCCTATAACACGACTATTAAATATAAGTCCATAAACTTATAAAAATAGATAGATATACTCCCCATGTGCATAACCCCTGTAATATACACAACTGTCGTAACTACTACGCTTAAACTCGTTGCCAAGCATATACTCATCAAACCTCTATACCGTTTCCTAGGTGACTTCTTCAAACCATAAAGAGATTTCTTTAACAAAAATACCTGGTTACCTTGTTCAAATCCCGGCGGTTGCCTCATATAGATCACTTCTTCAACATTACCATGTAAAAATGTCGTCTTTACATCAAGCTGCTCCAGCTCATAATCTTTACACGCAACCAATGCAAGTATAACCCGAATAGATGTGTGTCGAACTACTGGCAAAAATACTTTATTGTAATCAATACTTACCTTTTGTGTGAATGTACGAGCTACCAACCTTTCCTTGAACCTAGGCTTTTGAACACATTTAATCCCTTCCTTTATTTTGTATAGCCATTTGCCGCACACCAGATTTTGCCCAGCTGGATGATCTACTAACCCAGGTCTTGTTCTTCCTCAGAGAATACATGTCTTCTTCCATAACAGCTTTCCACTTAAAACTGTCTTCACAAGAAACTGCCTCCTAGTATGTTAACAGTTCATGAGTATCTTCTTCCTCTGCTGCAGCAAATGCTTAAGAAACAATATTACTCTCATCCCAAAACCTTGTCGTTTCTTGGCGCTCTATCGCGAACCAATTGATAATCTGTGAGATCTGGTGGGTGATAAATTTCTTGACCCCTTGCATCTTCATCATAGCCATCTTCCTGAACTGTCTTATCTTCCTGATATGTCTCATCTTCCTGACTTGTCTGATCTTCCTTAGGCGTACGATTATTTAACCTCTGTAGTTCCACCTCAGCGTGTAATTCCTCAAAAGACTTGTCATTACGTGCACTTGTACCAGAACCCTTCAACGTGTCTTTGTACATGACACTTTCATTGAAGACCACTTTCCTACTTGTGAATATGTTAGGTGACTCATTATCAAGCATATATAGTCTCCACCCCTTCACACCTTTAGGATATCCCAAAAGAATGCATTTTACCGCTATCGTCTCGAGCTTACCTTGTTTAATGTGTAAATACGCGACATAGCCGAAAACCCTCAACATCTTATAATCACTAGGATGTCCCGACCACATTTCCATAGATGTCTTTTTCTCAATCGTTGTCGATGGTGACCTATTGATAAGATACGGGGCCGTACATGTCGTTGCCGCTTAGAAGGTCTTGTGCAATCCAAACTGAACTAATAAATAATGTACCTTATCCATGATAGTTTTGTTCATCCGTTTTTGCAAACACATTCTGCTCCCATGTCTCGAAAACTGTCAAATGCCAAGGAATTTCACTCTCAGTGCAAAACTGATCAAATTCCCGGTTGCAGAACTAAAGACTGTTATCCTTCCTAAGCTTCTTAACCGTCCTCCTAGTATGATTTTCTACCAACTGCTTCCACTCTTTGAACTTTCCAAATGCTTCGTGTTTGAACCTGAGAAAATAAACCCATACCAACCTAGAATAATCATCAACTATAGATAAGAAATACCTCTTACCTCCCCATGATTCCACCTGAGACAGACCCAAGTTTGAATGAACATTTTCTATCACTCTTTGAGTAGTGTGCTTCCCTACACCGAAACTGACTTGATGTGAATTTACCAAAACACAATTCTCACAAAAATCAAGCTTACTTTGACTCTTCTTGCTAAACAAACCCCGCTTTTCCAACACCTGTAGTCCTGCCTCACTAATATGCACCAATCTTTGGTGCGAAACCTACACAAGACTGTCTTTTTCTTCAACACTAGCATTAAGCTCACCTGCCACTACATGGACATCCTAAGAGTATACACAAATTTCCCTTAGGGTTCTAGATCAAATAACCCTAGAACAATTAATCACCTTGACTTTGCGCGGGCGTAATTTTTACGGTATATCCCTCTTTTTTAAGAGTTCCTTGCGATATCAAGTTTCTTTTCAGTTCAGGAATATACTTGACGTTATGTAACACAAAACTTGACCCATCTTTCATTTGTACCATCACCTTGCCAATACCTTTGATCTTACACTCTGTTTTGTCACCCAATGGTACCCTGTCCCCATCGCATTATAGAAAATAAAAAAAAATACATCTAACCTGGGTGACATGTGATATGAACCTCCTGAATCCATGATCCAACTGGCAGTCTCTCTGCATTCATCACCATCATCACCCTAGAACCATCATAAATCGAACCACTGAAGCTTGGTTGATCATCTTTCTTGACGTAACCTTTTGACTTCTTGTGATTATTCTTCGGATGGTCTCTCTTCAAGTGCTCCTTAGATTGATAAATAAAGCGTTTGAGTCTTCCACCTCGAGACTTCAATCTTTACTTTCCCCTTGACTGATGCGTATCCATGCGGTCAGTTCTTCCCCTCACGTATAACCCGTCACCATTATCCCCTTCTCCTTAGACCATTCTTTGATTTTCTTTGAATTTAGTGTGGTCATCACGTCCTCCAAAGTCAAAGCTTCCCGTACATAAAGCAAGGTAGCCATAAAGTGTTCGTATGATTATGGTAAATAAGTCAGCAATAATAAAGCAAGATCTTCATCCTTGAATTTTACCTCAATATTTTCTAAATCATGAACGATTTTGTTGAACTCCTATATATGCTCGGAAATCTTTCGTCCAGTCGACATGTAGAATTTATACAACTTCTTCTTTAGGTATAACTTGTTGGCCAATGACTTTATCATGTACAAAGTATCGAGCTTTGACCAAACCCTCGCTGCAGTCGTCTCCCTGGTAACCTCTCTCAAAACCTTGTTAGCTAAACACAAAATCATGGCACCGTGAGCTTTCTTGTCAAGCTTATATTTCTCTTCAGCTTCCATATCAGTGGGTAAAGCTGCCAGAGCTACTTCAATCCATGTTGAATTAATAAAGAACGTATCTTGATTCTCCATAACCCGAAATCACCAGTTTCATCAAATTTCTCGATGTAAAACTTGGATCCCGTCATTCTTTATCCATTTATTAATTTGCTAAATCATACGATAAACCCTCACAATAAAAAAAATAAAGCCCCTTTTGCAAATACTACAAAGTATTAATGCTTTTTCATTTTTTTAAAAACAAAAATAATAATCAAGTTTGAAATTGGGCCCATTATATTAATTTTGGCCTAGAAAGTAAGAACTAGTCCACCAAAATAATTATTTGGAAAAAAAACCCTTACTATATTATGAAGTGCGTTTTCTTCTTCTCTACTATGACAAAAAAAAAACAACAACCACCCACATCTTGTTCTTCGACGAATCAAAAAGCAAAAACCTTTAATGTCTACCTTTTGCTACAACCTTGCTGATAAAGATTCGATCAACAAGAACCTTCAATCTTGATCGATCCTAGTAATCAGAAACTTGAGGCTCAATCTCTAATACCACTTGTAAGATGAAGATCCTACAACCTAGAATACTAGATGCATATAATGATGGTCGTGAAAGCACACACACAACAAATGATTGATAAAAAAGCACAATATTATCCCTAATCTTCTTATTAGATTATTGAAAGAATGATGTGAATAATCCACTACCCACCTCCTTTTATAAAGATGAGGGGGAGGTAAAACTGGCTCATACAATGTTTGATAGTCGGATGTGATACATAAAATAGGAAAAACGGGTTGGGCTTGGGACATCAGCAAAACCAACCGACTCATAACCTTCCTAATCGATACTTGATAAATTCTTAGACTCGACACTTAAGAATCCATTGACTTTGACTTAAGCTAATAAAGATAAAGACTAATTCTGTTGGGATTTAGAACTAGTTAAACCATTAACTACGAGTGCGCAGCGAAATGGATCTAGTATAATATTCATGATTAACACATAATAAAACAATAATAAAACCAACCTTTTAATTAATTGAATAAATCAATTAATCGATCTTGATCTTGAATCTACAACGGTAAAGTAACCGTCCTCTAGCGATTGCTCACACGACACGTCAAACGAACACACCACGATGCTAGTGGTAACTTCACTTCGATAATCTTTGCAACTAGAAACCCTAATATCCAAAACCCTAATTGGGATTACGTAAGGATACGGTTTGTAGATAGCAACAAGATTCTTGAAAAATCACCAATAAACCCTAATTAGGGTTTATATAAATCGGACCACAAGGGAATACTAAAGCCTAGATTATGAGATCTAGGGTTTAGTTATAAAGCTTAAATCTTTATAAGAAAACCACCAAGAAGGATTGATCTTATAAAGGTTAAACCTTTAGGTGTGATTTTAGGTTAAGGAAAAAGTTCGTAAGGGTTTAGGTGTGGGGTTTGAGTCGATCGGCCAACACAAACAAAGAGGGAGAGGAAAAAAATTATGAGGGGTATGGGATTGTATTTATACACATCCTTGAACCTCCTCAAAATTAATTAGGCCCAACCCAACACCTAAATTAAGTAACTTAATTACTTGATTAACAAACAAAAGATCTTCTAGACCCCTTAGGGATATTCGGCCGCCTATAGGGCACCGGATGTTTCTAGAAGTCGATTTCCTTTCCTTTTAAATAACGCACTCGCCTTTAATTAATTAAATCCCGTAATTAATTAAACCACCGTTAATTAAATAAAACGTAAAGTTTTTATTATACGTTTAATTATAAATAATAAAACGTAAATAAACGTGTGTTCTCCGTATTGAGTGTGTGCCCCCGATAGGCTCACGCATTTACCGATGGCTAAACGATCGCATATCTCAACAGCTCCCACTTGTGAGAGTTTAGACATACAGCGTCCATAATGAAGCATCTAGCAACACTTCATTATAACCGGAAAATGTTGAGTTAAATAGTTTCAAGAATAAGATCTTAAAGACTAGCAATGGTGTATGATTATTTGAGCTTGCTGATAATCATCCCTTCGTTACAATGTACCGGTTAAACCATGGATATGGATCTTAACTCATTCCATATAGTTTAACTTTAATTCCTCGTTTACAAATTAATTTAGATAGTCCAAATTGTAACAAGCATCATCTTGATTACATTTTGGGTACGGCCATACAATTACCTAATTAATTCTGGAGGGGATCCAGGGTACTTCACTACACTATATCAGAGTGGAGGAACGAATTCTATATTGACTGCAAGTGTCTGTGGATGCTGCTTCACAACACTTCCAATTAGAGTCGTTATAGCTAGATCTTCCGAACTAGCGTTGGACATAAAATCAAGAAGCGATATCCACACATGCACAACTTGTTTGCATCTCAAGTCTAAGGATGACCTAATCCTCACCATTTATGTATTCGAATTTACTCATGACAACGGATCCAAAAGTAACCATTCGAAAGTTCGGGGTGTTCAATGTTCATATCAATGAATAGCATATGAGTTTGGTTGGAAACCGTCCACCATATATACCAGTATATTACCAACACTCATATTTGTCTTATGTATACAATATTCCCATATTGTTTAACCGACAATGGACATGTTTAGAATAATTAAATTATTCAAGGATTTAAACATACAAACATAGGGCAACAAAAATTATATGAAGATAACAAACATCAAATATCTTTATTCATCAGAAAATAATTAATTGTCTTACAATCCCAAATTATCCAAATACTTACGATTAACACAGATTACATGAGACTATTATCTGGAAGCAAACCAATTCCATGAGTTAACATGGAATGCTTTTTGAGATCTAACGCCTTTGTGAAGGGGTCAGCTAAATTGTCGTATGTGTGAACTTTCTCCAGACTAACATCACCAAGTTCAATCACTTCTCTGAGGTAGTGAACTTTGGAACGATAATGTTTCGCACCTTTAGTGATTCCTGGTTCATTAGCTATAGTAATGGCTCCGGTATTGTCACAATACATCGTCATAGGTTCATTATTTGTGGGAACAACACCAAGCCCAGAAATAAACTTCCTAATCCAAACTGCCTCTTTAGCAGCCTCCGAAGCGGCTATATACTCAGCCTCTGTAGATGAGTTTGCATGGATGGTCTGCTTTGCGCTTTTCCAGCTTACAGCACCTCCATTCAGCATGAAAACATATCCCGTCTGAGACTTCGTGTCATCAGCATCCGTAAGATATCCATCATCAGTGTAGCAAACAACCCTGAGCTCTCTTTTCATACCTCCTCCATAAACAAGAAACATGTCTTTGGTATGCCTAAGATACCTCAGAATGTTCTTAACAGCGCTCCAGTGAGAATCACCAGGATTCTGCTGAAATCGGCTAGTCATGTTCTGAGAGAACGCAACATCAGGTCTCGTACATCTAACAGCATACATGATTGATCCTATTGCCGAAGCATAAGGAATTCTCTGCATGCGTCTCACCTCATCAGGTGTTGATGCTCCTTGAGTCTTAGATAATTTTGATTTAGTTTGCATGGGAACAAAGCCACGTTTGGAATTGTCCATGTTATACTTCTTCAAAATCTTATCTATGTAAGCACTTTGACATAAACCAATTAACCGTCTAGGTCTATCACGTATGATCTTGATTCCAAGAATATACGCAGCATCTCCCAAATCCTTCATGGAAAAACACCTTCCAAGGTAAGCTTTTACACTTTGCAACATTGGAATGTCTTTTCCCATCAACAATATGTCATCAACATACAGGACAAGAAATACTACGCTACTCCCACTAGCTTTGATATATACACATGGCTCATCAGGATTTTGATTGAAACTAAATTTCTTGATTTCATCATCAAACCTCTTGTTCCATTGCCTTGATGCTTGCTTAAGTCCATAAATGGATCTTTGAAGCTTGCATACACGGTTTGGATACTTTGGATCAATAAAACCCTCAGGTTGCTTCATATAGACTTCTTCGTAAAGCAGTCCATTGAGGAAGGCGGTTTTAACATCCATTTGCCAAATCTCATAGTCATAGAACGCAGCTATGGCTAAAAGAATCCTTATAGCTTTGATATCCGCAACAGGAGAGAAGGTCTCTTCATAATCAACCCCGAAGGTTTGAGTGAAGCCCCTCGCTACATATCGAGCTTTAAAGGTGTGTACATTGCCATCCATGTCGGTCTTCTTCTTGTACAACCACTTGCCAGTAACAGTTCTAGCGTTAGGGGGAAGGTCTACTAAGATCCAGACATCATTGTCTTTCATGGATTGCATCTCCACATTCATAGCATCCAACCATTTGTCAGATTCAGGATCTGCCAATGCAGCTTTGAAGTTAGTGGGTTCAATATGATCCCCTAACTCATGTTCCTCAGCGTCAATGTATAAACACATACGGTCAGGAGCACGCCTAGTCCTTGTAGACTTTCGAATGAGAGCTATATCACTTATAGGTTCATCAATTTCTTGATCATCCTATTCATGATTGCTAGTGTTTTCAGAAGGATGCATATCTTCATCTTGAATTACTTCAAGATCCTCTATACTCCCACTTGCTTCTTGATTCATAAGATTTCTCTCTAGGAATTCAGCATTACGAGCAACAAATACTTTGTTCTCGGGTGGGTAGTAGAAGGAGTAGCCCATCGTTTCCTTTGGGTAACCTACAAATATACACTTAACAGATCGGGGCTCTAGTTTGTCAGGTTTGATAAGCGTGTCACGCTTAACAAGAGCCTCACATCCCCAGACCTTTAAGTAAGACAATTTAGGGGCTTGCCCATACCATACTTCATATGGAGTCTTTTCAACCTTCTTAGTTGGAACCATATTGAGTATGCGAGCAGCAGACTCAAGAGCATAATCCCAAAAGGATTTAGGAAGAGTTTTTTGGGCCATCATGGAACGAACCATATCAAGTAGGGTTATATTTCTCCTCTCAGAAACACCATTCTGTTATGGTGTATATAGAGGAGTTCTTTGGGAAACTATCCCATGTTCCTTAAGATGTTCCAGAAATTCATAACTCATAAATTCACCTCCACGATCCGATCGTAGTGCCTTTATGGTTTTACCGAGTTGATTTTCTACTTCCTTTTGAAACACCTTAAATGTTTCAAACACTTCATGTTTATGCTTTAGCAAGTAAACATAACCATACCGACTATAGTCGTCAGTGAAAGTGACGAAGTAACTTGCACCTTGTCTTGACACGGTTCTAAATGGACCACATACATCGGTGTGGATTAGTCCAAGTAGATCTTTAGCCCTCTCCGCTTGATGTGAATAAGGTTTACGTGCCATCTTTCCAGATAAGCATGAAACACATTTTTCAAAGGAATCATCATCGTTTGACTTAAGCAATCCATCAGATTGTAATTGCTTAATGCGCTTTTTGCTTATGTGGCCAAGGCGACAATGCCATAGCAATGTAGAGTCCAAATTAGATTTGGCCCTTTTGTTGCTTATAGCATACATAGAACTATTGTTTGCATTAGAATCATACATATCAATTTCATAAATACCATTACTAGGAATAGCATTAAAATAAACATATTATTTTTCGAAACCGAAATACTTGCATTATTCTCAAAACGATTAACAAATCCATCGTCATACAAACATGAAACTGAAACAATCCCTCTAGAAATAGAAGGTGCGTAATGACAATTATTCAACATAACAACCAGTCCACTAGGGAGAAATAATTGAAAAACACCAATGGCTTCAACAGCTGCACGATGACCATTGCCCACGTACAGATTCAAAGCTCCTGGCTTCAGCTTCTTACTTATCCTTAGACCCTGAGTAGTATTACAGATGTGAGTACCACAACCAGTGTCATAAACCCAAGATTTATTAGGAAAAGTAAAGAGTTCTATCGTGAAGATACCTGAAGTGCTAGCTCCTTGCGAGGACTTCTTTCTCTTCCACAACTCAGTGAGATACTCTGGACAGTTTCTCTTCCAATGACCAATTTCACCACATTGGTGACAAATGGCATCCTTAGCAGGATTCTCTCTTCTTGGTGGAGGGGGAATCTTGGCTCTGGGAGTAAAGTTAGCTACTTTCTTCCCTTTACCACGATTCTTGCCCTTTGTAGCATTAGACGGTTTAGCCTTGTTAGGCTTCTGAACCCTTCCTGCCCTAATAGCATTAATGGTATTAGGAGTAGCAGGTGCAACCTTCTTTGGCAACGTTTTCTCATGCAACTTAAGCATGGCATGTAATTCAGGTATTGTCTTCCCCAGGCCATGCATGTTATAGTCTTGCATAAACCTATCATAGTCCTTATTCAGTGAGGCTAAAATTAGGCTGACCGAAAGTTTCAAGGACATGGGGTGACCCAAACGTTCCAAATTCTCTATGAACCCCTTCATCTTCAAGACATAGGAGCTCACAGATTGTCCATCCTCATGTTTACACGCGTGAAAGGCACGTGCAACATCAAGGAGTTCTTGATTAGCTTGTTCAGTGAACGTGGTCTTCAATTCTTCCATCATAGACCATGCGCCGTGACCCTCCAAAAGTTTCTGGAGTTCAGGGGACATAGTCATGAGCATAAGGCCAGCGATTTCTCATGACCTTCTGACCCAAGTTGGATGTAAATCCGGGTCTTGCTCTGGTCCTTCATGACCATGAGGCAGAATTGCAGGTTGATCAGGAATTGGTTGCTCAAGGTATTTAACCAAGTCATCAGTTTCGAGCGCTATCCGAAGAGCACGATACCAATCAACAAAGTTATTCTCAGTCAATTTCATCTTTCCAAGGAATGACTTAACAACCGTGCTGTTTAAGCAAGAGTTTTGATTATTCATCTACAAAATAAAGTTCAACGATTAGTATTTTCGATAATTACATTCTCAAAGAATTAACTACCCAATTAATCATGTTGAGACTAAGATCCTTGCTTGCACTCCCACTTAATATTAGAGGTCCGACCGTCTAGTATTTAAGTGGGGCAAGAGGTAAGCGACGGGCGTTAATTGCATTACAAGTGCAACTCTTAGATTGTATGAGATGATTCATGAAGTTTATTTGTTGTAGAGTGTTTGGATAGGATGTTCTCTCATCTCTTTCGAGAACCTTTGAACATCTCAAACAAACTTGTTCTACATTTTAATAAAGTCATGAGTATGTTTCATCTCATCTTTATGCCTCGGGTTCCGAATCTGACCGGGAACTCGACTTTAAGTCGTACCAATTTGAAGCTGCAATTATTGGCAAAGGTCTGACCAGTGACAAAGATCGCCTCGGGTATGTAATTCGCCCTAGGTCTGACCAGTTGACTAAAAACAACTACAAGTGCTTCTAAATTGGATGGCATAGACTTAAAAATTTCAAATAGGTATCACATAAGTTTTGAAAACAAATGTCAAAGTGTGTAAAAGAATGCATGCAATTCATTCTCTTAGCACAAGTTAAGAAAACAATTTGTTAACTTTTTGGTTTAGGCGTGTTTTACCGCGGGAGAAGATTAAAGAGAGATCAAACCCTATATCCTACTCTTCATGCACCCGAGGGTGCAAGTGCTTGGGATAATTATTCCATAAGTGTCGAAACACCTATGGAACACGGGAGAAGATTAAAGATTTCTCAAACCCTAGATAGCTCGACTAGAGCACGAAGTGCAATAGCAAGTCCATCATTAGTAAAGACACAAAACGGTGTTGTAATTTTAAGTATTATAAACTAATTGATTTTGCAAATCACGCCGTTGAGAAGATAGTTTATAAGCCATCATTACGGTATGTAAGCCCAACTCGAGTGACAATATGATTTCGCAAAACAATTAGAATACAATAAAACCAAGTTTCATAGTTCTTATGTCAATATTAATATTTGTTCAAAAAATCAAGATTTTAACAAATAACACATAGCCGATTCGCAAGGAAAATATGGTGTATTAATATGACATAGTTTTAAAGCTAGTTTCGATATAAGTACCATCCGTTTTTATGATTCCTAGAATCTTGAATTATTACGTTTTGCAATTCATAATGGAAAACAAATAAGCACATAAAAACAGACAGAAGGGGGTAGAAGCAGAAGACAGACTCTATATGAAAGCGGTAAATCATATAAGATCCAAGTCTCGAATGAGTCTTCCCCAAATTGAGGACCAAAGACCCTCATCAAGTTTTCGAGCAAGGTACTTGATGACGTGCAAAGTATCACAAAAGTGAGATGCAAGGGTCTTTGACGGATAATAAAAAACAAAGGTAATTATTAACCGGTTCAATTTTAACCTACCCAATTTTAATAGATCTAGATCAAGATTAAAACTTTATGACAAGTATGCATGTAGTTGTCATAAAAACATAAATAAAAGAGATTTTAAAGCGAAGCAAGCGTGTTTTATTCTATGTGTAACCCATGAATGCCATACGATTTGACTCGTGATGCCACTGTTGGGATTTAGAACTAGTTAAACCATTAACTACGAGTGCGCAGCGGAATGAATCTAGTATAATATTCATGATTAACACATAATAAAACAATAATAAAACAATAATAAAACCAACCTTTTAATTAATTGAATAAATCAATTAATCGATCTTGATCTTGAATCTACAACGGTAAAGTAACCGTCCTCTAGCGATTGCTCACACGACACGTCAAACGAACACACCACGATGCTAGTGGTAACTTCACTTCGATAATCTTTGCAACTAGAAACCCTAATATCCAAAACCCTAATTGGGATTACGTAAGGATACGGTTTGTAGATAGCAACAAGATTCTTGAAAAATCACCAATAAACCCTAATTAGGGTTTATATAAATCGGACCACAAGGGAATACTAAAGCCTAGATTATGAGATCTAGGGTTTAGTTATAAAGCTTAAATCTTTATAAGAAAACCACCAAGAAGGATTGATCTTATAAAGGTTAAACCTTTAGGTGTGATTTTAGGTTAAGGAAAAAGTTCGTAAGGGTTTGGGTGTGGGGTTTGAGTCGATCGGCCAACACAAACAAAGAGGGAGAGGTAAAAAAAATTATGAGGGGTATGAGATTGTATTTATACACATCCTTGAACCTCCTCAAAATTAATTAGGCCCAACCCAACACCTAAATTAAGTAACTTAATTACTTGATTAACAAACAAAAGATCTTCTAGACCCCTTAGGGATATTCGGCCGCCTATAGGGCACCGGATATTTCTAGAAGTCGATTTCCTTTTCTTAAATTTAAATAACGCACTCGCTTTTAATTAATTAAATCCCGTAATTAATTAAACCACCGTTAATTAAATAAAACGTAAAGTTTTTATTATACGTTTAATTATAAATAATAAAACGTAAATAAACGTGTGTTCTCCGTATTGAGTGTGTGCCCCCGATAGGCTCACGCATTTACCAATGGCTAAACGATCACATATCTCAACAAATTCATGACACACATTATTTTGGTTTATGAAATAGTCTATATGGTAGTGTTTGCATATTTATTGTCTTGTATGCACATTTTGACTAATGCTCATTGTGTAACTCCATTTTGACTAATTGTTTGTAGATTTACAACTCCATTTTGACTAGTTGTCATTGTGTAACTTCATTTTGACTAATTGTTTCCGGATTTGCAAGTTGCAACTCTATTTTGACTAATGGTCATTCTATTAACTCCATTTTAACTAATTGTGTGCATATTTGCAACTCCATTTTAACTAATTGTGTGCATATTTGCAACTCCATTTTGACTAATGGTTTGCAGACTTATCCAAATAGTCTTCATGCATTTCCAAACCAACGGGCATGGATGAGTGCATTCTGATTATCGCAACTGCTCATTTTAACCCAATACCATGTTAATCTATATCATTACATTTTGACTAATGGCCATTTTGTAATGGTTCACAGAAGAAACCATTTACCTACTCAAACATTAAATAACACAAGTTCATCACAAAATTAATCATTCAAAAGTAACCATTACATTTAGAATTCATAATATACATTAACCTTAAATCTTGATCAAACTAAGTAACAACACAACTTACTACTACATACTTTACCAGAAAAGCCTAACCATAAAATGATAAGCAAAACAACCTTAAATCACTAGAATACTTGAGACATCATTAAGTAGACAACGAACAACACCCAACTCCCAATCAAATACCTCCTCATTTTTGAATTATCAACAACCATAAGCCTTAACATCTCTTCCATTGTGTTGGATTGTCACCACTGATCGAGACACATAGGTGGATCTAGCGAACGCATATGCACCACATTCGGAAGTAGAATTATGGAGGATGAAAAGGGATTTGGGGTATGGTGAAACATACAACTAGCTGTTTAAAACTGTGCATGTACACACTTGACATAATGTTTTAGAGGATTGGACAAAAACTTCCACACGTTTTAGGCACATGAGGGTATTTTTTTAACAGAACCGTGACGGGAGGATATCCGGTGCAACTATGTGTCAACCACAAAGATGATTTACGCATTTATTTTGAAAAAAGGACGAAAGTTAAAAGTGTGTACAAACCACAAGGACGAAACATAAAATTTACTCCCTTTTTTTTTAAGTCTACTAAGAGGACCATTTCTAGTACTAGTGGGATGGACCACAAATTGTTGTCAGAGCGAAAAGCTTATGAGAAAAACGCCTGCAGCAAATAACCTTTTTGTTAATGTCAAACACATTGGAACATTAGTTTTTTTTTTTTCTTTTTTTTAACGGCGAGAGACTTTACTCGAACCAAAAATAACTTGCTTAGCAAGCAGCTAGAATACATGGAGTCATGTAGAAACTGCGAAAATTGGATGCAATTCCCAACTATATTCAAGGCTTTCTTTCGACTATATATCGAACAGAAAGCAACTTTTTTTTTTCTCAGTAATATCAGTTTTAGCATTCCGGGTATTCCCGATGATGAGATTGCACCAGCTAGATTGCTGAGAAGATGTGCATCAGACCCTTAGTTGTTTCAGGAAAGATATAATACGAGTATATCTTTAATCGTCATATTTAGTCATAACATAAGCTTTCGCACAGGGGCCCCGTTAACCTAGCTTGACACAGCTTCCTTGTGTCAGTAGGTCTTACCGTCTTTAACATCCCCATTACCCTTATCTAACAAAATGGAAAATCTTGATTACTTGATATGGAGCGAAAAATATCTAAGGCTTTGTATTTTAGTGGTCGGGTTTTAAGCCTAACAAACAAGCAGGGAGGTGGGAGACAAGTTCATAAAACATTGTAGCCTTGATGTTACGCAGACTAGTCTATTTCCTAACTCGCGGAAACTTGGCATTACCTTGTTAATTAGGTTTATTTCATGTGCGGATAAGAACTTGACCGAAACCTCCATAACCTGGTACGGTGAAGCACAATCATCGCTTTCTTTAAAAGTTGCCTGGGTTCTTTTCTAAACTAGTTAAGTCTTTACATACCAGAAAAAGATATGAAGACAAAGGATCAAGAAAGAGTAATGGACCTAAACTGAAAAAGATACGACGACAAGACATCAAAAGAAATGTATCTTCTTATCTATTACGTTGTATCTATTAGTATGACCCAAGTTCGTTTATGGATTTATTAGGATTTTCTTTAGGTATTATAAATACCTTAATAATAATATGCATCCCAAAATAGTAGTATAACATTGTATCAGGTTATACCTTGGTCCTATAACCATAAAAATAATTACGTCGCTCGAAACACATACTTCGATCCAACAACCCAAAACTTTTAATTATCTTCCGTTCTAATCCTACAAAATAACTACACTCGTCTGTTTTATCTTCTTGTGTTGGTAATTTGTGTCAAACTCACAAATCCACACAATTGTCTATTTAATTGGATGTTTGTGCTATAAATCCATACAATTGGAGTTCCAGAAGAGCAATTGGGTGTTGTGCAATACTTTAGCGATATTGTTGTCAAGATTGTTTTGATTTGGATCGATTTGTTATTATGTGTTACCTTAAAAAAGAAAGATACTTTGGCTCATCCGAATTTTTTTTTGTTTAATGTGTTTATTTTGTTTTTTCTTTTCTTTCTCAGTTCAAGCGTTCACAATTTTGTTGTTCGAACTGCAAATGTGTATTAGTGAATAAATATGACCCAAACCCGAAGTAGTATAAATGCTCTTTTAATAATGCATATTTTTATGAGGTTTTGGTAGTCTAAAATTGTCATATCATGTGAAAGAAATGAATAAGACTACCACATATTCCGGGTGCTGATTAAGACTTGCATAAGTGAGGTTCGTTGAAGTTGTGTGCAATAATAGATTGATGTCCCATGGTCTTGAAAGCTATATACGTTCTAGAAAACAAACAAGACAACATAAAACGGACAATAAGATAAATGTTAAGGTGCTTGTGGAAATATTTTTCTTATGTTTTTATGTTTCTAAATTTCTAAAGATATGATTTTTGTTTTGGAGAAAAATTAAAAATTTTGAAAATTTGTTGAGACGGAGTTTGCGTTTTTTTTTTAAAATATAAAAGTGTTTAGATTAAATAGGAAAAAAAAAAGAAAATAATATTTTCTTTTCTATATAAAACGAAGAACGGAAATCTCTCATTTTCTTGAAAAATATTAGAATTTTTTTGTTTATTTTTATATAAAAAATTCTTTAAAAAATAAAGTATTTTCCCTAACCAAACGCACCCTAAAGTTTTCCGATATAGTTTACTTGCTGATGTAAATTTGTTTATGTGAACAGTGGCGGACGCAGGATATTGGGTAGTGGGGGGGGGGGGGGGGGGGCAAAATTTTTTTTTGACAATAGCAAAAGTAAAAAAATTTAAAATCCGAATAAAAAATCGAGTATTTTAACTTAAAAATGGAAGATTTCACGTTTTTAGAGTGTTAAATGTCGAAATTTAATATGTGAGTGGGGGGCATTTTGCGTTTTTAGTGGGGGGCATTCAAAAAAATGTCGAAAAATTACACTGTAATCTCGTATTTCTAGTCGAGCTATGGGGGGCAACGCCACCCCATACCCAATACATACATCCGCCCCTGTGTGTGAATGCATGACGTGACTAAATAGCATCTGATGCATTATCAAAAAATCACGCTTATAATTTGTTTGTGTGAATGCATGACGTGACTATTCAAAGCATGGAAATTTTCATGCATGTGCATGTGTTTCTATGGTTGTAGGGTATGATATATATGTGAGCTTATAATTATTTGAAAGTCATTGACATGTTTAACTATTGCGGCTAAATATGTGATTCATTTTATTTTACCGTACCCAAAGAAAAAATATGTGATTAATTTTATGTAACAGTATCATGTTGGTGACAATAGAGTGACTATTTTTTTACAAAGATTAAGAGCGGGGAACGGATGGCTGGTCCTTATGGGCTAACAGGAAAAGTACAACTCGTAAATTCAGTGTGGGGTGTGGAGGGTTTTGATCCTTTTATTCCGGGAGGAATAGCCTCTCATCATATTGCGGCAGGGACTTTGGGCATATTAGCGGGGAACGGATTCATAGCCGTATGGCTGACCGGCGATTACTAGCGATTCCGGCTTCATGCAGGCGAGGTAAGGAATAACCAGTTACACCAAAAGATGCAGTCAATACACCCAGAACCACACCTGTAACCCAACTTAATTCGCGAGGTTTTTTAAATTCACCAGTGAGATATATACGAAATACATGTAGGATCATCATTAGGACCATCATACTTGTTGACCATCGATGAAATAATCGGATTAACCAAGGCTTTGGCTGCTACCATCAACCCAATTTTTGAAATGGCACCTCGTTTTTCGTCTCGTGCCAAAGATCGAGTCTGGCGTTAAAACTACCAATAAAACTACCAACCGGTTGGTAAGTTTTCCTTATGTTTTTTTTAATAAAGTGAGTATTTGTAAGCTAATTATACCACATTTTTTTATCTTGTAATACTACATTTTGAGCTTCAACCATTACCGTAGAAAATACGATACCAATTTTTTTTATGCCTAAAACACTTTATTCTACGTAACATTTTTGAAACTCACTTTCAGCCCCAACTGATTCTAATGCTCTAACGTGTTTTTCTCCATTTTTTGTCGTTATTGACTGATTATCATATCGCTAGATAGCAACCTAAGTAGTCTATTTAAAATTCATATTAGTCCAAGTGTTCAAATATTGTCCCCAAAAAAAACGTTTAAACACGTAGGTTATATGTTTGATACGTTTTTAAACACGAGAGAAAAATATTTGAAATTTACGAATAATAGAAGTTGCATATTCATTTTACAAATTACCAAAAGAATCAGACAAAATGTATAAGTTATCATATTCGGTGAAATATGTCGTCGAAACCTTTTTAAATGACACCTTCGATAACATTACATATACATAACGTAAATTTAGCGTAAACATTAACATTAACTGTTCAAAACTAGCAGGGTATTCGCGCGTTGCAATTACGGTATTTTATAATTAAAATGTTTAAGCGCAAACAAAATAAAAATGAAGAACCGATTAGCTTGAAAAAAACAAAAAGAAAATTGTTCAGTCCCACTCTGTTTCATTTTGGGATACCTTTTATTAGTTAGTCGAACCGGAGGCGACTTCAATTTTCAGATGAATCCGTTGGTCCGTCTAAAACCATATAAGTTTTACAAAGATTTATGTGTTTTTTTAGTTTGTACTATCTGGATTGTAACATATATATTTTTATTTTAAAGTGTTTTAAAAATAGTATTAATGGGTGTATTTAATTTATTTGTACTTGTACATTATATTTTATTATACGTATTAATTATATTTAAAATTTAAAAGACATATAATCAATGAATGATTTGTAACATAAACTTCATAAGTTGTATTACTTTGTTAATTTTTTGCATTTTACAATTGTACTATAAGGTTTAATAGTTGTGCCTCTGTTTAACCCTCGCGAGTGAAACATGGCTCTTGTCGCACTTCTTTTGCTAGACAGAGTTCCTTCTGAACGCCTTCTTTAGTTCTTCGAAACCATTTATGCTTCTACATGGAATTATGTTAGCCCTATATTTTATATAGTCGAACAAGAATGTAATAGGTCATCTTATTCGTTATTGGTCTTGTATTGTAATAAGATAGTCGGGTTAACCGGGTTTGGACTTTAAGCTACTATTGTCTATGTTAGGGGCGTAAGCCCAAGCAAAGCCAATCCCGGCACATGAACAAGCCCACAAATGCCTTTCAGGCGTGGCATATAAATACCCTCTTCCATGTGTGGAAGAGGGTGTTGGTTACATTAGTTTCTCTCTCTAAGCAATGTTTAACCATCCATAATCTCTCTACTTTCTCTACCTACCTTCATCTATTTCTCTCTCTAAATATCATTAATATTGTGTGTTATGGATTGAAGTGGGAATAACATTTGGTATCAAGAGCCTATAGTGGATAGGTGATTAAAGATCCGTGGTTATTGTTTTAGTTGATTTTGTGAGGTATTTGATCCATAATCCTTGATCCAATTTTTTTTTTGTGTTTTTTATGGTTTAATCTTAATACAAATCTTTTATATAGTAGCGGTAGAGATTTAGAATTGTTTCTTCGGGTAAAAACATAAAATTTTGGGGTATTTGGATCAACTTTTGGAAAAGTTACGTTTTTTTACAAGTTAGATCCGAGAAAAGTGGTTTGTCGATCAACAGTAGCATTTTCGGAAAAGGGTTTAGGTATTCCGAATATAATCAGTTTATCCGAAGATAATTTTCGGAAAAGGGTTTCATTTTTTTTTCCGAAAAGAAGGTGGTTATCCGAAGATTTATTCCGAAGAAAGTGGGATTATCCGAAAATCAAGTTTATCCGAAAATCAGTTTTTTCTGAAAACTTCCATTTATTCCGAAAATCTTCTTTTTTCTGAAACCAATTATTCGAAGATTTCACTTATTCCGAAAAGGACAGTTTATCCGAAAACCATTTATCCGAAAACCACCCTTAATCCGAAGATCACCTTTTTCCATAAACCCTCATTTATCCGAATTTATCCATATTATCCGAAGATTGTCAAATATTCCGAAGATTGTCAAATAGTCCGAAGAAGTGCACTTTATCCGAAAAACCAACTTTTGCCGAAAACACAATTTTATCCGAAAATCCTCATTATTCCGAAGAAGTGCAATTATTCCGAATTCGAGCATTTATCCGAAGATCTTGCAATTATCGGAAGATATACCTTTTATCCGAAGATACTCATTTTTTCCGAAAATACTCAATTATCCGAAAATAGCGTTTTTTCCGAAAAAGTGAAATTTTTTAACAAATCGAGTGTTTTTGGCCTGGAATTTTTGGTTTCTGGAGAGATAATTCTTAGGGAATTTTAACATCTTTTCTCGACAACTTCAACCACACCTCATCACAACTCATCCACTAAGATCCTAATCCATTCACAATCATCGACAATGTCTAACAACAATATCAGCAATGCGACTGCCAATCAAATTCGTTTGGAACAAGGTGGCAATGGCAATCCACCTGTGCTCACTGCCGGTTGCTATGTTCAATGGAGATCTCGTTTTCTCAGATTTCTCGACGGAAAAGAGAACCGAAATGCTCTTCGTCACTGACTTGAGAATCCACCTCCAGTTTTTGAATTCAGACCCATTACCACACAAGCAGATGATGGTACTTCATCAACTACACGAGCCATGGAGAATTTCGATACATGTCCTGCTGAAAAAAAGAAACTCCTCCAAGCTGAAGTTGATGTTGTGAACTACATACTCACTGGGATTGATAACGATATCTATTCCACGGTTGATGCATGTCCTAATGATATGGAAATGTGGAACGCAATTCATCGATTGAAGCAAGGTAAGTCAATCAATGTTCAAGATCTCGAGACTAATTTACTTTGGGAGTTTGGAAAATTCACATCCGAAGATGGTGAATCCATTGACTCATATTACTCGAGATTCTACAAAATAATGAATGAGCTTGTTTAAATCAGTGCACCATCTCCAATCATCATGCCAATGTTCAGTTTCTACTTGAACTCAAACCGGAATGGCAAAGGTTTGTGACTTTGGTTAAACAAAGGGAAGATATAAAGACCATCTCATATCATAAACTTTATGATATCCTGAAACAACATCAGAATGAAGTGAATGAACTAAGGGCTGAAAAGGCAGAACGGTCTGCTAACTCATTTGTGGATGCTACTTCAACAAAACCCGTTCCCCGCCAACAACCACCTACTCAATACTCAAAGTCATCAAGCTCATCCACCAAACCTCTAGCTATTAAACACAAAGCAAAAGCAATTGTCCCCACTCCACCTCCAAAGTATGACACCGAGTCAGATGGAGACAGTGATGATGAACAAACTTCAAGGGACAAGAAGATTAAAGAACTCGTGTCTTTACTCACCACAACTTATAAGAAGATCTACAAACCTACCAACAACAACCTCAGATCATAATCCAATGCTCGATATAAGGAAGTTGATCATGCACCTAGGTATGATCGTGATGCTAGGTATGATAATCAGAGGATGCGGAATCAAGTTGGGGCTAGAGATACTATAGGCACTTCAATTATGCAGAAGACTGGGATTCAATGCTTCAATTGCAAGGTATTTGGGCACATGGCTAGGGAATGCATGAAGCCAAAACGGGTTAAGGATTCAGGATATCACAAGGAAAAGATGTTGTTGTGTAAGAAAGAAGAAGCAGGAATTCCACTCACAACAGATGAAGTTGACTGGCGTGATGATACTGATGATGAAGCCGATGATCAAGAGTTGGAGGCACATTATGTGTACATGGCAAAGATTCAAGAAGTGATTCCAGAGACTGCTGATACTTCTGGACCTATCTTCGATACTGAGCCAATTGAAAAGGTACCATCATATGATAACTATAATGTGTTTGCTAATGAACGACGACATCCTGAGCAACCCGAAAGCATCAGTGACACATATGTAATGGACACGGAGGATAGCAATATCTCTACGGATTCACAGCATATGTGTAATGATGACGTTAATGCTGCTCAGGACATTGACTCGGATGAGGACCGTGATTTTCTTGCATCTATCATTGATTCTTTAAAACATGAAATTGAGGAAAACAAAGAGGCTAATAAACGTTTGAAGCAAGCAAACACATCCTTAGCCGAGGAGATAGACAGGCTTAAATAGTGTGATTATGTAAAAGAAGCTGATCGACGAGTTGCAATAGCTAATGGTTTGGTATATGAACGTAAGGTGCTCAATGAACAATATTGTTCTAAAGTAACACACGAAATTCATATGTCAAAACAAAAGATTTCGGAACTTGAAGAACAACTGCTGCTACATAAACTCCATATTACTGAGTTAGAGTCGGTTCACAAAGAACACACCGAGCTTTATAAAACTCGTGAAGAAAAGGATATTGAAAAAATTCTTGCTTTGGAAAAGAGAGTCGAAACGTTAATCAACATTGTTTACAAAACGGGTCAGTCTATTCAAACCATGAATATGCTCAACAGGAATATGAAAACGAGTTTTGTCAAGCCTGAATATCTCAAGAAAGTTCAAAGTACCAAGCCTGCTCTTTATGATATCGGTTGTTATGTTGATAATCTTTCTCTTATGCTTTCACCTGACTGCGATGAAATCATTCGTCATCAAGAAGAAAGTCGATCAAACTTAAGTGACTTAATAATCATTTCTAATTCTGATCATTATATTAAGTTTGTTCCTCAAAAAGAACTTTCCAAAGAACAAAAGATGTATAATAGAGTTCCACCACCAAGTGATGAACCCCAAAAGAAAGTTTCTTTAAAAAGGAGTTTCAAAAAGCAATCAATTTTGTTAGAAAAGTAAATTTTGGATGAAAAACGTAAATGGGATGAGAAAAGCAAAAGTGTTCAGCAATTTGAGTTTATAAAACAATGGGTTTTAAATTTGTACAAAGGTGTCGTCGACTATGAAAAAGTTTCTAGGGATACCTTTTGGAATATTAAACCTAACCCACAAGTAGAAGTCGTCATTCAATAATGCATTGTTCCAACCATTGATGATCATTCAAAAAATGTGGAAATGTTTTATAGCGCTCTCACTGAGGAAATATTAACTGATTTAAGTTATGTTAAATCTCTGGAAGATGAAGTTGATTTTCTTCAAACTAAATTAAAGACACAAGAACACCAACTTTCTAACGAAATTGATCGACTTTCTAAGGAATACTTTTATGCTGACCATATGAATGCTATACTTGGTGTGTATACCAATCTTGATCAATATTGTCATGTAGCATGTCTATTGTCAGAAACGGACGAAAAATGTCGCAATCTTGAAGTAGAGCTTTCGAAACAAATTCAGTCATATAACAAACTTTCGAAAAGTTTTTCCCAACTTGAGAAACACTCCATTTCTCTTGAACTTGCTTTACAAAAAGGTGAAAAATCTCATAATCATAAAAGGTGTCAAGAAATGGCAGCTTCTTCGGTTCGTCAATTAAATGAAAAAGGTTTCGAAATAAATGATTTGAAAGCTCAGCTACAGGAAAGGGACATAGCCATCAGTGAGTTACAAAAACTCATTGAGAAAATGAAAGGAAAGTATGAATTGGGTAAACCATCTGCCGTTCGTCAACCGAATGCGGTTAAATGCCCTAAATCATCTATTTTTGGCAAACCCCTAAAGACTTTGCCTAAGCTAGGAACTGATAAGAGAACAAATGTGATAGCACCTGGAATGTATAAGATAAACACTAGGTCCACTCAAACTGGAACATCGCGGTTACCTCAGAATACTAGGAAAACTAATCAACGTGTGTCTTCTTCTACAGGAGTAACTCCCACTACTAGCGTTAGCGGACCACAGCTTAAGAGCACTAGAATTCAAGATAGAGTCATGCCTAACAATAGTCAAGGGAAGAATATGGAAGTAGAAGACCACCGTAGGAATTTTAAGTTTTCTAAGAATAAAACGTTTGTAACTACATGTAATAACAGTTTGAATGTTAAGACATCGAATGTTGAATTTGTTTATGTTGAAAGTGGAAAATGTGTTCGTACTTTCAATTATTATGCTTGTGCTTTTAATCATAATGGCGTGAATGCTAGAACTAGGAAGCCTATTCTTGTGCCCACTAGTACTAGAAAACCCACAAGAACTTTGAACCAATCCACTGCTCAACCACTTAAGAAACCAAGTGCGTTAGAATCCACTACTCTGCGTAAACAAAACATGTTAAAGAAGCTTTATAAGAACATGAGTAGGACATGTAAACAGGGGTACTCAAGATTTACACCACCCGGATACAAATGGGTACCTAAGACAACCACTATTCTAATTGGGTCTATGAATGTTAGCTTGCCTTTAGTATCTAGGCCTACTAATATTTTGGAACCCACTTCTATCAAGGGCTCCCATTTGTCAAACTCTACATTTTCTTCTAATGCTTATGCAGCTCGTCGAGATCATTCTCTTCATAATGGACTCTAGGTGCACAAAGCACATGACGAGAAATCTCAAGCTTCTAATTAACTTCGTAGAGAAGTTTCTGGGTACAGTACGATTTGGAAATGATCAGTTTGCATCGATACTCGGATATAGAGATTTGGTTCAAGGGAATATTACTATAAAACGGGTTTATTACGTCGAGGGACTGAATCATAATTTATTCTCGGTTGGTCAATTTTGTGATGCGGATTTGGAAGTGGCTTTTCGGAAAACTACTTGCTATGTTAGAGACTACGATGAGAATGACCTTCTTACAGGTTCTCGTGGTTCTGATATCTACATAGTAACTCTTCAAGACACATCTTCATCAAATCCAATTTGCTTAATGGCGAAAGCTTCATCATCCCAAGCATGGTTATGGCATCAACAATTATCACATCTCAACTTTGACACCATCAACTTGCTTTCGAAGAATGATATTGTGACCGGTCTTCCTAAGTTAAAATTCATCAAAGACCATCTTGTTCTTTATGTGAGTTGGGAAAAGCAAAACGGAAGTCTTTCAAAACAAAGACTACCCCAAGCTCAAAAGGACGATTGGAACTTCAACACATGGATTTATGTGGTCCCATGCGTGTAGAGAGTATTAACGGGAAAAAGTATATTCTCGTGATTGTTGATGATTACTCTAGATACACATGGACTTTCTTCTTAAGGTCCAAAGATGAAACACCAGAGGTTCTCAAAAACTTTCTCAAGATGATACAATGCAATCTTCAAGCTCAAGTCTTAACAGTAAGAACGGATAGGGGTACTGAATTTTTGAACAAGACTTTGCAATCTTACTTTCAAGAAGAAGGCATCGAACAACAAACGTCTATTGCTCGAACTCCTGAACAAAACGACGTTGTCGAAAGACAGAACCGCACTTTGGTTGAGGAATCTCGAACAATGCTTTCTGCTTCAAAATTACCACTATTCTTCTAGGCTGAAGCTATTGCAACTGCCTGTTATACTCAGAATAGTTCTCTCGTCATCCCTAGACATGAAAAGACACCTTACCACATCATCAATGGCTGGAAACCTACGGTGAAATTCTTTCACGTATTTGGATCTTTATGCTACATTCTTAAAGATGGCGAGAATCTGGACAAGATGAAAGAAAAAGGTGATACATGTATTTTTGTGGGGTATGCTACATTGTCGAAAGGATATCGAGTTTACAACAAGAGAACAAAGATTATTATCGAAACAATTCATGTGAACTTTGACGAATTTCCACTAATGGTACTTGAACAAAACAGCTCAAGTCCCGCACCTCATTGTCCAGCAATGGCACCTACACAAAACAGTGTACGTCCTGTGCAAGAATTGTTGGGAATAAAATTGACCAAGTCCCTAGACGCTGACAAGAGGAACTTGGACGCTGACAAGAAGAATTGAGGCGCTGACAGGTGAGACGCTGATAAGAATTATCAAGGCGTTGACAAAAAGAATCATAACACAAAGACAAGGACTAAATCTGCCAATGATGAATTCTTCAAGCTGGTGGACAAAATATGAAGATAAGAATTCAGAATATATTCTTAAATGTTTAAAAGATTTAGTCAATAAGTTATTTGAGTATGTTTATCTTGTGTCTCTTCCTAAAATAGTTGATCTTAGCTTTTTGTACAAGGCTCCTTAAACCTATAAAAGGAGGCCTTATGGTTAGACATAAGACACATCCCTTTCACACACCTCTTCCATATATCTCATAACACTTTCATTGTAATCATTCATTGATATTATTAATCAAAGTGAAAGTTTGGTTTACTTTGTTTTGTTCTTTGTTTTAAGTGTTAAATTCCGCATAACACTTAGATTGTTCAATACAACAAAGTTTCTCTACGTGTTAAACTTGATTTAATCTCGTTAACACAAAGCTAAATCGATCTAAGTTTGGGATCAACAAGTGGTATCAGAGCTTGTTGAGAAACTTTGATTTGAAGAACGAAATCCAATATCGTGAGGTGAACAAGGCTAAGGAATAAGGTGAAAAATAAACTGATGATGTTTTCAGTTAAGGCCAAGTCTACTTCAAGTTCCACAAGTTCCAACTCATCTTCGTCATCTAATAATGAGGTATGTAATGACTCTTCTTGTAGGTTAAATACTGAAAGACTTAATAAAGAAGTTTTAAAATTGAAATCAGATGTTTTAGACGTAAAAGCTAGACTTTCAAATTATCAAATGGCACTTGCTCAAACTGAAAAGACTATTTCTGAATATAAGAAAATGGAGTTTGACCTAAAAGATCAAATTAATATTTTAACTCATGATTTAAATGCTAGTGTTGAGGTTAGAAACATTTTGGAGAGAGCCAATGGTGCTTTACAGGCTAAGTTAGATGAGGCTATCAAAAACAAAAATAATGTAGATCTTAAAATCCAGAGATTTGATAAAGCTTCACTAACCCTAGAAAAATGTTTTAGTGAACAAAGAGATTCTAGGGATATGAATGGGATTGGGATGAAAGAGTATGCTGGTGTTCCACCACCTGTTGGGAACTTCTATGGTGTCCTTAGAAAAGACTGGTCTTGGACTGGTATACTAGAACTCCAAAAAGAGGAATTTATTCCTCCACCAAGAGTCCTTTCCCCAGTTGAGGAATATCAACAAAAGGTTATTGACCTAGAAGAGTGGAAGAAGGCTAACCCCACTTTGTTTGTTAAGGGTGGGATGCTTAGTGAGAGTCCATTTGTGCCTGCACCCATTGAGAGTCCAGTAGTATCTAAACCTATCACTGTGACCAATCCCATCACTGGAAAATCTGTTAATCTTGGCTCCCCAATTAAGAAACAACCTAGTGTTAAATATGTTAAAATGTATAGGAAACCTAGGTCACTCAAAAGCCAAGCAAGTGTTAATGGGACAGGTTTTATCAGTCTAAGCCTAAGTTTGTGTCCAAAAAGGCTTGTTATTCATTTGGTAGCTTTTCTCATTTGGCCTATAATTGTGTCAGTGGATACAATTCATTCGCTGACAATAGGTCACCCAATGTCAATCATAGACCTTTTGTCTACACTAGACCACAGGCTACTTGTAAAACCCGCATGCGTTTACCATGAATAGTACCCTTACGATAGTACGTTCATGATTAGGACTTTCCTTTTATAGCACGTTTACGTTTCACGAAAAAGAATTTCAAGTATTAAGTACGTGTTATATCACGATAAGTATTTAATACGCATTAAGACACGATAATTATTTCAATAATAATTGTAATCACGAACATACGAACATGAAATCATGAACGTAAATAATCACGAGCTTAGTATTACGTATTTATGTATATTTATTACAATAATAAATAAATATAATATGACACGAACGATAACTATTTTAATCACGTAAACACGACACGAGAACACGTAAATAATTAGAACACGGGAAACACAACGGGTTTCCCCTTTGGGGGGCCCACATACCACGAAATTTGGAAAAAAGGGCCTAGCCCATCATTTTTACTAAACAAGAAAAAAAAGGAGAAATCATGTTTCATATTTACAAAATTTAGAAAAATACAAAAACGCTAATTCTTCTTTTCCTTTTGTTCTTGGCCGCCGGCTTTAACATCACCAAAGGGTGATACGGTTTGATTTTGATCTTGGATTTATTACAAGGAATCGTGTGTGTTCATCCTTCTTGATTTCACGTAATCGGTATAACCTTTAACCTTTTCTTTTTATGTTTTGATTTATTGAATCACATAAAATCATGATGTTTTTAATTAAACTAATTAAAAACAAGTATTATAAACATGTTCTAATTATGGGGTTAAATCAAATCAAGGGTTTAGGGGTGTTTTGTTTCTAGCCGACGCCTAACCGATCCCCATAGGGGTCTCGGCTTGGCCTATGTCGCACCACCGAGACCATATGGTCTCGGTATGGTGGTGATGGTGTCACGGCAGCAGCAAGGCAAGGGTAAACCTGACTTAGGTCGGGGTATGGTGATGGTTACGGGTCCGGTTCATGGGTTTTAGTCACGGGTCCGGTTCATGAATCATTTTTTAAGGTTTATGATTTTTACAAGTTATGTTATTTTATAAGACTTAAATTAAATTAATTAAAAGCATGACATGATTAATTTAATTTACATGACTTAGGTTATTAATTTAATTAGTAATTCATGAATTTTAACCTAAATATTTATTATTTAATTAGACTTTATAATTAATTAATTATTAAAAACCATGACTATAATTAATTAATTAACATGACTTAGGTTATATTATTAATAGATAATAATACATGTTTTAACCTAAGTATTTTACCTTATTTAATTAAAATCATGTTATATTTAATTAAATACTATAACCTATAGTTTATTTAATTTACATGTAATAATTAATAAACTATACTATATAATCACATGACTTAGAATAATAATCAGTAAAACACTTAAGCTTATATAATTAGCTTAATTAACCAGCTTATATCTATTTGAAACTTTCTATTTTTAGAAACTTGTTTATTTAAGGCAGCTAATCTATTTATGGAAACTTTCTATTTTTAGAAACTTATCTATTTTAAGCAGTAATTCTATTTTTGGAAACTTTCTATTTTTGGAAACTTTCTATTTTTGGAAACTTTCTATTTTTGGTAACTTTCTGTTTTAGGAAACCTGCTATTTTTAGAAAGTTATTTATTATTACACAACAAGTATAATTATACATGAAATACAAGTAATACTTAATCAGAATCGACAGAATATACGATAAACACAGTATAAAGCTTAAAACAGTAAAACATGACATGAACATATAAAATAAGCTAAGACATGATATAAAACCAGTTACGTATTTAGTAATCAGATACATATACACGTATGTATTTATGTAGCATTAGTGATACCGAAGTAGGACCTTCTTCCGTTCGTCTTCTTCGTTCACTAGACATAAGGTACGGATTCTCCGTCCTTTCAGTATGGACATTCTTTCCTTATTAGGATTCCCCGTATGCAGCCAACTGTTTTCCCTAGTATATGTTTTATATGTTTTGATTGCTTATGTTTAATTAGAATACCTAAAGCCATATACATGCATGACCAGTTTTACCTAGTTATGGAGGTGCCATAACCATAACACTGGAGGCACTAGTGTTATGACTTCCCCACGACGGAGTGATTGCTCGTGGCGTCCCTTTCAGCTTTTGGCCATTTATTATATTATCAGGTGGGGCGTATGGGTGCATCCTAGTTTACATGTTTTCAGCAGATTATCAGTGTGAATGTGGTGTGTGCCTTGCATCCTTTACAAGGAGCTGATCCCTCCTACCCAAAACAAGTGTAATAAATTAGAGGCAGCCCCTTTAATTTGCATGACGAGGTCACCCCTCCAAGTATTCATGCATGTTGATATTTCATGACCTATATTGGCTAATGGTAATTATGTTAAACAGTTTTTACAAGATACACATAAGGATTTTCAAACTATAAAACCAGTTTTATGAAGTTATACCAGGTTTTCCAGGATATATACATGTCCGCTGCTATATGTTTTACATGCTTTTATTATTCATTCCATGTTTGTATATCCGTGCACTGAGCGTTATGCTCAGCCGTTACTTTCCTTTCCATGTCCCAAAACGACAGGTACCCAAGGACAGACTCGAGCATTTGGAGGACATGCATAGGATGGAAGCTGCTATAGACTTCTTCTCCTTTTGCCTTCATATACTTATGCTTGTTTAAGTCTTTTATTCATTCCATTTACTTTATTATGTTTTGATCTTATGTTTGGGAACCGATGTTTGATTCCGGTTTACCCTATGGTCATGTATGTTTCATTACATATTACCTTGCATGCTTTGATGACACGCCATAATCACGCGTGACATTTCATTTATTAAAATGGGGTGTTACAATTATGGTATCAGAGCCAAGGCTTTGACCTGTAGGCGCTATAACTCGTCCTGTGACTAGTGGGTAGTCACCAGGAGCTTCCCAAGACAACGCTTGTTATCCCACGAATTGATGTTTTCAGCACATTGTTGTTTTAACCATGATGTTTTCAGCACCTTGAGGTTTTAACCTTGATGTTTCATCAATATTGTTTTACTAATGTGGATGGACAACCGTCATTCATATTTAGTTATGTGTCATTGTTTCATGCATGACGTTCCTCGTGAACTGTGACTATGTGGACTGAACCTCAGTAGTTCATAATTAGTCACATAAAATTTTTCTGATAAGTTTTGACAGATGAGTTTCATTTATTTATGTTTCATGTATCATTGTTGCAGGGATTATGACTAAGTAATGGTTGGTACAGGACTGGCCCTATTTAGTCGCATGTGCTTTTATCGAAACTTTTAACTTTGGGACCGACCCATAGGCGTCCCCTCACCATGTTTTTTGTTTTGGGACCGACCCATAGGTGTCCCCTCGCACATATAAAGGTTTTTATAAACTACATCATGCATTCATGCACTGTTTTCATGCATAAAATTTTTCTCATGATTTATTGGCATAAATTTTTTTCATGTCCCCTCATAAGTTAATATGTTTTTATGTCAAGTATGTTTTCATACTGTCATGGTTAACTTCAGTTTCATGCTGATTATATTATACACTCCTTCATGTTGGGTGTTCCATGTTTCTTCATGATGACTTCGTCTTCGTGTGACTATGTCTTACGTCTCTTTTGTTATTTATGCTTTCATGCAAGACATTGTTGGATTCCATTGAATCCTACTTTCATGATAGTCATGGTTGGTTTTCATTGATTATGCTTTCAGGAAAATCATCGTTGAATTTTGTGTAACCACACTTTAACGTTTCTCTATGCAACCAGAATGATGTCTATGCTAATGTTGCTAGGCTATCATGAGGATCAGCCCAGTTGGTCTTCAAACCATGTAAAATCATGTCAAAAGATCGGTCCATACTGATCATTTCATGTGCATTCCATGTGTGCTCCATGTACCGTATTTCATGTGTAATTACACGTACCTTAATCCATGTGTAGTTCAATTGCAATACTTCACGAGTATTCGCTAGTCAAGTCTGAATCATCTCAGACGTATTTTCAATTGCTGATGTTCTACAAGATTGCTGATGCCGCTCATAACTTGGAGATGTTACTAAAGGTTGATGCTGCTGACGTTCGGAGACGCTACGAGATGCGGATGGTGTTCACAACCTGGAGATCCTACAAGACGAAGACTAAGGCGTTGGAGCAAAGCAATTGGACGAGAAGATGCTTCACCATCAGGCGATTTTCATCAATCATTGTCCCTAATTCTTAGTTACATGTCACACGTCATTCAGTTGTCGTTTCAGTCATATGAGTGCAAACCGGTACCAGCCGGCCACTCAGCTGAATAGTTACATGAATCATAGTCATGAGAATGACCGTCATGGAACTGACAGACAGGACGATAGTAACCACTACTATGACAGCAACTATCCTAGCAATCGCAACCGAAGCTCCGGCCGCGGACGTGATCAGAAATACAAAGGATCAGTGGTCCAACCGATCCGCCAATTTTGGCATAATAACCTAATATTTGTAGTTCTATTTGTTTCACATATCGAGACACATGTCAAGACATCAGTCAAGACACACGTCTCACGTATAATTTCTGAAGACACATGTCAAGACACCAGTCAAGAAACATGTCATGCTTACATTTCCCAAGACACGAGTCAAGACACATGACTCACGTCCAATTATGGAGCATTTCTAAGAAATTCAGGGTACCCTCCAAGGGTATATCCATTTTTTTGTGCCATGTATTAATCAGGCCACAAGAATTTCAGTATCATTACCGGTGCATCAGTAATAATTATCATGTTGCCGATGACACTTTCATTTCTTGTACCCATATCTCATAGATTCATGACCATGAAGGGCGCCATTCGTATTCCCCATGTATACGAAGATTTTTTCCTTCAGCCTAATGATAAGATCCAAGCTGCTAACGCATTACCTCTGACAGATGCGAGGTGAATTTTATCCTAATTATGGACTACGAACAGCACATCATGCTACGATTCATGGTTATGTACAGTAATGCTTAGGCTCCTGAATACATTCAACTTGATTTTCCATCAGGAAAATCTGTACAAATCATCTATGCTTACAAGCATGTGCCTTGTTAGCCATGGTTGCTAAAATTTCTAGCTGTTAGTAAGACACGACCACTTAAGTCCTTTTACGCATAGCCAGTTGATTATTCCAAAATCTTCCCATACATTCCAGAAGAACCTACAAGGAGAAGGACGGTACCATGAGATTATGTGTCGACTACCGTCGATTTAAACAAATCACCATTCATAACCGTTATTCTCCTCCACGTATTGACAAGGTCGGATTCATTTAGGGTGCTAAGCACTTTCCAAGATTGGATTCATGATCATGATACCAACAGAGACGAGTGAACGAGCAGGACATGTCCATGACTGCTATTCGTACACGACTCGGTTGTGCTAGATTCATGATTTTGTATTAGTCTCATAAGTGCTCCAGCAGCATTATGGACTTAATAAATTGAGTTTCCATGAACTCATAAACAAATTCATCAGTGTTTTCATCTATGACAACCTAACCTTCTCTAACGTCTAGAGAAGAGCAGGAACACCATATTTTCTCTATGTTGCAAATCCTACGATAGGAGAAATTTCACCCTGAAATTTTTCAATATAAATTCTGGTTGATTACAGTGACACGCTGAATCACATGGATCTCATGGTTAATCTTACCATGACTCAGCTTATACGAAAAGGTGAGAACCATACACTACATTAGGTGTTCCAGAAAATCCTACGCTAAGAGAAGTCTAATTTCGGAGTCTGATAGTACCGCAAATTTCTATGTATCAAGTTTCTACGAAGCAAGATATAGTTACGTTCATATCTAAGTACCTGACATACCAACATGCTAAGATAGAACACCAACAGACTAGGATGTTTTTCCATCACCAGAAATTGTGAACAGAAATGGGACAAGATCTCCATGGATTTTGGTTACCAGATTAACACAAACTCAGAAGAAGCATGATGCTATCTGGGTTATTGCCAACAGTTTGATCAGGTCTGCAGAATCCTTACATCCGCAAGGATTTCAGAATCAACAGACTGATCGGACATGTTCCAGCCAAGGCTCATCCGACCACTTGGTAATCCCTCAGCTACCGGGCCAGACGAAGGTTCGTAATTGTGCTCCTTATTTATGTCCACGTTCTTGTTTTAATTTCACAAATTGCTTTCACGCTCACGTTCATGACACTATTCACGTTCATGATCGTATCTTGGGTTACGATTCTATGTTCATCTTCGTTCTGGGAAGTTTTGCAAGAACTGGAGAGACCAGACTCAAGCTTAGTGTAACTCCTTATCCTCAGATAGACGATACCGCCTCCGTATTCCATGTTCACGATATGTTTCACATGTCATGTTCATTCCACATTCCTCATATCACGTTCACGATATGTTACACGTATCATGGATCACGATATGGTTACTCATACTACATTCACCATATCTCCACGTATCACGTTCAAAAATTTTCACGTATCACGTTCAAAAATTTTCACGTACTACGTTTCAATATGTCTCGCGCATTTGTTGCTAATTATCAGATAAGTTAGATTGTTTTGCACCATAACGTTTCGGTTACCCTTGCACGTTAACTCTTATTTCCTCGAACGAATTCAGGGGATCTATCTTACGGAGATGACAAAGAACTCTTTATGTTTTCAAGTCAAGGTCAGGAGGACCAAGATTTATCTTTTGTGTCAAGATCTTGTGAAGAACCGTTCCAAGAGGGAAGCCACTTGGAAACGGACAAGTTCATCCGGACTTCTTATCCGTTTCTCTCTTATCGATTAGATGTGTCCTTTCAGACACGTCACGTTCCATGTCCTTTCAGTCACGTCACGTTCCATGTCCTTTCAGTCACATCACGTTCCATGTCCTTTTCAAGACATGTCACGTTCTACGTTCCCTTCTACCATGTCACCTTCATAGTCCGTTATCTTACATACCCTTCCAGTTTAATTCGGGTGTGTTTCTCTTTCAGTTTACTTTATCTATAATTTGGGGCCGAATTATTCTTTTTAGGGGGGAAGAGTTGTAAAACCCGCATGCTTTTACCATGAATAGTACCCTTACGATAGTACGTACATGATTAGGACTTTCCTTTTATAGTAAGTTTACGTTTCACGAACAAGAATTTCAAGTATTATGTACGTGTTATATCACGATAAGTTTTTAATACGCATTAAGACACGATAATTATTTCAATAATAATTATAATCACGAACATACGAACATGAAATCATGAACGTAAATTATCACGAGCTTAGTATTACGTATTCATGTATATTTATTACGATCATAAATAAATATAATAAGACACGAACGATAACTATTTTAATCACGTAAATACGACACTAGAACACGTAAGTAATTAGAACACGGGAAAAACAACGGGTTTCCCCTTTGGGGGCCCACATACCACGAAATTTGGAAAAGAAAAGGGCCTAGCCCATCATTTTTACTAAACAAGAAAAAAACGAGAAATCATGTTTCATATTTACAAAATTTAGAAAAATACAAAAAACCTAATTCTTCTTTTCCTTTTGTTCTTGGCCGCCGGCTTTAATATCACCAAAGGGTGATACTGTTTGATTTTGATCTTGGATTTATTACAAGGAATCGTGTGTGTTCATCCTTCTTGATTTCACGTAATCGGTATAACCTTTAACCTTTTCTTTTTATGTTTTGATTTATTGAATCACATAAAATCATGATGTTTTTAATTAAACTAATTAAAAACAAGTATTATAAACATGTTCTAATTATGGGGTTAAATCAAATCAAGGGTTTAGGGGTGTTTAGTTTCTAGCCGACGCCTAACCGAGCCCCATAGGGGTCTCGACTTGGCCTATGTCGCACCACCGAGACCATATGGTCTCGGTATGGTGGTGATGGTGTCACGGCAACAGCAAGGCAAGGGTAAACCCGACTTAGGTCTGGGTATGGTGATGGTTACGGGTCCGGTTCATGGGTTTTAGTCACGGCTCCGGTTCATGAACCATTTTTTAAGGTTTATGATTTTTACAAGTTATGTTATTTTTTAAGACTTAAATTAAATTAATTAAAAGCATGACATGATTAATTTAATTTACATGACTTAGGTTATTAATTTAATTAGTAATTCATGAATTTTAACCTAAATATTTATTATTTAATTAGACTTTATAATTAATTAATTATTAAAAACCATGACTATAATTAATTAATTAACATGACTTAGGTTATATTATTAATAGATAATAATACATGTTTTAACCTAAGTATTTTACCTTATTTAATTAAAATCATGTTATATTTAATTAAATACTATAACCTATAGTTTATTTAATTTACATGTAATAATTAATAAACTATACTATATAATCACATGACTTAGAATAATAATCAGTAAAACACTTAAGCTTATATAATTAGCTTAATTAACCAGCTTATATCTATTTATGGAAACTTTCTATTTTTAGAAACTTATTTATTTAAGGCAGCTAATCTATTTATGGAAACTTTCTATTTTTAGAAACTTATCTATTTTAAGCAGTAATTCTATTTTTGGTAACTTTCTATTTTAGGAAACCTGCTATTTTTAGAAAGTTACTTATTATTACACAACTAGTATAATAATACATGAAATACAAGTAATACTTAATAAGAATAGACAGAATATACGATAAACACAGTATAAAGCTTAAAACAGTAAAACATGACATGACCATATAAAACAAGCTAAGACATGATATAAAACCAGTTACGTATTCAGTAATCAGATACTTATACACGTATGTATTTATGTAGCATTAGTGATACCGAAGTAGGACCTTCTTCCGTTCGTCTTCTTCATTCACTCGACATAAGGTACGGATTCTCCGTCCTTTCAGTATGGACATTCTTTCCTTATTAGGATTCCCCGTATGCAGCCAACTGTTTTCCCTAGTATATGTTTTATATATTTGATTGCTTTTGTTTAATTAGAATACCTAGAGCCATATACATGCATGACCAGTTTCACCTAGTTATAGAGGTACCATAACCATAATACTGGAGGCACCAGTGTTATGACTTCCCCACGGCGGAGTGATTGCTCGTGGCGTCCCTTTCAGATTTTGGCCATTTATTATATTATTAGGTGGGGGGTATGGGTGCATCCTAGTTTACATGTTTTCAGCAGATTACTCAGTGTGAATGTGGTGTCTGCCTTGCATCCTTCACAAGGAGCTGATCCCTCCTACCCAAAACCAGTGTAATAATTTAGAGGCAGCCCCTCTAATTTGCATGACGAGGTCACCCCTCCAAGTATTCATGCACGTTGATATTTCATGAACTATATTCGCTAATGGTAATAATGTTAAACAGTTTTTACAAGAAACACATAAGGCTTTTCAAACTATAAAACCAGTTTTATGAAGTTATACCAGGTTTTCCAAGACATATACATTTCCGCTGCTATATGTTTTACATGCTTATATTATTCATTCCATGTTTGTATATCCGTGCATTGAGCGTTATGATCAGCCGTTACTTTCCTTTCCATGTCCCAAAACGGCAGGTACCCAAGGACAGACTCGAGCATTTGGAGGACATGCATAGGATGGAAGCTGCCATAGACTTCTTCTCCTTTTGCCTTCATATACTTATGCTTGTTTAAGTCTTTTATTCATTCCATTTACTTTATTATGTTTTGGGCTTATGTTTAGGAACCGATGTTTGATTCCGGTTTACCCTATGGTCATGTATGTTTCATTACATATTACCTTGCATGCTTTGATGACACGTCATAATCACGCGTGACATTTCATTTATCAAAATGAGGTGTTACACTACTAGACCAGCTCCTTTCTTCTCTAAGGCAGCTAATATCCGAGGTCAAAGACCCTTTCAAAAGACCAACACTTGGTCAAACAGACAGTATGTTCCTGTAGCAAACCCTAATTTAGGCGTTGACAAGAGCAAATTCAGCACTGACAGGAACAAATTCAGCACTGACAAGATCAAATGCAACGCTGATAGCTCCAAGTTTGGTATGAAAATGCCACAACTAGCTGATGTCAGACCTTATGTTAGACCATATAAACAAAGATACTTGGTTAATAAGGGTCAAGGGTCTAAATCATCATCCCACTTAACTTGGGAACCTAAACAAGAGAAAATCTCTAATTTTAATGGTATTTCAATGACTTGCAATAGATTTAAATATCTTGAGAAGGTCATTACTAGTCTCATTGGAACAAATTGGGTGTTTAGGTCACAAAGGGATGAACAGGGATTTGTGGTAAAGAATAAGACCACTCTAGTTGAACAACTAGATAGATCCAAGTCTGACAAGGCTTGGATCTCCAAAGAAAACTAATTTGTTTTCTTTTTGAGCAGACTATCCAAAGGGAGGTTAATGATCAAGGATATTGGGATAGATGCTCAAGGAACATGCATTTTTGGTCTTTCCACTGTTATTATTTTTATCCACTGACATGTTATCTCTACCCATTATTATGGGAAAGGGTAGCCTCTGTTGGTGTGTTTTTGTGGTTTTTGTCTAACTATGCAGGAAAATGGAGCTACATTTGGATGGATACAGAATTGCAAACTTTTTTTTATGATGGTTGGAGTGTTTACATTCCTATCTTGAGATAAAATTTTGCTTCTTCACATATAATGATTTGTATGCTTCTGTTAAGGGGAGGTAACCCTCTAGGTTTTTGGGTACTCTTAGAGCACTCTTGCACAATTCTAGATTGTGTCCACTGGTGAGTACGATTTAGTTTTCTAATTCGTGAGGCACTGTAGCATGCAAAGTTGATATATTGTGCATGCTGCCAAGACTTTTGACCTAGAATTGGGTGTGGTCGTGTGGGTGACTTGGGGTAGATATATATTTTTGGGCTTACTTGGGGAGTTGCAACGGTTTTATATGAGTTAACTTTCTCTTTAGGGCATTTGTGAACAAAGGACTCTAGAGTTCATGTGTGTCTATCATGCTTTTTGCATGAGTGTATGCATGAACAGTGTTTGTCATTCTTGCTTATTAGAGACTAGTTAATTTCCTTAGGATTATTACCTTTGTTTGTGTTTTAACTAAGGTTTTATGCATTCTCAAGTACATTTTATGCTATGCCATCTTAGCTGATGTCATTTTTAAACTTCTTTATAGACCCAAAACGTTTCATCACCCTTTCATTTTTCAAATATTTGGATATCTAGAAGCCTAATGATCATTCAGATTTTTTCCTAGTGATTGACATCTAGTAGCAGCAGAGATCACTTTCACAAGGGTGTATAGTGTTATGGAGATGGCTGAGACTATTGGCACTAGCTTTAATGCAGGTCAAGTCAGTCTTATCATCAGTAAGTCCATCCCTATGTCCTATGAATCAACATTGAGGATTCATTTCCCGAATGTGGATGATGATAGTATGAAACCTTTGACATTGATTGAATTGACGAAAATCTGTATTAGCTTGTAAAAGCAAAATACAGAACTGGTACAAATTGTCAAGGATCAATGTTTTGAACTTATAGACTTGTTGTTTTGGAAGCTGATATGAAGCTATGGAGGATATTCATGGTTCCGTCCTTTGATACTAATCTTGGAGAGGAGTCTTAAAAAGGGGAGGAGTAATTGAATTTGAGTGACAAAAGTTATAAAGAAGGCTCCAAAAGACTCTATAGATGTATTGCAGAAGATGATTAAGATTAAGTTTGAGTGTTGACTTTTTGAGGTTTATTCATACTCAAATTCAAGGATAGATCATGTTTGTAAGAATCCTCTCTGTATGTTTTATTTTATTCAGAAACTTGATTACTAGAGTAGGTATCAAGTTTAGGGGAGGATTGTTGGGAATAAAATTGACCAAGTCCCTAGACGCTGACAAGAGGAACTTGGACGCTGACAAGAAGAATTGAGGCGCTGACAGGTGAGACGCTGATAAGAATTATCAAGGCGTTGACAAGAAGAATCATAACACAAAGACAAGGACTAAATCTGTCAATGATGAATTCTTCAAGCTGGTGGACAAAATATGAAGATAAGAATTCAGAATATATTCTTAAATGTTTAAAAGATTTAGTCAATAAGTTATTTGAGTATGTTTATCTTGTGTCTCTTCCTAAAATAGTTGATATTAGCTTTTTGTACAAGGCTCCTTAAACCTATAAAAGGAGGCCTTAGGGTTAGACATAGGACACATCCCTTTCACACACCTCTTCCATATATCCCATAACACTTTCATTGTAATCATTTATTGATATTATTAATCAAAGTGAAAGTTTGGTTTACTTTGTTTTGTTCTTTGTTTTAAGTGTTAAATTCCGCATAACACTTAGATTGTTCAATACAACAGAGTTTCTCTACGTGTTAAACTTGATTAAATCTCGTTAACACAAAGCTAAATTGATCTAAGTTTGAGATCAACAAGAATGTCAAGAAAGTACTCCTACAGCAGACTCGACGGATACGACACAAATGAATGAGTTGGTTGATTTATATGATCCAATGTTTGATGAATATTACTATGGAAACAATCAAGTTGTGTCAAAGCCTTCTGTTGTCAATATTGCTGATGCACCCGCACAAAGTCATCAAGACACAATTGTATCTACTTCAGCAATCGTTGCTCAAGAGACTATTCCATTGGATACTTAACAAACTCAAGAAACCGTCATACAACCAACATCACCAACCGTCAATGCTGAAGGAGGAAACAACAATCAAGCAGTCGATGCACAATCTGACGAAGAAGAATTTATCATTCCGTCCGGTACACCGGTACACGAAGTCGGAGAGTCTTCTACTCAACATGTTGATCCGTCCAACATGCATACATTCTACCAAAGATATCCATCCACTCACCATTGGACTCGTGATCATCCATTGGAGCAAGTAATTGGAAAACCTTCACAACCGGTTCGAACACGCAGACAACTCGACACCGATGGCGATGTGTGTATGTATGCACTCACCGTGAGTTCAACTGTACCTACAAACATCAAACAAGCCATGACTGATCATGCGTGGATTGAATCAATGCAAGACGAAATTCATCAGTTTGAACGCCTAAATGTTTGGAAACTTGTTGACAGACCCTATGGAATTTCGCTTCTAGATTTCAAATGGATCTGGAAAAACAAACTGGATGAAGAACAAACCATCATCAAAAACAAATCTCGTCTTGTGGTTAAGGGATATCGTTAACAAGAAGGGATATATTTCGATGAATCATTTGCTCCAGTTGCTTGTTTGGAAGCTATCAGGATATTCCTTGCTTGTGCTGCACATAAAGGCTTCACGGTTTATCAGATGGACGTTAAAACTGCTTTTCTCAACGGTCATTTGAAGGAAGAAGTATATGTGAATCAGCTGGAAGGGTTCGTTGATCCTCATCATCCTGACAAAGTCTACCGTCTCAAGAAGACTGTATACGGACTTAAACAAGCTCCAAGGGCGTGGTACGATGAATTATCAAACTTCTTGGTATCCAAAGGATTCTCCAAAGGTTCAATTGATCCTACTCTCTTTATTAATAAATATGGGGATGACATATTGCTTGTGCAAGTTTATGTTGATGACATCATTTTTGGTTCTACGAACCCAAAACTTTCAAAACGTTTTGAAAAATTAATGCACAACAAATTTGAAATGTCAATGATGGGGGAGCTAAAATTCTTTTTAGGCCTCCAGATTCATCAATCCCCACGTGGTATCTTTATTAACCAAGCTAAGTATGCTCAAGAGATACTTAAAAAGCATGGTATGCAATCATGTTCTCGCGTTGGTACACCATTGTCGACCACATCCCTAGACGCTGACTTGTACTCATATCCCATAAATCAAACGCCATATCGCAGTATGATCGGGTCTCTTATGTACCTTACAGCCGGCAGGCCTGGTATTCATCATGCCACATGCTATTGTGCATGATATCAAGCCAGACCTACTCAAAAGCACCTTAAAGAGGTTAAACGGATCTTTCGGTACCTTAAGAATACCATTCACATGGGACTCTGGTATCCGAGGGAAACCGGTTATCATCTAACAACTTTTTCAGATTCTGATCACGCAGGTTGCCTTGATAGTCGAAAAAGCACTTCTGGTAGCGTACAATTTCTAGGGGAAGACAAGCTTGTGAGCTGGTCGTCAAAGAAGCAGGATTGCACTTCGCTCTCATCAGTTGAAGTAGAATATTATGGCTCTATCCGCATGTTGTGCTCAAGTCCTCTGGATGAGAACTCAACTCACGGATTATGGCTTCCACTTTGATAAAATACCTATGTATTGTGACTCAAAGTCGGCCATAGCCATCTCTTGCAATCCGGTACAACACTCCCGTACCAAGCACATCGCAGTCAGATATCACTTCATCAAGGAACAAGTGGAACGCGGTATCGTGGAATTATACTTTGTTAGACCTGAGTACCAGATAGCAGACTTGTTTACTAAAGCCCTATCCCAAAATAGGTTTCAGTATCTCGTCGGCCATCTTGGTATGAAGTATATGACTCCAGAAGACTTGAAGGTTTTGGGAAATGAAGTTGCTTGTTATTCTCTCATAATGACTTCTAAGCGCATCACAGCTTAGGACTCGGACCTCAAATAAGGAAAGTTTATCATGGACGATAACTTATCCTTCTCAACGAGAAATTCATATTTCTCGGTCATGAGCTTCTCATAAAAACATTCAAAGTTTTTAAGTTCATGAAAAACGATTTCTAAGTAAATGTCAGCTTAGAACTCGAACTTCAACTTAAGGAAAGTTTATCACGGATGATAACTTATCCTTCACAACGGGAAATTTATTTTTCTTGGTCATGAGCTAGTCACAAAACAACCAAAGTTTTGAGATCATGAAAAACGGACCTGAAAGGGAAGTGTACATTTCAGTGCGCTTTCTCTAAGCAATAGAAGAGAAGTCTTCTAACCTGATTATTTTAAAACCGTTGAACACAATTTTTCAAGAATTTCTCAAAAGATTTTTTTAAATCTTTCAAAATTGCGTGTTCAACACTCCCTTCCTCTTATGTGGTTTTTATATCTCAAAATTGTCATATGTAATATACTATATCGGATAACGCATCTCACCTCCGTACCTCAACATATTTTGTGGTGTTGTTTTTCCAAATTTGTCAAACTTTTGTTACAAGACACACATATAGTGTTGAGGGGGAGCATCCCGACTGAAAAAGCTCTATTATTCACGCGTGCACACATGTTTCTCTCCCAAGCGGTTTTCAGAAATTTTCATATTTTAATTAATTGGTATCTCTAATATGATGTTTATTATATTAGAGATAGGGGGAGAAAATGTGATTAAAATGTAATATATCGCAACATGTGATCTTAAAGACTCAAGTGAAACTATTTCCTTCACATGCTAAACTATTTCGTATATCGATGCATGTGTGTAGGGGAGCTTTTCGGAAATGTTAAACTTTCAAAGTGTTAAAAGTTTTGATTTTTATCAAGCACTTTGAATGGTTTTCAATGGTTTTATGGTTACGATCTATACCCAAAACAACCTACTATCCACGACGGAACATTAGAGTCAAAAGGTGGTTTAGGATAGGAAACTAAGTCCTATGATCCAACCAGAACCGGAGGGATCTACCCAAGGACATTCCATAGCTAGAAATAGTTATCCTTAGGAAAGATGGAGTTGAATGAAGCTGAATGCGGACCAATTACTTAAGTTTGCACTGGAACAATCACAACAAGGTGCTAGTGATGACGTATTGGTAAGCATTGAAGGAGTTGAATATTCTATGCAACTTAGGCAGAAACTGGGTCAATACATCTATTGAAGACAAGTCATCATGGACACAGTGATGCAATGCACAACCCTTCCCAGCCATTCGAGTTCTCTCAAAAGAAACTTATCTCATTGTCACGGAGATCAACACGTATCTGTTGACTTTCTCACTCCGAGTTAGTTAATATTGAAAAGGTGGTAGTCTGCTCCAGCCTCCGATTACCAAAATGCACTTATCGAGTCTAGAGCCAAAAAGAGATCAATCTATCATCTCATTAGGACACAATCGAGTCCTACGCATTATCCTTGTGATATTTCCAGAACATCTGAGTGATACGATTCACAATTAAGATGGAAATCCTGCTTGAGCCAGCATCAAACAAGCTCATGGTAGGTAACTTGTGCGATTCTACATGAATCAAACCTGTGAGAACTGGAATGCAGCTAAGTTTGGATTCTTAATTGATTCAAACTTGATTCCAGGTTTCTTCGCAAAATCCGTCTGATCTTGCCAGAACATTCAGAGTGACACTCTTTAGTGTTCACAGTGACGAATGGAAATCCTACCATTGTCAACATCAAACAACACTACGGTAGGTAACTCGTAAGATTATCTATGAATCAAGCTTGTGACAGACTGAAAAGCAACAATGGTGCGATTCTTTTAGAATCAAACTTGTTCCAGGAAATCTGAATTGACGACTCTAATCAAACGGATAATTTATCCTTATGATTCACTCTTTACGTTCGAAGTCTGCTTTGAGATGGTCGAGTAAAGAGAACTGGCTACTACCACCGGGAAACCCTGTCAAGGAGGTTCTTAATTGAATCTACCCGATCACAGGTACGGTATCTGGTACCGTCTAACGGTCTTCACCGACCAGAGGTAAAACGCTACCGAGTTAGGATGAAATGTTCAAAGCCATTTTATCCATGTCTATATATGTTGCTGCATATCAAGAAGGTGGCGTAGCTATGTACTAACCGATGTCGATTCAGAAGTCACAAGACCACAAGATGGCGATAATCAAGATACCTAAAAATGTAAGAATGTAATAGGTCATCTTAGTCACAAGGAGCACAAGATGAAGATCTCAAGCACTCAAAGTCAAATGACAAAGGCTCAATATAAAGATCACAAAAGCATGAAGGAATAAAGCCATTACAAACAAGATCAAGACCAAGATACAAGACCAAAGAAGGAAGATCGCCTTCACAAGAATGTATTCACTCAATCATCTTATGCATTTAAAAGATGACCGATACATTAGGGGAGATTATTAGCCCTATATTTTATATAGTCGAACAAGAATGTAATAGGTCATCTTAGTCGTTATTGGTCTTGTATTGTAATAGGTTAGTCGGGTTAACCAGACTTGGACTTTAAGCTAATATTGTCTAAGTTAGAGCGTAAGCCCAAGCAGAGCTAAGCCCGGCCCATGAACAAGCCCACAAATTCCTTTAAGGCGTGGCATATAAATACCCTCTTCCATGTGTGGAAGAGGGTGTTGGTTACATTAGTTTCTCTCTCTAAGCAACATTTAACCATCCATAATCTCTCTACTTTCTCTACCTACCTTCATCTATTTCTCTCTCTAAATATCATTAATATTGTGTGTTATGGATTGAAGTGGGAATAACAAATTCGATCAAACCAGTTTCGGGCGTTTCCAATTAGAGTTTAATTAAACACGTGGCACCACACTGCTTCCGACCATTGTACTATCCCTGTCTGGGATTCGAACACCTTCAGGTGGTCATCCGGGTCTGTTGTTCCATCATAGGTTTTGACGTTGGACGGCATTCGTCTCTTTTTGCTGTCTTTAAATATAGTTATGCATTTTGAAAACGTACTTCTCTGTCACAACGCCATGGGAGAGACCATTCTTCCTCACTGCGCATTCTTGGATGCTTGTTCGTTCTACGACGTTTCCTGTCGCGCCCTGAGGATTCGGAGGTTTCCAAGGATGAAGACCCTCTTTCATGTGGATGGCGATCGCTGAGTTCAGAGCCTGATGACTTTTCACTCGAGAAAGTTTCCCGCTGAGTTTTTCTGGCAATTCTGCTCTGTTCATATATGTAGAATTCTGGGGAATGACTTCTTTCTAATGTCCCTAACCTTTTTAGGATACTTTTTCAGCGCGGGTATGGCTCAGTCGACGTGTTGATTCCCCTCGGGTTAGGTCCTAACCTATCCTTCACGCTCGTATGTTGCCTGTTGTTTGCTAGTGTGAGGAAGGCATCTTCCCCTCTTGAACTATCAGAGTCGTGTAGAGACAACGCACTTTCGATGAGTGGTGCGCCAGTGTGAGGTGCCGACACATATCTCCTTCCCTCATTCTTTTCCTTCTTTCTTTTCGGACTTCCTTCTTGGAACTTGATCCTTCCAGAGCTTTAACCTCTATATTGAAATCCAGGCTGATCCTCAAGTCCATGCCGGGTTTGACTTCATTTGTGCCTTCATAAGCGGCATCGGAGATGAAAAATTCTTTGCAACGTATTGGCTCATGTCCTGGTCAGGTTCAAGTTTGGTTTCTACTGTTGTTTGTAGTGTTGGCTCAGTCCTTACGTTTAAGGCCTCACTAAGTGGTATAGCGGGGGTTTCACATGAGGACGAGGCATCTCCTGCTGCCTGCCAGGTGGGGGTAAACAGTGAGGGGGTAGGAACTTGTGGTGCTTTTCCTCCCAATCCCCGTCATGGGTTGTTGAGTGATTCGATTCCCAAGGGTGGGACTTGTGGCTTATTAGATCCGCCCTTTGGATGGGATTGGTTTGCGCCGCATTTGTTCATCTTTCAGAGTTTGGTGTAGGGTCCCATCGATGGCGTCAACTTGTTGATACAAAAGTTGGATAAACCTAATTAGACCCAAATTAGGCTTAATTTTGGGTCTTGTGGGTTCTGGCTCTTGCACCAAGTGAATCTTGTTTAAGGACCCTGCACATTAAGAACATACACCGTTAGGCTTATCGTGGGCGCTTGTCCCACGATTAGACTCCAACGTGAGAGTAAATAATCGGTTTGAGTATATGTGAGGGTTAGAGTATTGTGTGTATCGTACCTTTGTGGAACCTTGGGGGTTCCTTTTATACCCGAGAGAGTCATGGCTGGGCTCTTCTACTCTTGCGGCCTAAGGAAGAGATAATGACACATAATAGCTTGATCTTTATCACATAACCAAGGTAAGTGTATATTTCTTATTCTTAGGCGAATATAAATATAAGATAGATTATATTCTATCTTTATCCTGTCACGCTGCGACGAGGACTTGACTAAGTAACCATTCGCTGTGCGCCAATGGTTTATTGGGCCTCTTAGGCCTTGCGCGCGCTGAGCAATGACAATCCATACCCAATGGATACGGGTAGCACCCATAGGTTGGGTTATACAACCCGAATAGGGACTATACGTCATCAGATACTAATCTCTTTTATATGTAGTATAGATATAGGCATAGATAAGTCTAATACTGGTTAAGCCCATACGTGTTATCGGGGATGGAACCATGACTAAATATTATCGGATGCACAAAAACTTTTGAACCGTGATACTTGAAACATAATTTGATGAAACAGATGCATTTAACATACATATAGGAAAAATCGATGATTTTCTCAAAAATTAACATTAAATCGAAAAAATTCATAAGGTTCCCGGCACCCTCAGAAACACCCTGGTTCCGTCCCTGCTTGTTATTAGTCGAGTTGATCATTAAAGACATTATGTGATATACTCAACTAACAAAAGGTATTGAAATTGTAATATTATATATATTGTTGAGTATTGACTTGTTAATTGCAAGGGTTAATAATGACTATTAGAAATAATAGTACTTAATTATGCCCGAGTTTAGGCCCAATTAGATATTAGGTTTTCTGTAGGTTTTCTATAAATTCTGTTGTAACTGTTTCATTATAATCAATATCAATACAATGTAGTCTTTAGTCATTTACATTCCCCCAACTTTGTTTACTTACATGGTATCAGAGTAAGGGTTCGGTTCCAATTAGGTTTTGTTCCAATTAGGGTTTAGTTCCAGTTAGGGTTTCGGATTCGGTTGTGAAGAACGGTACCCAGTGAGTTCAGATCCATTGGGGTTTTCGCTTGAGGTATTTTCTAGATCCCTTTTTTGTTGTGATTCTGACCAGAACCCCGGTAAGATCTTGTCGGATCTGCTAAGTCTTTTTGATTCAGTTTCGTTAGGGTTCTTTGGTTCTAGTTCTGATTTGAGGGACGGTATTTATTGGGGTTCTGATTCATGGTTATGAATAAATTTTGAGGTTCGTATTGTTGTTGATTTCTGATTATTCATTATGGTGATTCAAATGATTTTGATCTCCAGAATCTTTGATTTGGGGATCTGATTATGGGTGATTTGGGTGGGCTATGAGTTTTGAAGTGAGGTGTCTGAGGTTGGTACCGGATGAGACCATATGATTTTGGTTATGTTCTTTTTTATTTTTGGACTCAAATTGAGGTTTAGTTAATTGAGCCCTGATGACTCAGGTTGCTTTATTTTTTGGTGTTCTTTGGTTTGCGAGACCTGTTACAACAACAGGTTGCTTCGTCTTTTGAAGTTCTTTGGTTAGTGAGACGTGTTCTGACACGTTGCTTCGCTCTTTGAGTTCTTTTGGTTAGTTGAGACCTGACTTGCCTCGACAGGTTGCTTCATTTATTGGTAATTTTGGTTATTTGAGATCTATTGGTTGCTTCGTATTTTGCTTAGATCCGAGTGAGATCTATTGAGACCTATAGGTTGCTTCGTTTATAGGTTAGTGAGACCTGTCTCTGATAGGATGCTTCGTATTTTGGATATTCTGGTTAGCTGAGACCTGTATTGACAAGTTGCTTCGTCATAAGGAAATTTTGGTTAGTTGAGACCCGAACATATATGTTCCAGTTGCTTCGAGTTCTGTTAGTTGATACCTTTGGTTACTTGAATTTAGTTCGATCCCAAGTGAGATCGATTTGTTTGCGTTCATTGAAGATTTGGATCCTTGATTCGTGGAAGACTTTTGCTCTATCGTTTTCTTATGGGTTTTAATCGTTGTTAGGTTTTATATTTGTAACAAGCTGGGCATGTATGCTCACCTTGAGAGGGGATGTTAGAAATAATAGTACTTTATTAGGCCCGAGTTTAGGCCCATTTAGATATTAGGTTTTCTGTAGGTTTTCTATAAATTATGCTGTAACTGTTTCATTATAATCAGTATCAATACAATGTAGTATTTAGTCATTTACATTCCCCCAACTTTGTTTACTTACAATGGCAAATCTTGGAAGTAGTGGACATAGGTGCAAGGAGCTTAAGGACTAATGTTGCAATTAGTCTAAAGTTTTTTTTTGTATATGAGCTAATGTATTAAGTCATTTGGATTAGATAAGTTTACACTTTTTTTTATCTCGATATTCATAACTCTCTCATCTATGAGAATCGTTTGATTTTGAGTTGTAATATGTTTCTTTTCACTTGTAAACTGTTTGATCACAAAACCAAGTATCACATTTGAAGTGATAGCTTTTTTTTGTTAATAAAATAGAAACGGGGGGTTTTGAATTAAATTCAGCTGTTTATCATGATCTTTGATACATTTTCTACATGGTATTAGAGCCAGGTTGGCTTTGAAATCAAAGATTTGGATTTTTAATCGTTTGTTCCAATATTAGGGTTTCGTTAAAATTTTGGGGTTTTTTGCAATTGATCTTGGATTTGTTTCAATCAAGGTGTTAATTGATTGAATATGTGATTTCTTTGGTTCTTAATTTTTTAGTGTTTAAAAATTGAGGGTTTTTGGTTTTAATCGATTAATTGTCAACTTTGGTTGATTTAATTGATTAGGTTCATCAAGATTTGGTAAAATTTTTGTAGATTAGGGTTTTTGTATCAAACCCTAATTCTTGAATTTCTTGTTTTTTTCATGTGATTAGTTAGTTGAGTTTGTTACTCTTCTACATGTTCTTTTTTCAGGTGTTATTTCTGCTGCATTTTTCTGTTATTGAGACATCTTGTCTCTTGTGAGTTGGTTTATATGTGTTGTAGCGCATGCATTGTAACACTTCTCTCACAATTTTCTCTCAGATTTAGGTTTTTGGTCTTAGTTTTATTGCTAGGATTGTAGGGGAGTAGATAGTTTGTGGATTTGTTGAGATTGGAGTTTATTTTTGTTTTTGAGATATAAGGTGTATCTGTGTTTTTTATTTTTATTGTTTTTGATTTTATGTGCTTTTTGATTTAATATTAATGAAATTAACATGTTTGACCCTTTGTACTTGCATAGTAGTGATATTAGTGGGATTACATTAATTGGTTTTAAATTGGAAAGAACTAAAAATTACAAAATTTGGAAAGATGCTAATTCTATAACTATTCATACCAAAAAAGTTGGGTTTTATAAATGAAATAACTAAAAGACCCGCTGGCGCTGTTTTATGCAAGAACAATAGGATAAGTTGAAATTCTATAGTTCTTAATTGGATTTTTGGTTGTGTATCAGAAGATGTGTTTCACGAGATGTGCGTATGGGGCAAGTATTTTCTAAAAATGCTAAAACTGTTTTGGATGAATTAGAAGAAACATATAGTGAAGAAGACAGATCTATTATCTTTAATATGCACTAAAATATACTCTCTCTCTCTCTCACTTATTCAGGCTCCTCATTGTCTAAATATTATCATAAATTCAATGCACTCTGGAGGCAATATGACTTCCTGACCAATTTGATTGAGTGTGTTTGTATTAAATCTAAATATTTTGAATAGCTGCTTTAGTTGATGTAGTGTTTAATGGGACTTGATGAGGTTTATGCTCCTAATAGGAGCATAATTCTTACCAATGACCCCTATTCATGATGTTAAGGTGCCTTAACTACCCTTTCTATCCCAAAAGGGTTCACATTCTTAAGGGTTACCCAAACCAAGGAATTTTGCATTCGTTGTTAAACAAATTTATAATTGGAATTACATATGTAACAACTGTAATAATAATACTAAAAAAAAGCTTAAGAAGCCTAATCTAGTTTGCACCCACTGTAACATGTATGTCACACCATTGAGAGATGTTTAGAACTTGTTGGATATCCACTAAGTTTCAAAAGAAATTATGGTTATAACAAAAATACTTCTAGCAATAATGTAGTTACATGGAACAAGGATCAGTCTTCTGGGTCATCACATTCTTTCCTTGATGAGCAGTATAAAATCCTGATGGATTTAATAAATGATAAAACTAGTTTCAAAAGTGTACCTACAAATGTTGCATGTATAAATTATTTGTTCAGTTTTTGTACTTCTAGATTTTTCAATCATAATACTAATATAAAATCATATAATCTGTATCTTTGTTGGATTATGGACTCTGATGCAATCAACATATGACATATACTAACTGAATATGTTTAATGTTGTTGAAGTATCAAAATTAAACATGATTTTGGTCATCCTAATGCTACTAAGTCTGTTGTCATCCATGTGGGTAGTCTTAAACTAACAAGATTGTTATTTATGATGTTTTAGTTGTGCCTGGATATGTTGTTAGTCTTTTATTTGTGCACAAACTAAACAAGGATAATAACTTTAGAGTGATCTTTGATGAGTATGCTTGTCTGATTTAGGTTTTTGTTCTAAAAACCCAAATGGACCATAGTAATAAAAGAAATGGTATCCATTTTTTAATACAAATAAAAGACATGTTAATAATAATATAAACACTTGTTGTATTTCTATGTGTATTTGGCACAATAAGCTTGTTCATTCCTCTGATCAACTACTAAATGTTTTAACGGCTAAAGTGAATATTGATTAAGATTTAATTGATAACATTTGTGATGTTTGCCATAAGACAAAACAAACTAGTGAGTCATTTCCTCTTAACTATTATCAAACCATGGAAATTAGACAGTTGATTCACTTAGATGTCTAGGGTCCCTATAAGGTTCAAAGGAAGGAATGGTTTAAGTACTTTCTTATTTTTATTGATGATTACAAAAAGGTTGTTTGTGTGATTATGTTAAGGAGGAAAGATGCAGTGTTTCTCATTTCACCACTTTTTACAATCTGATTAGAAATTAGTTTGAAAAAGCTATAAAAGTTTTTATAAGTGATAATGGAACAAATTTTGTAAATAATAAGATGGACTTTTTCTATAAGGAAAATAGTATTCTTCATCAAACATCTTGTTCTTATACCCCTCAACAGAATGGTATAACTTAAAGAAAGCATAAACACTTGTTGAATGCAGCTAGAACCCTCATATTTCAAGGGGATTACCTTTAAACATGTGAACTGAGTGTATTTTAACTTTTGTCTATTTGATTAACTGGATTCCTATCTTTGTCCTATCTGGAAAGTCACCATATGATTAGTTTATAATTTGGAACCTGGTCTCTCTTATTTAAAAACTTTTCGTTTTCTTTGTTTTTCAGTTATGTTAAATGATTTTGATAAATTCTCATCTAGGTCTGAAAAATCTTTTTTATTGGTTATTAAAATGAAAAGAAAGGAGATAAGTTGTACAGTTTGGATAGTAAGAAAGTTTACTTTTTAAAGTATGTGGAGTTTTATGAAACTATTATTCCATTTAAGAATGTTTTGAGAATAATGAATATGTAATGAATTTCCAAAATAAATAAAATCTTAATTTTTTCAATATAGACGAGGATGAGTCTAAATCAAATGATCCTTATGATGATGGGTGATTGTGGTAAAATACGACCTTTTAGGAAAAAGGCGTAAAAGCGGTAAGTATTGAACAAATGACTTTAGGAAAAATCAAGTGTTAATGACCCAATGAAAGTTCGTTTCCCAATGAGGTATATGTGTGTGACTAAGATGTTCAAGATTTGTGATTAATATTTGGTTTAGAAGGGGATGAGAAAAGAAAATGACGAAGACGTAAAAATAAAAATTAACAAAAAAATCACTACTAGAAAGTTAAAACGTAGAACCTTAAAAACCACAAAAATAAAAATAAATTCTAAAAATTACCAAAAATTCACCAAAAATCAAAAATAATAAACTAAGAGTTTACCAATGATCAAAACTTTTTCAAACCTTTTAAATAATTAAATATTCAATTTTTAAATGCTAATTAAAGCCCTAAAAATCAAATAAATTATCAAAAAGCCCAAATAAAGATTTTTAAATTGGTAAACCTCTAAAATGACCTAAAAAGATTAAAAACTATTTTTAGAAATTTTAAAACTAATAAAAACTATTTAAAATGATTTAAAAACTATTAAAACTTAAAATAATTATAAAAATTAATCTAAAAGAGATAAAATTATTCTAAAAGTTGCTAAATTCCTATTTTAATGTATTAAACCTAAGAAAAATGTACAAAGTTGGAAAAAATGAATTTTAAAAAATAATAATAAAATAATATTAAAAATCCAAAAAATATAAAAAATTCTAAAAACTTGCAAACTAGTTTATTTTAACCTAAATAATCAGAAAATCAAAGTGAAATTACCAGAATACCCCTATTGGGCCCTCAAATGGGCCAAAAACCAAAAACAGTCAACCAAATTGGGCTTTTGGGCCCAAAAAGTCAAACTTGGCCCAATTGACTTGGAAAAGCCCTATCTGACTCAAAATTCAATTCTAAGAACAAAACTCTAAAGGCCCAAAAGCTGAATATGAGGTTATCACAGCTTATTTAACACTCAACTTATTCTTATTGGGCTTTTCAGCCCATTAAGCCATAAGCTAATGCCATAAGCTCTAATTTGACACACAACCTTCTTTTGGGATGCTTATGAGATCTGTAAAAAGAATTTTTGAAAAAGCTCACTCAATAAGCCAGAAATAAGCAAAGAAAAATTTCACTAAAAGACAAAATAGTCGTTTTAGAGATTTAGGGCACCTCAGGACTTGATTCAACTTGCAAAAGCTTTCAAATGGACTCAATAAGCAGAATCAATCAACAAAAATACAATAAGCACAACCAATAAGCCAGAATAAGCACAAATGAACTTATGTAAAAGTCAAAGGAGTTGGTTTTCTAGTCAAACCCTAAAGTCAAACACCCAAATGCTCCAGTATGAACAAATGGGTCAAAATATGAGCACCTATTACAAAAACAAAGTTGTTGCAGGTTGGAATAAGCTATTATAGCTTATTGATAAGATGACACCAGTTTTACACTATCAGTGGCAACTAGCAGGGGAAAGGAGTTCCCACTGCTTTGACTATTTGACCAAGCTTATATGAGAGTTCTGGTTTGATTCAATTGGAAACAAAGGCACCCTTGTGATCAGTGAATCACAAGGAGTCAATAGCAACAATAAAATCACAAATTGGTTCACACAATAAGCCACAATAAGCCAAACAGTCACCAGATATGCACCAGATATGGAAATAAGCAGTTAAGCACTTAATAAGCAGATTTAGCCACAATAAGCCAACCAAACTTAACAGGATGCATACACAAGCTATATAAACTAAGAATAAACACAAAGCAACAAGAATCAAACACTGAATCAAAGTAAATAACAGAATCAAAGCACTAGAAGTTACTGATGAACAATGAACATATGCAGAAAACAAGTTTGCTGATATACTTGACACTTGATCCAATTTCAAGCCTCAAATCCTTCTTCCCTGAGGTGATTAACTATGATTTACCACTTGTTAGCCCTAGCCTAAGCTTAGATCTAGGTGTCCTCAAAATCCTAGCCAATTTTACCAAGTTTTAAAGTTTTTATAGCTAAATTATGAATCTATGTGATCAAACCCACAAAACCTGCAAACAGATGAACATATGCTCCTAACAAACAGATACAAACACTTGCAACCACAACACAAGCACTTAGCAAACCACAATCTCAATTCAAGCAGTAGACCCAAACACTCCTTAATCTACCACTTAACAAAGAAACTTGTGATTTTAACTAATAACCTACTGATTTTAATGATAAAAAACACTTAAACAATAGCAACTAACACAATCAAACACAAAAATCACCAGCACAAACACCAATACTCAAAATCAAAGCACCAAATTCAAAACAGCCATAAACATGAAATTTTTAGGGGAATCTTAACCAAGAGATTATACCTGTCTTCCACAACATCCTAGGAAGGCCAGCTATGCTCCTTGGACCTTGTTCAACAACTAGAACAAGACCAAGGTACTTCAATGAAGATGATGCAAACTGCCTTGGTTGATGGTTCAAAGTAGAACCTCAAGGACTTTATATCTTCAACACAAGCAGCAAACAACTCAACCAAGGGCTCTAACTTGTAAGATCTTATAGCAAATGGTCAAGGGTTAGTACACAAAATAAGCCAAAACAGAACCTAGGATTTCAAGGTATTCAGACCTTAAAAACCTTATGAAACAAGACGTGCCTTAACCACAAGATTAAGGTAGGCCTTAACAATCAAATGGAACTCAGAATTAGGCTACTCAAACACCAACTTTTAATCAAATCAAAAAGAGAATTCAATATTTTCAGAAATTCAAATTTTATTAAACTTAAAAAGGAATTATAAAGATTGATATCCTAAAACTGGAACAAAGGGACTCTCACATGTTGAGGTCTCCTTTTATAGGCAAATGCCTGGCTAAACACTATTCACAAACCCTAGAAGTGAAATTCCCTAAATGCCCTAAGTCCTTCTAGACGTTTTGATGGAATGAGCTGTTCAAATTTGTGGAAACCTTGGTTTCCGGATCTTTTAAGCTACTAGGAATGCATCATGCTCATATGATTTAACAATCAGAGCGGAATTAGAACACGACACATTAACAAGGTGTTTAGGCACGAATAACATGAATTAAAACACATTGATTGCTAATTATATTAATAATCAACAATCACTAGACGTGTATACATTGAATCCCACGTCTAGTCGACACACACTTTAGGTTTACATTGTGAATGAATTGAATGAATAAAACCTATGACCCTTGGTTCCTTTTATAGTGTAAGGATTAGGGTTTACAAGAGATAATGATGAATAAACAAGTAAATCTTCTATTTAAATAAACTTATGCAGAATATCTTTTACATATTTATCTAAATAGAAGCTTCCATAAACTTCTTTTGTCTACGTTTTGTCAATGCTTGAATTGCATGTGACAATGCTTGGATTGCACACGACAATGCTTGAGCCATCAACGCCTAATTAACTCTTGTCAACGCTTGATTAACTCTTGACAACGCTTAGACAATAACTTCACGTTTTCTTCATTTTTGAGTTTCTGCCACATCAACTTTTTGACCCAACAATCTTCCCCTAGTTGATAGTGGCAAAACTTTATTTGTATCTCTTGTAAGTTATACATGATCTTCAAATTGCTTCCCCTCAAGTGTAGCATGTATTTTCTTCCCCTTTTTGTCACATCAACAAGGAAGTAAACAATGTATGCAATGTTGAAGATTCTCCAGAAGTAGGCTCTATGTAATGATCTTGAAGAACAATTAATATAATATTTTTGATGTAGAAATAGAATAACCCAACCTTGTGTTCCATGTCTTGTACTATCCACGTGATGAAGAACTTATACCTGGCAAATATAAGTAGACCTCAATCCCTTGTCAATATTCTCATCCTTTGTGAGACACTGAGCACGATAATGTAACTCCTTCAAGTGTTATGACAAGTCTTCGTCACCAACCATGTAAAGCACGAACAAGTTACCTTTAAAGTCTAGGAACTTTAAGATATGATAGAACACAAACCCGCGAAAATCTTCTTCAATCATCAAACTTACCATAAGAATTCTTCCCCTTAAGCTAACACCTCTTCATGACAAGTCAATATCTTCATATGTAAAAGCTGTCAACGGATAACTCTTTCACAAGGCTATCCCGATTACATAATCCAATAAAATTCTTCATGAATGGTTGCTAACTTACTTAAAAATCATTAATCCCTTTCAAAATATCCGAGCCATTAATATCATCATGATATTCTATATTAAAACGGAGATTCCATGTACCTTTGTGTGTATAATTCTCCTTTTTGTGTGCTTAAAAACGTCCAATTTTCTCAAACAGCAGCAAACCTTGTGTTGTCAAATATCCTCTTTTATCCAACATCTTTGGCAGTTGTATTGTCCGATATCAGACAATACCTATCAGCGTTGAAGTTCATATATCGGACGACACTGTCAACTCTATCAGCGTTGACTTATTCTGTCAGCGTCAAAACACTTCCTGTCAGCGTCAACATTACTCTTGTCAGCGCCAACCATAAACCTTGTCAGCGTTCATTTTTATCAGCGTTGCACTATACTCTGTCAGCGTTGCATCAAAACTTTGTCAATGTCAAAATACATTTCTGAATGCATAAGTGTCAACGTCAAAATACTTTGTCAAAGGTTTCCACGTCAAAATACATATGAACCGTGTGAAAACAAGTATTTTCCTCCAATCAAAATCGAGCAGCTAACATAATATTATCATGGAGTAGCATGTAGAGAAACTAATTTCCACCAATGAAAAATCTTGCTTCATGTGAACACAAACTTAATCTTCACATCACTAGCTTACTTTGAGCGTGTGAACATGTTAAACAACCAATCAAAACTTTCAAACCGTGTGAACGCAGATAACCATATTAACGCAAGATATAACCAATCAGATCGTTCTCTTCGCGTGAACACAAATATCTTCCACCAATAAGAAACTTAGAACCGTGTGAACACACTTCATATGTATATATCAACGTTCTGCTTGTCATCCTCATAACACCAATCGACTTCTAGGGCTTAGTGCAAATACGATTTCAACCAGCAGCTTTAAACTTCTTGAAAACTGATCTAGGGTTTGCGTAAACCCTAATATTCAACACATCTTCAATTTATCAAATCTAGGGTTTATATTTTATGCATCGAAACCCTAATTAGGGTTTGTAAGTTAACCTTTAGATTGATTTTTCCATCATAACAGCCACAACTCTCGTAATATTCTGCTTTTTATGCTGATCTAGGGTTTGAAGAAACCCTAGTTCATGATTTCATGTGAAAGCAAAAATTGAATACCTTTTACTGCAGCAAACTTCGACGGACTATAACTTCTTCATTAGGGCTCAGATCGAAGATCGCTCCGGTGAGATTCAAGACACAAGTGCCAAGAATCTACAGTTCAAAAATCACAAAGATCCAACGGTTAACGAAGGAGAAAACGTGTTTTGAACATGGCTGTTTACAGAAAACTGCATTCACCCTACTGCTGACTTTGACGCTTAATAACTTTTTCCTGGGGATAAAACTTGACAATCCCTCCGGTGGATGTTTAGATCTATGTATGTAGAACACACATATAAAATTTCGTGACGATCCAACGGTTCAATCAAAAGTTATGACCTTCTGAATACTGCTGCGCACACAAAAACGCCCAGAAAAACTCCATACGAATTTTTCTTTTCTTCTCCAAACACGAACACCTTGTTGGTCCTAGCATCACGAGCCACGAGGCTCTGATACCAATTGTGGAAACCTTGGTTTCCGGATCTTTTAAGCTACTAGGAATGCATCATGCTCATATGATTTAACAATCAAAGCGGAATTAGAACACGACACATTAACAAGGTGTTTAGGCACGAATAACATGAATTAAAACACATGGATTGCTAATTATATTAATAATCAACAATCACTAGACGTGTATACATTGAATCCCACGTCTAGTCGACACACACTTTAGGTTTACATTGTGAATGAATTGAATGAATAAAACCTATGACCCTTGGTTCCTTTTATAGTGTAAGGATTAGGGTTTACAAGAGATAATGATGAATAAACAAGTAAATCTTCTATTTAAATAAACTTATGCAGAATATCTTTTACATAAGCTTCCATAAACTTCTTTTGTCTACGTTTTGTCAATGCTTGAATTGCATGTGACAATGCTTGGATTGCACACGACAATGCTTGAGCCATCAACGCCTAATTAACTCTTGTCAACGCTTGATTAACTCTTGACAACGCTTAGACAATAACTTCACGTTTTCTTCATTTTTGAGTTTCTGCCACATCAACTTTTTGACCCAACAAAATTCATCTTGGACGTTCATTTCAGCTTTGATATGAAGCAAAGAGTCTAGGCTGTTGATTTGGCCACGTCATTTTACTTGAAGGCCAAGTTGTGTTTTCATTGGTTAAGGAGGTTGAGTGTGGGGTCCAGGGAGTAGTGGGAGTGAGGGTTTTATGTGTGGGATGGGATTCTGCATGTGTAAATCACACGTGGGTATGGGTAATTTGGATTTACCCTTTGGTTTAAGTGAGATGGTAACTGGGTTCTTGGGGTGAATAGTAAAGATTTTGATCCGTTTTTGTAGGGATGGAAAAGTGTTTGGCGCATTTCTTGTTTGAATGTTTCAATAGCACAAGTTTAGCCCTTCTTCTTCCTTTCTTTTGTCACTTGTGTATAAAAGTCTATCAGCGCCCAAATTCCTTTGTATCAACTTTCACAACTTGTCATTTTTTGCACAAAACTTTCCAAAAGGTGTATCAAGGGTTATTTTTGGAACTTTTGCATATTTGAAGGACTGATTTTGGACAATGTTGATCTTCAAAGGTCTTCAATGCAACTTAAACTTCATGAGGGACCATTTTTGGCAATTTGAAATTGTTGAGGGACTAATCTTGCCATTTCTTCAAAGTTGAGGGACCTTTTGTGTAATTTTGACAAACTTAAGGGACCAAACTTGTATTTATCAATATACAAGGGTTTTAAGTGTCATTTCTTCAATAAATGAGGATCAATCTTTTTTGTCTTCAAGTCTTCAAGGGTATTTGTTGAATTTTCCATGATTAGGGCCCGGTTCTTTGTACGGCTTTTTTTCTCGTGTCCATTTTTCCTTGTATCTTGTGATCTTTTGTCTTTTTCACGATATCCATACCTAAAATACACAAGTAAACAAACACAAGCATATATATGGTATTTTATGACATTTTTATTAATTAAAAGCCCGAAAAGAACGATGAGATCATGTATAAATGCCATCTCATCACTCCCCCATACTAAGCCATTGTCGTTCCCTCACGAAATGCTAGAATAAAGTATCTAAGCATCACCAAAGTTCAATTTTATTAACCTTTATTGAAGAGTAAAAAGACTTGCAACATACTATGAAGATGTGTAAAGACATAAAGTATGATTTTCATCACAAAAAGTGACTATTAGGGTCAAAGAATAGAAACAAGTAAATGTCCTTTAGAGTAAACTTCGTCATCCTTGATTGTCATACATTCCATGCTAAGTGCAAAAACAAGATCATTGTTGGTACAAGTCACAATGCTAACACTACTCATACGTCCAAATTGTGTAATACTTTTTCTCCCCGCAATCCTAGTTATTATAAAAGGAAACGGGTTACTAGCATTTTTTATCTATTTGTCATGGATCACAAGTGATCCATATTGACTTATTTGAGTAGTTATTAGTCCGAAAGCAAAGTAGCACGATTTGATCAATAGTTAGCCGAAGGACAAAATCTTTTAAAACGGCTTCTCGTGTATCTCCTTAAGTTCATATCTTGGCATAACTCGTTTCACGATTTGAGACCTTTCTCGGACCGATATTTGGCATGTACTTCATACTTCAAATCTTGGGAAGACGTTCTCGAAACTATGGTCTTCTCTTCATATATTTGGAATTTCTTCACTTTGACGTTTTTGAGAGATTCTTCATATTGGACCACGACTTCATCATTTTTCTTCAATCTTTACTTTGGATTTTGATATACAACGATTCGCCTCCTTTTCGGACTTGGATATATTTATCCTCATACCTTGTTAGGGTCTTTTGGGATAGACTTTCTCCATGATCTTTAAGGGAGTAATTTCTTTTCGTCGTGTGTCTCGATCCTTCATATTGATTTAGGAATAATGATACTTCACATCATCTTGGGATCTTTAGCAAAAATAGAGCTCCTCATGCCTTGTTAGGGCCTTTTTGGATAATCGCCAATCTTCGCGTCCCACTTCAATAAGTTATGCCTTGGCTATGAATTCTATTCAACCCCGAGCAACTTTTAAACGATCTTGCGCTAGAGGCTAAGTAACCTTTCAAATCGTACGACCTTACTTATTGCAATTATGATTTATTCCTAATGCATTGATCTTATGGGAAGAAAAAGCCACAATTAAAAACATATGAGTTTTTGAAAGAACACTTTCGTGTTCTACGTTTAGCATGATCACTTGTCTAACTCTATCATCTCTCGTTCTTCACTATATAAAGACCTCTAATTAAAGAGACTCGTGAATACTTAGCCATGCAAGTCAAAATTAAGCCAAATTTGGATTAGCTTTCATTAAGACTATATCAAATCAAAGTTTTGGGTTTTCAAGCCACCTATAGGATCTTGCACTTTCTTGGACCCTTTCAAGTTTAGAGAATGCGTTTTATAGTTCCCTTGATAAGTGACTTTCTAGGATCAATTATAGGAACTTGCGAAAAGTTCTTGTTCTTAACCCGAATGAGCTAAGACTTTCGCGTTTTAAATCTCCCTATATAAAAGTCTAGCAAAACTTGAATTGAGCGGGTTAAGGAATGTAAATGGCTCCAAATGCCCATCAAGTCAAAAATTAACTCTTATTCTACCCAACGGAAAATATACATTCGTGTCTTAAAAACACTTATGAAAACTAAGAAAAATTTTAAAATTTGGCCATTTTTAGCCTTATTAGCAAAACAAAACATTGAAAATTGGAAAGCGTGAGGGCGTAGCAAAGCAAGTACCTATTCACCCCCCCATACTAAAAGTAAACATTGTCCTCAATGTTTCGGGTCTAAAGGTGGAGCACCCCCATACTAGAGACGAAGAGTCGAATGCTTAGGATCTAACATGGAAAGGGTGATCAACAATATATCTAAAGCCGTTTATTAAGTATGCTAAAAGATAATTGTTAGAACAATAAAGGATATGTCATGGAATCGTGAAAAACTTCTTCAAACGAACGATGGAGGCTCACGTAAACGAACACGAGAGTCTTCAATCGTAGATGATGATGATGATCTAGATAACACAATCACAAACAACCACGAGACAACGAGTTGAAAGGGTACAAGTCCCCTTATTAGTGAATAGTGAGCATAAAGATAAGCATGGGATCTCCCCCACGAGGCACCTCGTTTTTGATTACCGAGTCATGAGCTCGACTCGATCCCCTCAATGCTAATTATCATTGGGGAAGGTGACTTGGTCGAGGGCAACCATTGAAGGAATTTCCCCACCAAAGTAGTGCTTAAGCCTATGTCCATTCACCTTGAAATTAGGACCATCATCTTGAGCTAGCTCAATGGTCCCATATGGAAACACTTGTGTAATGGTGAACGGACCCGACCAACGAGATTTCAATTTACCGGAAAATATCTTAAGACGAGAGTTAAAAAGCAACACTTGATCACCAACGTTAAAAACCCGGTTTTTAATCTTTGAATCATGAAACTTTTTAGTCTTTTCTTTAAAAATTAATGAATTTTCATAAGCATTATCTCTTAATTCATCCAATTCATTCAATTGTATTTTCCGGTGATCCCCCGCGGTCTTCAAGTCAAAGTTTGCATGCTTAAGGGCCCAATATGCCTTGTGCTCCAACTCAATGGGCAAATGACAATTCTTCCCATAGACTAACTTATAAGGAGTGAAACCAATAGGTGTCTTATAAGCGGTCCTAAAGGCCCATAAAGCGTCATCAAGTTTGTCGAACCATGAAGCACGGTTTTCTCCAATTGACCTTTCTAAAATCCTCTTCAAAGCTCGGTTCGAAACCTCGACTTGCCCACTCGTTTGCGGGTGATAAGCCGTAGAAAGACGATGAGTAACTCCATATTTCAGAACCTTTTCGAATTGGTTATTACAAAAATGGGTTCCACGATCACTTATAATAGCACGAGGGGTTCCGAACCGAGAGAATAGTTGCTTCAAAAACTTCACTACCACACGAGCATCATTAGTAGGCAAAGCCTTAGCTTCCACCCACTTAGAAAGGTAGTCCACTGCGACGAGGATATATTTGTTGCCATGAGACGATGGGAACGGCCCCATAAAGTCTATTCCCCATATGTCGAAAATCTCACACACTTGAATTATGTTTTGCGGCATTTCATCACGTTGAGACGATTTTCCTTGACGTTGGCACGAATCACACGACTTCACAAGTGCGTGTGCATCACGATAGATAGAAGGCCAAAAGAAACCGGCATCGAACACTTTCTTAGCCGTGAGATTAGCGCCGTGGTGACCACCCGTGGGTCCCTCGTGACAAGCTCTAAGGATATTAGAAGCTTCGACACCAAAAACACAACGTCGAACGAGTTGATCCGCACAAACTCGAAAGAGATAAGGGTCATCCCAAAAATAGAACTTGACGTCACGAAAGAATTTTCGTTTTTGTTGGGTCGTCATACCCTTGATTGTGAAATTGCCCGCATGGTAATTTGCAATGTCGGCAAACCATGGGGTGGTGTCTTTAGAATTCACTACACCGAGAGTCTCAAGAGGAAATGTTTCGGTAATTTCCTTGTTCTCGAAAACATCTTTGTGAGGATCTTCTAGACGAGAGAGATGATCGGCCACTAGATTCTCGGCTCCTTTTTTGTCAAGCACGGTGACATCAAATTCTTGGAGGATGAGCATCCAATGAAGCAATCTCGGCTTAGCATCTTGCTTAGCTAAGAGATACTTGATAGCCAAATGGTCGGTATACACGATGCTTTTAGTCAAGACGAGATAAGGTCGGAATTTCTCAAAAGCATAGACCACGGCAAGGAATTCCTTTTCCGTTGTGGTGTACTTTAATTGAGCCTCGGTCATCGTCTTACTAGCATAATGGATAGGACGGAAATGCTTGTCATAACTTTGCCCTAAGACGGCCCCTATAGCATAATCACTTGCATCGCACATGATTTCAAAGGGTAATTCCCAATTAGGAGCAACAAGAATGGGAGCTTCGGTAAGTTTCCTTTTGAGAGTTTCGAAAGCCTTAACACAATCCTCATTGAAGTTAAAAGGAGCATCCTTCTCGAGAAGGTGTGTCATAGGTCTAGAGATTTTCGAAAAGTCCTTGATGAAACGACGATAAAAGCCCCCGTGGCCTAGGAAACTCCTAACTCCCTTAACGGTTTTGGGATGAGGTAGCTTGGCGATGACGTCTACCTTAGCTTTATCGACCTCAATCCCCGCCTTCGACACCTTATGTCCTAAGACGATTCCTTGTTTACACATAAAATGACATTTTTCCCAATTAAGCACAAGATTGGTTTCTTCACAACGTTTCAAAATTTGTTCGAGATTAGATAAACATGACGTGAACGAATTACCAAACACCGAGAAGTCATCCATAAATACTTCCATCGACTTCTCGATCATGTCGTGAAAAATCGCCATCATGCACCGTTGAAACGTACCGGGTGCATTACAAAGTCCGAAAGGCATCCTACGATAAGCGAACGTTCCATAAGGACATGTAAACGTAGTCTTCTCTTGATCACGAGGGTCGATAGGGATTTGAAAGTAACCGGAAAAACCATCTAAAAAGCAATAGAATTCATTTCCTGCAAGTCGCTCCAACATTTGATCCATGAAGGGCAAAGGAAAGTGGTCTTTACGAGTGGCGTCATTTAACTTTCGGTAGTCAATACACACCCTCCAACCGGTCACAACACGAGTGGGAATTAACTCGTTGTTTTCATTAGGCACAACGGTCATTCCTCCCTTTTTAGGGACACAATGGATTGGGCTCACCCATGGGCTATCGGATATAGGATAAATCATTCCCGCGTCAAGGAGTTTAAGGACCTCCTTTTTAATGACATCGTGAATTTTGGGATTCACCCTTCTTTGACTTTGAATTGCGGGTTTGTAGTCCTCCTCCATTAAAATCTTGTGAGTACAAAATTTTGGGTCAATACCCTTAATGTCAGATATTTTCCACGCAATTGCCCCTTTATGAGCCTTAAGAACTTTCAAGAGCTCGGTTTTTTCATTATTAGCAAGACCTTTTGCAATAATAACCGGCAACTTGTCATCACCTTCCAAGAATGTGTATTCAAGGTGAGAAGCAAGATCTTTCAATTCAAGGATAGGTGGTTCCTCGATTGAAGATTTTGGTTCAACACTCATAACTTCCATCGGCGAAAGAAATGGTGGAATAGAAGTATCATTACTAATCAACACCTCATCTTCATTGTCGATTTCATTTGAAGTGAGATCGCCTCCTTGGAATGGAGTGAGATTTGGTGTGGAATTAGCAAGAATCGGATCCAAAATAGTGGGATTGCCACTTGACGAGCTATCCGAAAAACCTAACACTTCTTGTGAAAACTCATCGCAAACCACATCAACGATGTCAATGTGATTGATGGTAGCGATTGCATAAACATGAGAAGGTTTCGAGTTTTGAGTAGCGTTTATAACAAGTTACTCTTCGTTGAATCTCAAAGTGATAGTTCTTGCATGAACATCGATAAGTGATCTCGAAGTGTCTAAAAATGAATGACCTAAAATTAGAGGAACTTGAGGATCCGCGGGGATGTCAACTACTATAAAATCAACGAGATAGTAGAACTTCCCCACTTTCACGAAAACATCTTCGGCAACTCCACATGCCATAATCGTAGAATGATCGGCCATCTCGATGGACACGTTCGAAGGAATGAGAGCCGGAAGCGAAAGAGATTTCCAAATGGAAAATGGCATCAAATTAATGCTCGCACTAAGATCGGCCAAGGCGAGGCATTCTTTCATATCTTGTATGTCACAAGGAATGAGAAACTTTCCGGGATCACCAACTTTTTCCGGTATGCGGTTAAGATAAACCGAAGAACAATTAGCAAGCTTTGAAAGCTTTTCCTTATCGCTCATCATACTTTTAAAAGTGGAAGCGAAACGAGGCATATATAACAACGCGTCGGCTAAACTCACATCAAAATGCACTTGTTGAAAATTTTTTATAAAAAGCTCGATTTGTTGTTTGTTACGTTCTTGCAACTTCTCTTTGTTTCGTCTCGAAGGGTAGGGTAAAGGTGGTGTGGGTTGGACATTAGGCAACGGCCTTGGAAACTCGGTTTCCACAATTGGTATTGGTTCAACCGTAGGTGTGGTATGAGCGGTACTTCGTGGGATTGTAATGTGCTCCTTTTCGACCATCACCTCGGGTTCTTTCTCGATTTCCTTCTCCTTAGAAGTACTTGGACGAGAGATTGGTTCCTTGAAAGTTTTACTACTTCGTGTAGTAATAACCTTCATTTCTCCCTTCGGGTTTGCAATGGTATCACTAGGAAGACCACCCGAGGAAGAGGGTTTACACATGATTGCTTCAAACATCTTAGCCATTCGGTCCTCAAATTTTGATTGCCTAGCATCCGCTTTTAATAACTCTTGCTTAATCTCATGTTGTCCTAATTCCATCTTTTGTTGATTTTGTTGAAGACGTTGGACATTTCCTTCCATTTTGTTTGCATGAGTTTTAAGTTCATTAGCAAGTTCATTTTTTAGCTCGTTTTTTTAACTCGGACCTTAAGCTAATCATCTCACGTTGCATGTTATCAAATTTAGCATCATTTGCTTTTGCATAATCCAAAAATTCTCCTTGCAAATTTTTAGTGTGAGCATTTTGAAAACCTTGTGTAGTGTTTTGAAAATCACGGTTTTGATTTTGATTAGAAATTTGTCCATTCCCATTTTGATAATTCCCTTTGTTGTAGTTACGTGTGTTGCCTTGGTAATTACCTTGGTTGTTGTTTCGATAATTGTTAACATTTTGATTTGGTGGAGCTTGATTTGGGCGGGAACCTTGACCGTTTTGGTTGTAAGTTCCCGTTGCTACATAAGCACTCGAAGTGTTACCATCCGTGGTAATGCACTCGGAAAGATCATGAGCTCCACCACAAGATAAACAACTCTTAGCAACCGCTTTAACCGAAGCGGAATTGGAAGCTTCTTGAGCCTTCCAATGGGACATTAGATTAGCAAATCTATCAAAAAACCGATTTTCCTCATTAGCTTCATCATGTAAGGCATTAATGCTACGAGACGATTGTGACGATGATGACGAACCCAAATTGGCAACACTCGGTGTGTTACGAGGGCTATAAACCTTAGATCTATTTTCAATGATTTGTAAAGCCTCATTTGTCGTCTTGCACAAAAAATTACCACCTGCGGCGGCATTCAAATAATCTCGTTCACGATCATTAAGCCCATTATAAAAAGTATCCACTTGATGCAATTCCGTAAAATCATGGTGTGGACATTCATGTAACATTTCTTTAAAGCGTTCCCATGCCATTGAAAAACTTTCATTATTTCTTTGCACAAATCGTGAAATCTCATTTTTCAAGTGTGTTGTTTTAGATGGTGGAAAAAACTTGTTCACAAACTTAGAAACGAGATCGGCCCATGTCAAAATCGAATTTGGCGGTTCTTTCTCGAGCCAAATTTTTGCGGGTCCATCTAACGAGTATGGAAACAACATCATCTTAATGGCGTCATGTGGAACATCCTTAAACTTGCTAGTGGCGGTGAGACGGTTAAAATTCCTAATGTGATAGTGCGGGTTGTCTTTCTCGTGACCTCTAAACTTATTTGCTTGCAACATCGACATTAAACCCGTCTTAATTTCGAAATTCTCCGCAAGGATGGCGGGAATCACAATAGCCTCTCCAAAACTCTCGGTGGGTGCTTGTAGCAACTCCATCATAGTACGATTAGCCATGACGACTTCTTGTTCTACAATAGGTTCAACAATTGGAGGTTCTTCTACAATCAACGTCTCTTGATTGGCTTGCTTTTGAAGTCGTTTACGAGCTCGTTTTGTTTGATTACGAGTGATCATAAACTTCACGAAGAATGGGAGGCGAGCAAAGAAGATTCTTTTTGGGTGTTTTGTGAATTTTCAATTTTTTGTGTTTTTGATGATATTTAATTTTTTTGGATTTTGGTGTATCTTCGTAGACAACAATCTACAAAATCTCTCCTCGAATCAAACTCTTGATTAAAGAAGCCTCAAAGGAATGAGAACGATCACGTGGAGTGAACGCCTTCGAATGACTTTAGAACTTTGGTGAAGACCAAATTGTTCAAGAGGTTTTAATCACAAAGAAACCAAGCAAATATATTATACGTAATAATACTTTGGGCGGCAAAACCCTCGATTAGCCTTCAATCTCAAAATACTCACACGCAAGCGGGGAAACGAGGCGGCGCGAAGCACTTAAGAGCCTTTTTCCTTAGGGTATATTTTATAATACCCACCTTATACCCACCTTATAGTTTGTATCTTTCAAAATCGAGCTTCACGAAAGTATTTATCTATTTTTGCCTTTTTCTTTTTGTTTGAGATTCGAATACAATAATTGAGTGATGAAATCCCAATTAAGGTTGTGTTTTCACACTTTTGGAGATATTGTGAATTTATTGTGATACTTAATACAATATAGTAATAATATTTGTACAAGAAAAACCAAGAAAACCGATAATACGTATTAGTAGAGTTCTACTAATACAATTACTATATATGGTTAATATTAAAAACAACAATGCAAATTAATCACGACACACCTCCCCGGCAGCGGCGCCAAAATGATTGTGGTAAAATACGACCTTTTAGGAAAAAGGCGTAAAAGCGGTAAGTATTGAACAAATGACTTTAGGAAAAATCAAGTGTTAATGACCCAATGAAAGTTCGTTTCCCAAGGAGGTATATGTGTGTGACTAAGATGTTCAAGATTTGTGATTAATATTTGGTTTAGAAGGGGATGAGAAAAGAAAATGACGAAGACGTAAAAATAAAAATTAACAAAAAAATCACTACTAGAAAGTTAAAACGTAGAACCTTAAAAACCACAAAAATAAAAAAAAATTCTAAAAATTACCAAAAATTCACCAAAAATAAAAAATAATAAACTAAGAGTTTACCAATGATCAAAACTTTTTCAAACCTTTTAAATAATTAAATATTCAATTTTTAAATGCTAATTAAAGCCCTAAAAATCAAATAAATTATCAAAAAGCCCAAATAAAGATTTTTAAATTGGTAAACCTCTAAAATGACCTAAAAAGATTAAAAACTATTTTTAGAAATTTTAAAACTAATAAAAACTATTTAAAATGATTTAAAAACTATTAAAACTTAAAATAATTATAAAAATTAATCTAAAAGAGATAAAATTATTCTAAAAGTTTCTAAATTCCTATTTTAATGTATTAAACCTAAGAAAAATGTAAAAAGTTGGAAAAAATGAATTTTAAAAAATAATAATAAAATAATATTAAAAATCCAAAAAATATAAAAAATTCTAAAAACTTGCAAACTAGTTTATTTTAACCTAAATAATCAGAAAATCAAAGTGAAATTACCAGAACACCCCTATTGGGCCCTCAAATGGGCCAAAACCAAAAACAGTCAACCAAATTGGGCTTTTGGGCCCAAAAAGTCAAACTTGGCCCAATTGACTTGGAAAAGCCCTATCTGACTCAAAATTCAATTCTAAGAACAAAACTCTAAAGGCCCAAAAGCTGAATATGAGCTTATCACAGCTTATTAACACTCAGCTTATTCTTATTGGGCTTTTCAGCCCATTAAGCCATAAGCTAATGCCATAAGCTCTAATTTGACACACAACCTTCTTTTGGGATGCTTATGAGATCTGTAAAAAGAATTTTTGAAAAAGCTCACTCAATAAGCCAGAAATAAGCAAAGAAAAATTTCACTAAAAGACAAAATAGTCGTTTTAGAGATTTAGGGCACCTCAGGACTTGATTCAACTTGCAAAAGCTTTCAAATGGACTCAATAAGCAGAATCAATCAACAAAAATACAATAAGCACAACCAATAAGCCAGAATAAGCACAAATGAACTTATGTAAAAGTCAAAGGAGTTGGTTTTCTAGTCAAACCCTAAAGTCAAACACCCAAATGCTCCAGTATGAACAAATGGGTCAAAATATGAGCACCTATTACAAAAACAAAGTTGTTGCAGGTTGGAATAAGCTATTATAGCTTATTGATAAGCTGACACCAGTTTTACACTATCAGTGGCAACTAGCAGGGGAAAGGAGTTCCCACTGCTTTGACTATTTGACCAAGCTTATATGAGAGTTCTGGTTTGATTCAATTGGAAACAAAGGCACCCTTGTGATCAGTGAATCACAAGGAGTCAATAGCAATAATAAAATCACAAATTGGTTCACACAATAAGCCACAATAAGCCAAACAGTCACCAGATATGCACCAGATATGGAAATAAGCAGTTAAGCACTTAATAAGCAGATTTAGCCACAATAAGCCAACTAAACTTAACAGGATGCATACACAAGCTATATAAACTAAGAATAAACACAAAGCAACAAGAATCAAACACTGAATCAAAGTAAATAACAGGATCAAAGCACTAGAAGTTATTGATGAACAATGAACATATGCAGAAAACAAGTTTGCTGATATACTTGACACTTGATCCAATTTCAAGCCTCAAATCCTTCTTCCCTGATGTGATTAACTATGATTTAGCACTTGTTAGCCCTAGCCTAAGCTTAGATCTAGGTGTCCTCAAAATCCTAGCCAATTTTACCAAGTTTTAAAGATTTTATAGCCAAATTATGAATCTATGTGATCAAACCCACAAAACCTGCAAACAGATGAACATATGCTCCTAACAAACAGATACAAACACTTGCAACCACAACACAAGCACTTAGCAAACCACAATCTCAATTCAAGCAGTAGACCCAAACACTCCTTAATCTACCACTTAACAAAGAAACTTGTGATTTTAACTAATAACCTACTGGTTTTAATGATAAAAAACACTTAAAGAATAGCAACTAACACAATCAAACACAAAAATCACCAGCACAAACACCAATACTCAAAATCAAAGCACCAAATTCAAAACAGCCATAAACATGAAATTTTTAGGGGAATCTTAACCAAGAGATTATACCTGCCTTCCACAACATCCTAGGAAGGCCAGCTATGCTCCTTGGACCTTGTTCAACAACTAGAACAAGACCAAGGTACTTCAATGAAGATGATGCAAACTGCCTTGGTTGATGGTTCAAAGTAGAACCTCAAGGACTTTATATCTTCAACACAAGCAGCAAACAACTCAACCAAGGGCTCTAATTCTTTCACAAGCTTGGTGTCAACAAGCTTGTAAGAGCTTATAGCAAATGGTCAAGGGTTAGTACACAAAATAAGCCAAAACAGAACCTAGGATTTCAAGGTATTCAAACCTTAAAAACCTTATGAAACAAGACGTGCCTTAACCACAAGATTAAGGTAGGCCTTAACAATCAAATGGAACTCAGAATTAGGCTACTCAAACACCAACTTTTAATCAAATCAAAAAGAGAATTCAATATTTTCAGAAATTCAAATTTTATTAAACTTAAAAAGGAATTACAAAGATTGATAGCCTAAAACTGGAACAAAGGGACTCTCACATGCTGAGGTCTCCTTTTATAGGCAAATGCCTGGCTAAACACTATTCACAAACCCTAGAAGTGAAATTCCCTAAATACCCTAAGTCCTTCTAGACGTTTTGATGGAATGAGCTGTTCAAATTCATCTTGGACGTTCATTTCAGCTTTGATATGAAGCAAAGAGTCTAGGCTGTTGATTTGGCCACGTCATTTTACTTGAAGGCCAAGTTGTGTTTTCATTGGTTAAGGAGGTTGAGTGTGGGGTCCAGGGAGTAGTGGGAGTGAGGGTTTTATGTGTGGGATGGGATTCTGCATGTGTGAATCACACGTGGGTATGGGTAATTTGGATTTACCCTTTGGTTTAAGTGAGATGGTAACTGGGTTCTTGGGGTGAATAGTAAAGATTTTGATCCGTTTTTGTAGGGATGGAAAAGTGTTTGGCGCATTTCGTGTTTGAATTTTTCAATAGCACAAGTTTAGCCCTTCTTCTTCCTTTCTTTTGTCACTTGTGTATAAAAGTCTATCAACGCCCAAATTCCTTTGTATCAACTTTCACAACTTGTCATTTTTTGCACAAAACTTTCCAAAAGGTGTATCAAGGGTTATTTTTGGAACTTTTGCATATTTGAAGGACTGATTTTGGACAATGTTGATCTTCAAAGGTCTTCAATGCAACTTAAACTTCATGAGGGACCATTGTTGGCAATTTGAAATTGTTGAGGGACTAATCTTGCCATTTCTTCAAAGTTGAGGGACCTTTTGTGTAATTTTGACAAACTTAAGGGACCAAACTTGTATTTATCAATATACAAGGGTTTTAAGTGTCATTTCTTCAATAAATGAGGATCAATCTTGTTTGTCTTCAAGTCTTCAAGGGTATTTGTTGAATTTTCCATGATTAGGGCCCGGTTCATTGTACGGCTTTGTTTCTCGTGTCCGTTTTTCCTTGTATCTTGTGATCTTTTGTCTTTTTCACGATATCCATACCTAAAATACACAAGTAAACAAACACAAGCATATATATGGTATTTTATGACATTTTTATGCATTAAAAGCCCGAAAAAAACGACGAGATCATGTATAAATGCCATCTCATCAATGAGAGAGTTGTAGAATCTAAAATAAGTAAAGGCATAAACAATCCATCACTTGGAGGTACTGTGAAAACTGAGAACACTAGAGAGTATGTTAGTAATCTCAAGGGCAAGTCTCAAAAGAAGCAGCGAGTGATGGACATGAGAATGCTATATTTGAAGAAAAAGATAGTATGTCTCAAGCTGATGATAGTTATTACCAATAGTTTAATGATTTTTTTTCAAAACCGAGTTGAGTCTCTAGATAGACAGAATACCTTAATCCTAGGAGGTCATTAAGAAATACTAGTATACCAAAAAAGTATAATGATTTCAAACTTAATACTAATATTAAGCATAGTATTGATAAAAATAAGCAAGTTAACTACTCCTATCTAAGTGCTGAAAATTATATATTTTTAACTAATCTAAATACGATTGTTGAACCTACTACTTTTGAAGAAGCTTCAAAAGATGTTAGGTAGAAATGAAAGCACTTAACAGGAATGATACTTAGATTTTGGTTGACTTACCTGATGGACATAAAGCCTATTGGATGTAAGTGGGTTTATAGGGTGAATGATATATTTACTTATGAGATTGAGAGGTTTAAAGCTAGGCTGGTTGCCAAAGGTTTTAACCAAAAGGAGGGTATAGACAATGAAGAGACTTTTTCATTAGTGGTCAAAATTGTCATTGTTAGATGCATTCTACACTTGTTGTGTATAATAGTTGGTCTATTTACCAACTTGACATAAACAATGCTTTTCTATATGGTGATATAGTTGAATATGTTTATATGATTTTTCCTGAAGGTTATTTCTCTAATGGTGATAAAAGAGTTTGTAAATTGGTTTAATCTCTATATAGTTTAAAACAAGCTCTAAGGAAATGGAATAAAAAACTTACATCTCTTTTGGTTGAAAATGACTTTAAACAAAGTAAAAATTATTTTTCTTTGTTCACTAGAGATAAAGATGGAGTTTTGATTGCATTACATTTATATGTTGATGATATTGTCGTTGTTAAAAATAATTTCGATAATAAGTTTAAATTTTTCTAAGTTTCAATTTTATTATTAAATATCTTAGAATTTTGAAATATTTTCTAGGAATTAAAGTGTTAGAAACTAATAGTTCATTATATTTAACATAAAGAAAATATTATTTTGAAGTTTTATTTCAGTTTAGTATGGAACACCCATTGAATAAAAAGAAGTTGTGAAATGTGATAATAAGTTTGACATCGTGGATCAGCCTTTGCAAGGTGTGATAACTATCATAAGCTTGTTGGCAAGATTATTTACTTGACTCATATTAGACCTGACATTAGCTATGTTGTTCATGTTCTTAGTCAGACCTGACATTAGCTATGTTGTTCATGTTCTTAGTCAGCATACACATAGTCCTCTATAGTCACACTTAAAGCTTGCTTTCAGAGTCTTAAGAAACGTGAAAAATGCTACAGGTAAGATTTATCTTTTACTAAGAGTGTTAATCTAGATCTTAACATGTTTGTTGACTATGACTGGGCTAAGTGTAAGGCTACTATAGTTATTGGTTATTGTGTGTTTCTAGGTGATTGCTTGATTTGATGGAAAAGTAAAAAGCAATCTATGTTGTCCAAATCTTCTGTTGTAGCAGAATACAAGGCAATGGATAGCGTTACTTGCAAGGTTATATAGGTGGTTATTGTTAAATCTGCTTTACCAGTTTCTATACATTGTGATAATAGCTTAGCTATTCAAATTGCTGCTATTTAAAGAATGGGTCTAGTCTGAAACTGGTCTCGTGCTAGATTCACGCAATGGGCGAGAAGGATGACATGAAGGCTTTCATCGTGCTAATCTTGTGTTTCATGAAAGGAATACACATTTTGAAATTGAGTTATTTTTCTCGAGGAAAAAGTGGCATTTAGTGTTGTTAAAATTGTTAAAGTCAGATCGGCTGACAATACATTAGATATTTTAACAAAATGGATAAGTATTGTTGAACATAACAAGTTTTGTAATAGTCTTGGAAAGTATGATGTTTACAGTTTGGGCTCAAGGGGGAATGTTAAGAATAAGCCTAATACTTGTTAAGCGCGTACTTATTATTAGACCAGTTGATCATTAAGAACCTTCTATGATATACTCAAGTAACAAGAGGTATTTAAATTTTAATATTATACATTATTGTTGTGTATTGAGTTATTATTGCAGGGGTTAATAATAACAAGTCTTAAAAGTAGTGGACATAGTTGTAAGGAACTTAAGGACTAATGTTCCAATTTATCGATCTAAAGTTGTTTTTTTATATAAGGCGATGTATTAGATCATTAGGGTTTGATTAGTTTTTCAATTGTTTTCTCTTTCGATTCATAACTCTTTCATCTGTGAGAATCGTTTTATTTTGTGTTGTAAAATATTTCTTTTCACTTGTGAAGTGTTTGATTACAAAACTAAATATCACATTACATTTGAAGTGATACCTTGATGTTGTTAACAAAATAAAATAAAGATTGGTTGAATTAAATTTAATTGTTTATGATCCGATCTTTGATACATTTTCTACATTAATATATATTACATATAAATGTATAATCACAAGTGCCACATCTATTCAAGACTTTTTTTAAAGTAGTATTGACAAAGATCTTAGGGTCACGTCTGCAGTTGTCATGCTATAGTTTTGCATAAACTTATAGATTTTAAACCCTTAGGCTACTCACAACGGTATTAAGTCACGACCTAAATTTTTCCGCTTTCTTTCTCTTGCGATATAATGTGACCTATTTGTCCCAACAAGACGACTTAATACAATTTTTTAAGGGAAAATTCTTAAAATGCCCCAAAGTTGTACCCATTTTCCCAAAATGCACCAACCAAATGAAAATTTCCGAAAATGCCCTATGCAACTTATTCGACTTATACGACTTTTCTAAAAATAGAAAAAAAGTTTAAAATTTTTCCCATTGCCATTTTTGGAAAGTCGCATAAGTCGCATAAGTCGCATAAGTTGCATAACACATTTTGGGAAATTCTCATTTAGTTGGTTCATTTTGGGAAAGTAGGTGCAACCTTGGGCATTTCAAGAATTTTCCCATTTTTTAATATAAATATTTTTTTTCAAATAATTATTTAAATAAAATAAAAACATTACAATAATATTTATATTTAAATATCGTTAAAGAAATGATTAAAAAAAAGACTTAATTAAAAGTAAAGGGAGTAAAATGCATCAGATAAAACTAACTCCAAAAATAATCAAATTAATATATGTTATAAGGAATTAAACAAAGTTCAATATATTAAAATTTGGAAATTTATTATAAATTTTATCTAATTTAAATAAATTTAAACTAAATAAATTTATTTTAGAAAAATAAAAAAGTATATAAATAAAAGAGAAATACCCAGCGCCCTTTTGCACAAATAGATCGTATGAACGAGTCATTGGGGTTTCAAAATTAACACGACCCGGTTGCCGCAACGAATCGACCGAGACTCGACTCGGTCGTGACGTGTGATTTCCCCAACCGTACGGTAGCCTTAAAAATTAAAAATATGGGGTTGATATCTAATGTATTGGAACACACTTGTATTTCTTGACTTTATCATCATTTTTTGAAGACAAATACTTTTTCTAGATATATGGAACTTTTCTTTTTTCTAGAAAACTAAACATGAGGTTGTCCCTCAACACTTTCTATATATATACCATTCTGATTTCGCCACTTTTGTTCACTCACAATCATATCTCTTCTAACAACCACAACCCAAAACCCTTGAAAACAACACTTGTGGAGTGATGGTAAGCACCTTGCAAAGCTGGCCAGAACCGGTGGTCCGAGTGCAATCACTCTCGGACAGCGGAATAAACGCTATTCCTGAGTGTTACGTAAAAGCCATATATGACCGCCCATCGTCACTTGACAACATCTCCTCAAGAGAAGCTAATGATATTCCCATCATTAATCTTGCTAACCTCGATGCTAACGACCCTAACCTACGCAAAACGACTATGGATCTTATATCTCATGCTTGCCGCGAGTGGGGCATGTTCCAGGTTATTAACCATGGTGTAAGCCATCATCTCATGGAGACAACAAAAAGAGTCTGGCGGGAGTTCTTCCATCTCCCGCTAGACATGAAGCAGACGTACGCCAACTCCCCTTCTACCTACGAGGGTTATGGAAGCCGTGTTGGGGTGGAGAAAGGCGCCAAACTGGATTGGAGTGACTATTTCTTCCTTCACTTCCTTCCAGCTTCAATGAGAGACGAGCGCAAATGGCCTACTCAACCTTCTTCCTGCAGGTGAGATAATTAACACATGTTCCTTCACTATCTTGTTTTGAACTTCAAATATTAGCATGAACATCGTCTCCATACGTGAGACTTGAATCCAAAACTTACGCCGCATGAATTAGGCACGACAGTCTCTTCTATTAAAGAAAACTAACTAGATGCATGTTTTCCTTAATTTTTGCACCTTGTAGTTTGTTACGTCCAAACTTAACCGAACAAATGAGCAGATCATATCCCCAACTTAAAACTTAAGATATATAGAAGCTGAAATAGGCTAGCAACATGCTTGTTGCTCGTTTGTCTTCCACCTCTATGTAATTTCAACAAATTTATGATTGTGAAAAAATTGATATTGGTCGATGCAAAATTAGAGACTGGTTTCATTTACAAATTTTTTATGTTAAAACTAATAATCGGGTAAATAAGAATACATCAACTTAATTGAACGAGTCATTTCAGGGTGTTTTACTAAGCTTATATGTGGGCTTATGAGCTTATTTGTTTTCAGCTTATATTCCTTAAATCTTAATTTTCTGGCTTATTTTGAGAGTTATGGGCTTAATCTGAAAAACAAATAAGCTCATAAGCCCCCATGCGTAAACAAATACATAGACTCACATAATCCCACATACAGATTAAACTTCACAGAAACAACATATATATTTAGTAAATATATATATGTTGTATTTGTGAAGTCTTATATGTATGTGAGCTTATGTGAGTCTATGTATTCGTTTACGCATGGGTTTATGAGCTTATTTGTTTTTTGGCTTACAAGCCAATAACTCTCAAAATAAGTCAAAAAATTGAGGTTTATAGAATATAAGCCGAAATCAAACCTGAGTTTCAAAACATTGATATTTACTCAACTGAATGAAGAAGATCTGATTTTTATTGACTTTTGAATCTTTATGAATATACAGCACATGTGTTTTAGGTTAGAAATAAAAAGCCAGCATTTAAGTGGTCCTGAAGTAAAGTTACGTAAACTGTCATCTAACTCAAAGGATGCATGCTGAAATTTAAATATTGCACATGGTCAATGTGTATTATTCATGACTATGACTACATAATTTTGGTTTTGGTCTCTTACAAAATTATCAAGGACATGCAAAACATGTGTTTTAATGAAAACACCACAAGAAACTTCCATTTTTGGATGGAAAAGACCCTGTCTCAAAGTATATATCATGAAAATATTATCCAGAAACATATGTGATCGTGTTGGCTAGGGTATCACAGTCACTCCCCTTAAGAACGTGTCGTCTTTGATAAGGTTTGCCCTACCATCCTGAAAGGCCCAGGAGTGGCTCTTATATCAATTGATACGAGCCTATCCCATACTAGACGCGTATCAGTTTATAAGTCACTCAAAAAGCTAGTTTGTTTGAGTAGTGGACACATAGACTTTATAAACCATCAATCAATCCCATACTTGGCCCATGTGGGATCGTAAGAGATTTCCCTTTAATGAACTGTGTATCATTTCATGATCAACAAACAAAAATCGATTGTTTTGGTCATTAAAAAGAACGAATACCATGAAAAAGTATGCCGTTAAGAAAAAAAGAGTCTCGTATTGCGACAACTAAAAAATTCATGCTTTTATGGATTTATAGGGAATTGGTGGCCGAGTACAATGAAGAATGTTTGAAGCTTTGTAGCAGATTAATGAAGATATTTTCGTTAAACCTTGGATTAGACGAGGATTATCTTGAGACTGCATTTGGAGGGGATGAAATTGGAGCTTCACTGAGAGTTAATTTCTACCCGAAGTGTCCACAACCGGACTTGACATTAGGAATTTCTCCACATTCAGATCCAGGCGGTATTACGATTTTGTTGCCAGATGATCATGTTTCTGGCTTACAAGTCCGCAAAGATGATGCTTGGGTCACTGTAAAACCAATACCTAATGCTTTCATTATCAACCTTGCTGATCAGCTGCAGGTTAGTTTTCTAGTGACGTAAATAGAAGAATCACTACATCTGATTTTTTCTAACGATATCTAAGAATAATACTAATAAATGTGCTCCTTTTTTACCTTAAATTATGAGAATTTCCAGGTGCTAAGCAATGCAAAGTACAAGAGCATAGAGCATCGTGTGATTGTTAACTCAAATGAAGAGCGAGTCTCGTTGGCCTTCTTTTACAACCCAAGAGGAGATATTCCAATTAAACCTGCCGAGGAGCTTATAACAGACACAGAATCGGCTCTATATGAGCCCATGACCTTTAACGAGTATCGTACTTTTATCAGGTTAAATGGTCTTCATGGAAAATCACAAGTCGAGTCACTAAAATCTCCACGATAGCTATGCTTGTTCAATCTTAACTTCATTCCAGTTATTATATGTATACGAAAAATACATGTTCATGGTTCTCACTACAATCCTATTGTATTTCCATCTTAGTGGTTTCTTTGTTCGTTTTGTACACTGAATCTCTTTAAATACGTGTTATCAGACGACTAAAGTCGAATATTGTAAGTCATGTTTATTGAATAAACATCTGCGAATCGATTAAACAGCACATTAGGACAATACCATATGCTAAATTCGTTAACACCAGAGAAGATGTACACTAAAATGAAAAAGCAAATTAACTGTCCATACATACACATATGTTATATGAATTACGAGACAGGATTAGATCTGAGTAATTGTAATTGATTTTGCCTGACCGGTGGAAATTTCCTTTGCAGAGACTAGAAGGATCCCGTTAACATCTATAACGAAGCAAACCTCAACGTCAGAATATCCATCAGGACCTAGCTTAAGGTCAGTGAGGGCAAACTTGTCAAGAAATATGTTTTCGTTAACCATGACACTCTCACCTAGGTAAACCGATATATCTCCCCTTGTTGTGTTCACCTGTGAATAAAACATATGCTTCTTGGTTACGGGTATGGATGTGTTCCTGGGAATAAGTACATGCATGTGACCTTTTTCACCATTTGGCAGCTGGATTTCAATTCCCAACGAGTGTGGAATGGCATCACGTAACACAATACCCCGCAATGATTTATGACTCGTTCCACTTAAACTTGCAGCCAAGATTGCAGCACCATATGCAACGGCCTCATCACCGTTCATACTCTTGCAAGTTGTCTTCCCTTCAAATATATTCTCGACCAGTTGTCGTACCTTTGGGATTCTAGTTGATCCCCCAACTACAACTACCTCATTCACATCCTCCTTCTTCATTTTCCCTTCAATCAAACATTGTTCTACAAGGTTAACACATTTCTCGAAGTAAACTGAATTTAGTTCCTCAAACCTGGCTCGGCTAATTTTAGTCGAAAAGTCAATGCCATTATACAAGCAGTCGATTTCAATTGTAGTTCGACTGGTTGAGGACAAATCCCTCTTTGCTTTTTCACAAGCAACTTTTAACCTTGCCATTGCTCTTGCGTTCCCTCTTATGTCGACCTCCTGATGTTTTCTCTTAAATTCATTTATGCAGTAGTTAACGAGTGTCTTGTCAAAATCTTCACCACCTAAATGAGTGTCTCCTCCAACTGCTTTGACATTTATCGCACTTGATTTAATGATTTCCAAGAGAGATACATCAAAAGTCCCTCCACCTAAATCAAAGACCAATACATTCTTCTTCTTATTCCAAAATCTATCAGTCATATTGTCGACACCATATGCAATTGCAGCAGCTGTAGGCTCATTTAATAGACGCAAGACATTAAGGCCTGCAAGGGCTCCAGCTTTCTTTGTTGCCTCACGTTGTTTGTTATTAAAATAAGCAGGAACAGTGATCACAGCATCTGTTACCTCTCTTCCGATATAATCTTCAGCATCCTGTTTTATCTTCTGGAGAACCATGGCGGATAATTCTTCTGGAGAAAAGCGTTTTTGGTCACCCTTATACTCGACTACAAAAGCTGGCTCTTTCATAGGACCTTCAGTTACCTTGAAAGGCCACAAGTCTATATCCTTCTGCACTCGAGGATCAGCAACCCTGCCTCCAATTATACGTTTGACATCTGAAAATGTAAACTATTGTTGTCAGCAACAAAATGATTCAACCGGGTTCTTTGTTTCGCTATTTTGAGCAAAAACACATATGAATCAAGAAATAGTTTTCTAGAAAGACTTGCCAAAGACAGTGTTAGTAGGGTTCCTAGCGATCTGGTTTTTTGCACCCTCACCCACTAATAACTCTGTGTCATTGAAAGCTATACACGAAGGGGTGATCTTGTTTCCCTGTTCATTGGGAATAATCTCCACTCGGTTTTTGTTGTCGAACCAGACAGCTGCACATGAGTATGTTGTTCCGAGATCAATACCAATAGCAGCTCCTTTAACCCTTTTAGACATTCTTTTACCTGGAACGAAACAAAATATATGCTACAGTTGAGTTAAGACATATCTAATCACGGATTGAATATGATAGCATTCTAGCCTTAAGTAAGAGTGAAATTACTTCAACGTGGACGTTCTTATGTAAATATATATTCAGTTAGACCTTAAACCGCTATGCCAAGCAGACTCAAACTAGGTAAAGAAAGCGACATAGTTCTCACAAGGGACAATGCAAGTGTTTCGAAATTCAAACTTGTTAGAATGTATGCACACTCTCTGCACTACAACGACTTGCGCTTTTAGCCACTACGCAAAGTTGTGGTGGCTAAAAGCTTCTTGACACGACACGACACGGGCTAAAGGGTCCTAGCTAAAGTACTCTACTTGTTAAGCAAAGCAAACTTCTTTTTTCTTACTACTTCATATAAGCATGTTCTCTACAAGATGGTGAAAATATGTAAATCCTACAATAATAGATTGTCAAAACTTAATAAAGCAATGATACTAAACTTGAGTTCCCTAAATGGCTAATAGCAATAAAGGTCACAACCGGACCGTAGTTGATGTAATAGTCGGTTCCCTCATCTCTATAAAAGAAGGAGGTGAGGGGATATTCACAACGCTTCTTTATCAATAAACTAATCTAAATGAGTAGGGATATTACCTTGTGTGATTTCTTTCTGTCGATTGCTTGCTGTGTGTTTCACGGTCGATGTTTCGTTCAACAATAGTAACCAGGTTATAGGAATCATATCCTACAGAACCCTTAATCGATCAATATATAATTTTCTCTAGTAAAAATCGATCAATATATAATTTTCTCTAATAAAAAGATGTCTGTAATGGTTAGGGGTTTGACTTGGTTTGACTTTATATTTATGAAGAAAATACGAGTAATATATTATGTATCTTATCCAAATTTATAAGCTTGTTTTTCCTAGTTGGATAAATATAAATTAAGAAATACAGTATTGTTTATCAAATTATTATTATTATTTTTTAAAGAATTTATATTTTATTGGAATATGACGTCTTTAATGATAATAGCCTTATTAAAAATCCTATTGATCTTAGGATACAAAAAGTAGTCATCGTATCCACAATTTTTTATATTTTTGTCAAACATACGGTGCATAATGGCGAGATTTTTTAACGGCAAAAAATTATTTTTTGGCAATATTGTTATTATGAATTTCCATCACTATTAACAAACACTAATTAAGAAGTTGTGATATGGGGTTTGGTGGCTGAATTTTAAAATTATCAATGTTTAAATTAGAGAGAATTACATAAATGTGAGGAGTATTTTGATTAGACAAAAATGTGAGGAATATTTTGGTCTTTTTTGAAAAAAAAATTTAAAATTTGTTTTTTAATTTCAAAAGATATTTTATTTTACTTTTGAAAAAAAATTCGAAATTTTGTTTTTTTATTTTGAAATTTTTTTAAGAATTTTTTTAAGATTTTTTTTTTGAAGAAAACTTTTTATTCTTTTTTATTTTAAATTTTTTGAAGAAATTTTTTATTGAAAAAAAATCAATTTTAAGTCCATATTAAGTTCACTTTTTTTTTTCAATTTCTTTCGAATTTTCTTCTCCAAAAAGTTAATTTATAAAAAACTAGAATGTTTTTCTCCCAAAAATTTTTTTTGAAAAAATTATTGTTTAGGAAAAGTATTTTTTATTAAAAACCATATTTTCGAAAAAATTAGATTTTGAAAAAAAAGTGATTTTGAATAAAAGTATTTTAAAAAATAAATCATAACCACAAATTTATAAAAGTTACTACTGTATAAATCTAAATAAGCATATAAATCTATACACATTTGTCATTATATAGATTTATTTCAAAAACTTTTACTTTTTGAATTTTATAAAAAAAATTCTTCAAAAAATTTAAAATTAATCAAAATAAAAAGTTTTCTTAAAAAATAGATTTCGAAAAAATATTAACTGAAAAAGAATTCAAAATAAATTATTTTTCGAAATAAAAAAACAAAATTTCAAAAAAAAATTTCAAAATTTTTTTTCAAAATTTTTTTCAAATTTTTTTTCAAAAAAGACCAAAATACCTCTCATATTTTTGTGTAATTAATTAAAATTTTAGATGGTGTACTAAATCTGTAAGAAAAAGAAACCACGAGGACTAATCTTGATGAAAAATAACTTAGGGACCAATAATGTAGGATTCGAAAAACTATAAGGACGATTTATGTAATTCTCTCTTTAGATTATAAAGACTATCTTTTTCTTTAGAAACTACAATAAAAATAAGTTGTTAACCTATTAAAAATTTCATGTGGAATTAACTTTTTAAAGTATTTCGGTCAACCTAAAAAAATGAAAAGTTTTACCCGATTCAAGCATATATGGAGACGAGTTTACCCCGTAGATTAGTCGGTCAAACTGCTGAAAAGTTAACCATGGTCATAAACGAGGCACTTAAGGAAGGTTGCTTCAAAGGGGTTAAGTTAGGTCGTGAAAATATATTGTGTCTTATCTTCAGTACGCGAACTACACCATTGTTTTTGGAGGGTAGAAATCTTATGGATTTCTAAAATGTTTTGAAGAAGCATCAGGATTAAAAATCAACCGGAATAAGAGTAAGTTATTTGGTATTGGCGTGACATATGAGGAGGTTGAAGAAATGACGGGTTTTTTTAGATGATGTCCGTGTAAATTACCGTGCACTTATCTTGGAATTCGATTGGGTGCAAATATGAATATAGTGGAGAATAAGAATCGAGTGGTGGAAAAACATGAAAATAGATTATATGACTAGAGAACTAAATTGATATCTTTTGGTGGTAGATTAACTTTAATTCGGTCGGTTCTCGGAAGCCTATCCTTGTACCCAGTGTGTGTGATTCAAACACTTGAGAGTGTGAGGAAAAAATTATTTTGGTGGGGGGGGGGGGGGGGGGGGGGAATTGAAAGCTGTAAAATAGCAATTGGGGTCTTTTGGGTAAATGATGGTGGAGGTTTCGGGTTGAGAGGGATGTTTGGTGGGTGAGAGTTATCAAAGGAGTGTATGGTGCGGATGGAGGTGTTGACGAGGAGGATCATGGTAGTGTGAGGGGAAGGGGTGCTTGGAGAAACATCATTAAGGTGGGTAGCGAATTGGGGAAAATAGGCCCAAACTTTACTAATTCATTTAGAAGAAGAGTTGGGAATAGGGAGGACACTAGCTGTTGGTTGGATGGATGGGTTGGAGAATATAGACTTTGTGAGAGAGTTCATAGATTATTTAATCTCGAGGGTGAGAAAAATATCATTGTAAAAGGAAGAGGTAAATGGAGAATTGGTGCTCGGGTGTGGGTTTGGGATTGGAGGGGTAATCCTTGAGGGAGATCCTTAGGTGAATTAGATAACCTAAACAATTTGTTAATGTGGGTCTTCTCCGGGTTGAAATTCAATAGATACCTCGTCTTGGATGATGGGTGGAAATGATGAATTTTCGGTTAAAGCTCTTAAACAGATGAAAATTTTGAAGATCCTTGGCGAGGAAGCTGGATGAAACAAAATGGTGCAAATACATTCCAAAGAAGGTTAGTGTTTTTATGTGGCGACTGAAACATGTGAATCTTACTATTAGAGTTCTTCTTGATAGAGATAGGATGAACTTGGACACCACTTCATGCCCCGTTGTAATGAGGTGGTCGAGTCCTTGGATCATTGTCATGTTCTAAAGCTAAATCAATATGGTACAATTTTTTTTGCTTGGTGGAGCTTGGACAATATTAGCGGATCGAGTATAGTGGACATCTTAAACGTGGATGGTAACGGTGTTTTTCAAAATAGTTTAAAACCCGTGTGGCAGGCTGTGGTTTGGTCGGTTTTCTATTTTCTATGGAAATTCATAATCAAGGTCGTGTTCTAGGGCCTGGCTTATGGAAATTCATAATCAAGGTTGTGTTCTAGGGCTTGGCTTATGGATTTAGGGTATCTAAGATTTTAGCAGTATTTATCATTCTAACACTTTTAGCCATGATCTAAAGTGGTAGCTAAAAGGCCATGACTAAAGGTTTAAAAACATCAACTTTAGCCACGACCACTTTCGACTATGAAAATCAACAACTTTTAGCCACTGTTGTCGTGACTAAAAGTTTTGAAAAAGATATAAAACAAAGGGTTATAGAAAACAATATTAAACTTTTAGCTCATGATGACTTGTCGCGGCTAAAGGTATAAAATTGAAATAACGTACCTAACATAAACCTTGCATCAATAGGACATAACATAGGTACTTGATCGACTTTGGGTATATATATAATTGTTAGAATCGAAGGTCAAAAGATTTAAGATAAAGACAAGTCTTAATTACCCGCCTAATTAATCGCATTGCAACTTTTTACTAAATTCATTGGACAAAATTCAGAATTTTGAAATTGTGACGGAGTTCTTGTGACCTGTGGACAGTTCCTCGGCGAAGACAATAAGGATTCCATTGATATCTAACCTGAAGCAAACCTCTAGTTCTGGATTCCTATTAGGACCTGGCGGAAGGACGTTGAGGGTAAACTCGCCAAGTAAATTGTTGTCCTTTACTTTGACCCCCTCACCTTGATACACTGCGATAGATACCACTGTATCAGCATTGGTAGGAATAGGGAAATTCTTTTTCTTGCTTGTCGGTATGCAAGTGTTCCTAGGAACAACAGCAGACATGTTACCCTTTACGCCATTAATCTTGACTGATACTCCTAATGAGAGAGGAGTGACATCTAGTAATACCACATCCTTACTTTTTATTATAGGTATTCCCACTTAATCTTGCAGCCATAATTGCAGCACCAGATGCGACTGCCTCGTCACTATTTAAACTCTTGCAAAGTTTCATCCCATCAAAAAAAACTCTGCCACCATTTGTTGTACTTTTGGAATCCTACTCGAACGCCTGACAACAACCACCTCATCGACATCCGTCTTCTTCATTTCCCCATCACACAAACATTTTGCCACAAGTTGAATGCATTTTTCAAAGTAGGTTGAATTTAGTTCCTCAAATTTGGCTCTGCTTATTTTGATTGAGTCAATCCCTTTATACAAGTAATCAACTTCTATTGGTGCTAAACTAGTTGACGACAAATCTCTCTTTGCTTTCTCACAAGCAACTTTTAACCTCGCCATAGCTCTTGGGTTTCCTCTTATGTCCTTCTTGTGTTTTCTCTTGAATTCTGTTGTGCAATAATTAAAGAGTGTCATATCAAAATCCTCACCACCTAAATGAGTGTCGCCCCCAACACCTTTGACTTTAATATCACCCATATTACTGATTGTTAAAGAGATACATCAAAGGTTCCGCCACCCAAATCAAAGACCAAAACACTCATATCCTTATTCAATTGTTTCTCAGCCATGATGTCCATACCGTATTCAATTGCAGCGGCCGTAGGCTCATTTAACAAACGCTGATGCTGATATTTCTGGAACAGTGATCACAACATCTGTCACCTTTGTTCCAATGAACACTTTAGCAACCTCTTACATATTCTTGAGAACCATGACTGATATTTCTTCAGGTGAATATTTCTTCTCTTTACCCTTAAAATTAACTACGACCCTTGGCTTTTCTGCATCCCCCTTAGTGACTTTAAATGGCCACAACACCATGTCTTGCAGAACTTGAGGATCACCGAATCTGCTTCCAATCAAACGCTTAACATCTGGATATCAAAAGATACAAACCATTGTTAGCAAAATATGTCAACCTCATTTCATTAACTCAAAAATAACTTTAAAGAGTTGAGAAATGTATTGTATTTGAAAAAAGGTTAACCAAAAACTGTGTTGGCAGGGTTCCTAGCTATCTGATTTTTTACACTCTCGCCTACTAGTAACTCTGAATCATTGAAAGCCACACAAGACGGGGTGATCATGTTTCCCTGTTCATTAGGAATGATCTTCACCCGCTTTTTTCCACAAAACCACACATCAGCACATGAGTATGTTGTCCCAAGATCATTACCAATAACCGATCCTTTTACCAGGAACACATGAAACAAAGATGGAGCAGTTTGTGATTCAGGCGAATCTAAACAAGAAACAAAGTGGATAGGTTTATAGATATATATATTCAAAAAGTGATCCGTGCAATTAAACTTCAAAACAACAATATATCACCGTAGCATTTAGTATGATAAGCACTTGCTCGATCTATAAGTAAAACATGTAAATCATGGAATAATACTATAATAGATGGTCAAAATTAAAAACTAATCATCAAGGTTGTAGAAATCGCTAGGCGCTAGTGAGGCGGTCGACGACCTTCGAGGCGGAATTCATCTAGGCGGCGCGTAGGCGGATTGGAATTTTATGCATATAAATATTATAAATAATATGTATGACATAAAAAAATACTTCTAATTTCAAATAATTCGAAATTCTTACAAAATAGACAAATAAAACATAACAATTTAAGTGCTTAAAACTTCAAACGCGAACATATAATTCAGTTGGTTCCAAATTCATACGAAAAAACCATTACTTTATATTTATAATCATTCATTTATCTCTTAATCAAAATTTGTAGTCTTGTAATCAAAATGTACCGAAATAATATTTTGTATTAATAATCATCATATGTTCTTTTACATAATCTTATTCTATTTATATAAAATGAAACCGTGCCATGAAAAGTCATGTCGGTTTGTTGAACTAATGCAACTCTTAAATAATAACTGTCAAAACAGTTATTTAACTACTTTGTAAACCGTCGGGTTTGTCCAGCGGGTTTGTCTAGCGGGTTGTAATTACCCGGATTGGGTTTTGGCCCAATATTCCATCCTAATCACAAACGCTGCGTCTTTTGTCTTTTAAGTAATGTTGGTTCGATTTTAGTGTCATATACGAGGTGAGACTCTTCTTGCTTGTCTTTGTTGTATTTCCATTTCGTGCATTCTTTCGCGAAGTGTCCATACTCACCACATTCGTAACATTTGTGCTTGCTTTTATCATTAGTTACTCGACTCGTACTTGCTCTGCATGCATTTAGATCATTCTTGCATTTCATGCATTCCTTGCTTTTTTTGTTGAAGTCTTTACCTCGCCATTTACCATTGTTTTTGTTGTTTGAACTTGCCAAAAGAAGCTTGTCTTGATTATTTGCCTCTAGCGTGTCTTGGCTCTTGATTCGTTCTTCATAGGCTGTTAGTCTTCCAACGGCTTCTTCAAACGACATTTTGTCTAGGTCTTGATATTGTTCTAGGGTTGCTACGACCGATAAAAACTTCTTTGGAGCGGAGTTAAGTAGTTTCCTTACTAGTATCTTATCTTCCAAAGTTTCTCCTTGTCCGTTAAACTTGGCCTTTATACTACTTAACTTTCCTCGATAGTCGCTTACTTTTTTTTTTTGGTTTTATCCTTAGCATCTCCAGTTCACTTCTTAATGTTTATAGTCGTGCCTTTTTGAACAAGAGCGGCTCCTAAATGCTTGACTTTTATTGAGTCCCAGACTTCCTTTGCATTCGAATATTATGCAACTTGCATTAACACATCTTGCGAAAATGTTTGAAAGATTATTGTTGTAACACTCCCATTTTACCTTTACGCAACGGAACATTGATATGGGGTTTTACTTCATTTAACACATGTCATAAAAATAGAAAAACAACTCAAAAGAGTGATGAAATCAACTTTCTTTATATTTCATTAAAAAATCAGAGTTTTACAATATGAGGTTCCCAAAATCTAGAATAATTTCAGTCTTGTGCCTCTTCATGCCATCCTTGTGCTGCTCCATGCTATCAGTCACCATTTATCTAAGATATATGCTTAAAGTCAACACAAAGGTTGAGTGAATTCATAAGTTTGTAATAACCGTTTTTGAATACAAGTATGTTCTCCGGGCTACGTTGTTATACACCCACATAAAATAGTCATCATACTACACTATGCTCATGCACCGCTACTTGACATACAGAAACCAACAAATTGCCCTTATGTAGGCAGTTTGCCAAACTCCTGAGTTAAGTAAAATAAAGTGTATCTATTTAGCCTAGGTAGGAACCTTCAGCTGCTAGCAAGCGCGACTTGCCCAGATAGAGGATGTCAAACCCCAAATAGTAATATTCACGATATTAGCGCTCATTTTCAAGAAATGATTAGCGGTTCACGATTAAAAAGGGACTTAATGGTAGTAGTAAACATAGTGCCAATAATCATACCATACAGTTTTTAAAAGCACTTGTATTCCAGTTTTAGCATATATCCCCCTCACGGGTTTTGAAATCATTTTGAAAGTATTTAAAAGTGAGGCTATGAACTCACGATATTATATATAAAAATCATATAGTTTAAAAACACATGTATTTCAAATTTTAGCATATATCCCCCTCACGGGTTTTTAAATAACTTATAAAGCATTTAAAAGTGAGGCTATGAACTCACCTTATGTCCATAGAATTTGAGCTATAATCAGATACATTTCATTCACGGATAAACACCTTGATCATACAAACCACAACTTGGTCTCATAAACAACAGCTTGATCTCACACAAACCTGGATTAATACATTGTGTATAGTATCAAGTCTTTGATTTTTAGTTCAATGTTGTTAAATTTTGGTGATATATTATTTCATTATTATTTGGTTGTAAATCTTGCACCATTGTTCAGACCATCATACTCAGAAGCCATTCTATAAACGTTTAAGGAGCGAGGACAATTTAAATCGTAAACCCAACCACTCAGTCAGAACGTAATATCGAGATGGAACATCTTTGTACAAAGCTCCCTAATAACATGATACTTTCATTACTTCCTCATATTCATAATTTATCTTCTTTAGTTTCAAAATTGGCAAAATTAGTCCTTTTTGTTACACTTTGGTATATTTACACTTTTAACCCCTAAAGTATGTAGTTTTAGTATTTTCATTTTAAACCCTCAATATTTAACTTTAGGACCTCAAACTTTCCAATATTTATTCTTATATCTTATACTTTCATAAAATGACACTTTAATCCCAAAATATTAAATAGTTTTAAAAATGACAGTTTTAATCCTTATACTTGTAAAAATCACATAACAACCTCAAAAATGGACCAAATGATCTTTGATTTGAAAACAAAGTTTCAAAACATTTTTATTATAATAATAACAACATTTATTCAGAATTATAGTTTTTGAAATGGGTTTTTGCTTATTATTTCATGTAGATTATAAAACTTGGGTTTTAAGACATCTTTAGCTTCTAACTTCCATTTAAAATGATGAACTAACTTAGTTTCTTTAAGATTATCTTTATAACATAATTTTGGCATTATAAAAACTCTAAGAAAGTATTATAACAAGATCAAAGCATAGCTAACATAGAAATTACCTAGGATGCTCCAAAATGGCTCCTAATGGCTTCCTATGAGCGCATCTTGCTATCAAAGCTTTAAGAGCTTCAATGTCTAGCTTCTAGACCTATTTTCTGGTCTTGGGACATGTCATAGGACGTATATAGAGGTGGAAACAAAATAGGTAATGGAGGTTAAGAGAAAACGGGGTGCAAGTTTCAAATGAAGTTCATATGTCCTATTTATACTAGTTTCAAGTCTTAGCCTCAAAGGAATGCCTTTAAACGTGTAAGAACCAGATATTAGTGACTAAGGAAGCCTAGGAAATATCTATGCAAGTCTAGGAGTGAGTCATGAGGTCTAGGATCAAAATATCTAAGCATATGGTTAGTAATAAGCCATGAATTTTAAAGATAGGAATGAATATGTGTCATCTACAAGTAGCTTATGCACCTACTTGGAAAATATCTCCAAAATATCCTAAATATCTAATCCTAAGTTTAAATTTGGGAGGGAAAGCATTTTGAATCATTTTTTGGAGGGAAAAACAAATCCGGGTCCTAAATTAGGGCTTGTAACTTATGGTTTGTGTTTTTGGTGATTAGGGACTTGGGAAAGTTATCATTGAATTATTAAGGCTTAATTAGGGTTTAGAAATTCTATTTAAGAGATTCAGATCCTTGGTTTGAATTTTAACAAAGGTTTGATGTGAAAATGGGAAGTATACATATGTAGATTAGGGTTATCTAATTATCTAAGGTTAAATCTTAGTAAATGTGAGCTACTGATGTAAACTTAATTTAGGTCATAGACATTTTTTTAAGCGTCTAATGAGTTCCCACACTTGGTTTAATAGCTTAGTTTAGGTAAACATGTCTAAAGAGTGAAATACCTATTTTGACCTAATTTACAAACCATGCATTGAAATCTTGTACCTTGTGCATTAGGGTACTTGTACATTGTCTTAATATAATCTTATAACCTTAATGAAGTCCTATAAATATTTATAGACTTGTTCAAAAATAACTAGATAGTGATTCTATGTAGATTTCTTAATATTAGGGTTTTTAGGTCATTAATCCTAATGTCTTTTTATCTAGGGTAATTAGTGTTTGTACCTTTATAAACACTTATTCTAGGGCTTATATAGTATGTTTATTATTTCTATGCTTTCTATATTTTTAGTTTAATGGTTTGTATAGGTTGATCATATTCTAGGGACAATTATGGGAGCTTAAGATCCTATGTTTTGATAACTTGTACTTTATGTTTTACCAACTTGTGACTTGACTGGAAATAAATGTATATTCTTAATATGATGTATTGTTGAGTTTTATAATCTATGACAAAATATTAGACTCTAATTCAATGTATAATGGATTTATATGCTAATCTTGGCTACTAGGTCTTAGCTTGTAATTAACATTGGATTAATGAATATTAGCATTTTGTGATCAATAAAATTTGCTTTATTGATTTGTAATTAGTATATTGTTTTTGATAATAGTAAATGGATTTTATGTAGTTACATTGTTTGAAATATTGTTTATCAAGGGTTTCTAGGTGGTGATCTAGACTATTATGTACAATTACTTGTACTTAGCTTTGTATGGTTTGTTCTTGCCATTCTTAGTTATTATTGTGTCTTCAAAGTATAATTTGCAACTTGTTTATAATCCTTAATGACTTATTCATATGTGTTCTCCATTCATAGCTTACCATTCTTGAGTTTACAACTCATTTATAGGGATTCTAGGGTTTCTAAGGGAATTTAGAGCATCATAGTTACATTTGAGATGTTCTTTTTGATATTGAACTTGTTAGATCACTTTTAGATCTTAGACTTGATATATACATTTTATTGACAACATATAGGAATATGTTGTAATGGCAGTTCAGGTTGTGAGAAGCAGTTCATCTTACTAAGTAAGGTACATAAAGCAAAAATTTCTAGCCATATTTTCATATTGAGATAATTATAGCATATAGCATAGATGTGAATTTTGAGGATTGTCACAGTCTCCCCCCTTAAAAAATCTCGTCCCGAGATTATAAGGGTAACATAGCATATCAAGGGCAAACCTAGCTCTTAGGTGTTCAAATTCTATCTTAGAATTTTATTCACATATCAAGAATACAACTTTACTGTTGGTATTTAGTTTCAAATCAATCATTTAATCACATAAATCTTTCTTAGATTCTGAAATATGAAAAAGATTGTGATTATTACTGAGTTCTTTGGGAAACTTAAGTCAATATGTCACTGCTTAATTCAAAGTCTTGAATTGATTATTGCATTTTTCAAAATCAATTTGGGTAATTGATAGAGAAAAGATCCTTCTCACAAAGATATTGTGTAGTTTCTCATTTACAATGAGAAATTTTCATCAAAACAGTCTTTCCAGTTTACCATTTAAATCTAGAAGTTACCTAACGGTCACTATTCAACTTACTATGAAGCTCTATTCTCGTATAACCTTCTCAAATAGTTTCATGAACTACTTTGGGTTTCGTAAGTTGAAAATCTCCAACTTTAGCCCAGTAGATACGTACATGGCACTTCTTTCGATAGAGTGTTCCAAATAGTATTGCTTTAATTCTAGCATGAAAACTATTGTTACACGAGAAAATTTTCCATTGGTAAGTGTCCTTTCCAAAACTTATAACACATACGTGGAGTATATAGTTTAGTATTTGGGTAGTTCTTCCACTTAACACATTAGTACACACAAATTTTGAGTATACTTTTAGGATCAAGATGTGAAACACTCATCACGATCTTAGATGATAAATATTGATTCTCTATGTCGACATATTATTTTTTGTATAATCTCGTCAGAGTTTCCATATTATCAATTTCCTAGATAGGAATAGATCCTGCAGCTCTAATAAGATAATTGTCAATGATCCAGATGGCATCATGTCTACCATTTGAGCTACGTTACTATTCGTTCACATAAAGCTATGTTTTTTATACTAAGTTCATGACCTCAAAACTAACGGCATTCACCGAAGTGACTGTCATGACAGATTGTCATGACAGGTAATCTGCAGGCACAGATTACCCATTAGTTCTTAATAAAGTATGCCTGATTACCCCATGTACAGGTAACACAAACAGGATTTGTTAAACCCAATAGATATATTCACCATATTAGATCATACGTAAGTGTTTAATGACTCATAAAATTTAGGTAGCAAGTAACAGTTTTGGCACTCCATGTAAAAGCATATAGTTTAAGAACACAAGTATTCTAGTTTTATCAGGTCTATACTTGTCTTATATCGAATTTATTTAATTCCATTTGACTAAAGATGCGTCCAACTTTATGCAAGGAAGAAATTATTAATTTGGCGATTTAAATTTATTCATTTGACTGAAGAAGCGTCCTAATTCAATCAAATAAACAAAATGTAAATCACTAACTTAGAAATTTCCGACATAACACGAATTATTGATCCCAAACTTAGATCGATTTAGCTTGTGCAAACGAGATTAGATCAAGTTATACACGTAGAGAAACTTTGTTTATGTATAAAGTAATTTAAGTGTTATGCGGAATTAACACTTAAACAAGAACACACAAAGTATGTAAAACAAACTTTCACTTGATTGATAATAACGAACTTGCTTACAATGAAAGTGTTTAACGTATGAAAACTTATTTGAAACATAACCTAAAGGTCTTCTTTTATAGACATAAGAAGCCTTGTACAAGAGTCTACGTATCAACTATTCTAGGTAAAGATAATTATAGAAAATACAATGTTGATCCTATCTTTACTAGAAACAAACTAGAAACATAATACCCGTAGACCATATCTTTCTATCAGTACTTGTCTTCAACCTATCAATGCTTGACTTCTTCTTGTCAACGCTTGATTTGTCAGCATTTGTTTTCTTCTTATCAACGCTTGTTTTCCTCTTGTCAGCGCTCAAGTGGACTGGCTATATTTTATTCCCAACAATCTTCCCCTAAACTTGATATCTACTCTAGTAATTAAGTTTCTGAATAAAAATTAAGAACTAGGAGGAATCTTACAAATCTTATCATATTGGTAATAAACATGCCTAATCAAATATTTGGCCACGTCACTTGAATAGTCAATATCCAGCTGTGTTGTCTTCATCTTTTCCAAAACTTCTTTGGACATGGGATACTGACCATCTACAAGAAGATACTCAGCAAACTTTGTAGAGCTCAAGTAGTACACACCAGCAGCTGAATACAAACACCATTGAATACCACTGATATCATCCTCAAGATCCTTCCAAACAGCAAGATCTTCTTCTTTTGGTCCACACATTCTCTTGAATGTTGACCAAAGTTTTATTCCATTGACTGAAGTAGGAGCTTCAATCTCATACTTGGTCTCCAACAACCTCCAAAGGTCCACCAAGTATTCTCTATCCACACTTGCAAAGAGAGACACAAGAGTAGTAAATGTGTGTACCTCTTTCCCATACCTGCCAATCTTCCAAAACCAACTGGCATCTTCTTCATAACTTATGATAGGGTTTCTGGCATCAAGAGGTAACACTTGTACCATATCTGAAGCTTCCATGGGTGAGAGCTTGATGCTCCTTCTTATAACAGCTTCACTGGGATTCAATTTACCCATATCTTTAGGAAACTCAAGTGGAACTCCCTTCTTCAAAGGCCTTGGAACAATCATTGCCTTCTGAATCTCTATCTCTTCTGCAAGTTCTTCTTTCCTTTCATCTGAAAGAAGTCTTAGAGTGTTCATTTCCTGCACTTTTGCCCAAATGGGATAAGCCTTGTACTCCAATTCTTGAAAGGATAATCCCTGCAATTTCTTGAAGGTCCATCCAGTTCCATGACATCTGAGTAGCATGTAATAAAGCTCTCTTCTATCCCTCTTCAGCAGTAAGAAAACATTGCTAGCCTTGTGTTTCAGAATTACCTTGCAGCCATTTTGAAATCTTAGAAGAATCTCCAACCCCCAAATCTGGTCTGAAATAGTCAAACCTGGATTCTCCATAATTCTATTCTCCCAAGCATGGTACATCTGAACAACTTCTGGCATATCAAAATCTACTTGCAATTTTAACTCTCTAAGCTTCTCTTTTGCCAAGTCATCACCATATTCAAGTCTTTCTGGTTGTTCAATTATCATCACACTTGAATCTGAACTATCTTTATCACTTCCTTCTTGCTCCTCAGAAGTGACAACAAATGGTGATTCACCAACCTTCTTCATCTCTTTTTCCACAAGTTGTGCAGCCAACCTTGAATCAAACTCTACCTGTGCTGCATCCTTTGGAACTTCTACTTCTACCATGATTCCTTTACCCTTATCTAATGGATCATTGATGGGTAAGGATGATGGTAATACCTGTGACGACACTTCTTTGATGATAGCTGATGACTGGAATACATCAACCATATCTGCAGGTTTGTCAACGCTCAAATTCCGTGTGTCAGCGCCCAAATTACTCTTGTCAACGCTTGGTGTGTCAGCGTTCAAATTTTGCTTGTCAACGCCCAACTTACTTGTCTCAGCGTCTCTTGTAAATTGCTCCAACATAGCTGTAAAAGACAAGTTTAAATTTGTAGGAGTAACCAGAGATCTATCAAAACCTGGTTGCTTCTTCAATGTAGTGAGGGCTTCAGCAATACCCAAAGATTCTCCATTATGTGAGCCTTTATCACTCACATTAATCTGCTCATCCTCCTATTTAGAAGATTCCTCCATACCACGTCTAGTGCTATCATTCTCCAAAAGGACAATCCTCTCCCTCAATAGTTTGAGTTCAAGGCCTTGTGTACTGACTGTTTGTACCAGGTCTGCATTTTGCTTTTGCAAGCTAATGTAAATAGCCGTCAATTCCATCACTGTGTATGGTTCCAATCTGCCCTCCTCTAAAATGGGTATTTGACCTCCCAAGTTAGAGTCATGGGGCATGGATGAGGTCTTAAAGATGTTAGGACTGTCTTGGCCTGCATCTAAGCCAGAACCAATAGTCCCAACCTCATCCATAGAACCAACCACACTTGTGGTGGTGGTTCTCTCTGCTACATGGCTAGAACCACTAGAGGAGAACACTCCAGTAGTCCTTTGGCGTTTTTGAAACCTATATGGAGGTGGGGTAGAAGATGATGTGGATTGGGTGGATGTGGGAAGGTTAAGGGGTGTTTGGGTCTGTGAAGGAAAGGTGTCAACGTTTGGATTACTTGTGTCAACGCCAACATTTAATGTGTCAGCGTTGAAGGGTTCTTGGTCAATTTCCATGTGTTAAGGTTAAGGCAAAGGTTCTGGTATTGGGTAAAGTTGTGGTTGTGGGTCTTGTTGGGGTTGTGCTGCTGCAATAACAGCAAGCATAGCTGGGGTGAGGGGTAATTCACGGTGAGGGGGTGAATTCATCTTGGTAAAAATAGCTTTCTTTTGCACAGGGATCTCATAAAAATCACCATGATCCCTTGTGCAGTAATTTTGCACATCAAAAACCATTTGCAAAAATCTGGGATAAGCCAAAGTCATCTTATTCCCTTTGTTTTTACACATGCAATCAAAAATCAGTTTTGAATAATTAAACTTTTGCCCATTTGAAATGCACACAATTGCACTAGCAATTGATCTATTAATTTCATTGTGTACAGTACATTTGGGACTCAAACATTGTAGGATGACATGTATGAGGTACTTCCAGGCTGGGGGAAACTCTTGTTTATGATATTTGTTTAAAGTGCCCTCATCAGGGAAAGTAATAACTTAGCTTTTTGCCAAGTATAAAAATTAAGTTCGTTGAAGTGGTCTAATCGAATTGATCTCTGGTTTAACGTGTGACTCAGCTGTCTTTTGGTGGAAACAATAGTTGTGTCGTTGTAGTAAAAGGAAAGTGCAAAAACTTTAAAAGTAAATGGCGGTAATTTAAAGCTAAACCTAATTTAAAATAAATGACGAGAAATTAAAGCGAGACGAAAAGTAAATAACGCAAACTTAAATCTATCCTAAAGGTAACTTAAACTTAAGGGAATCTTAAAATTAAAAGTGCGACTAAGTAAAAAGGCGGGAAAAATAAAGCTTAAGAATTTAAAAACATAAACTTAAAATAAACTAAAAACAGCTCATTCGGAATAAACCTTCGTTCGGAATAATCACTCGTTCGGAATAATTCTTCTTCACTCGGAATAACTTGACAAATCCCTTGATCCGGAATAACTGTGCTTCGTTCGGAATAATCAAATCAAAACACTCATTCGGAATAACTAGTTCACCCGGAATAAACAAAACTCGCCTTCATCCGGAAAGATTGCTTCGTTCGGAATAATTTTGGTTCATCCGGAATAAGTTGCTTCATCCGGAATAATACCTTTATTCGGAATATAGCTTTATCCGGAATGTTTGCTTCACTCGGAAAGATGTCTTCATTCGGAATAATCAAGGAAAAGTGTTCATCCGGAATAAAACCTTCACTCGGAATAATCACTTATCCGGAATAAATCCTTTATTCAGAATATTCCCAACAACTCCTTTATCCGGAGTAACTACTGATTCGGAATACCACACTGATCCGGAATGATTGCTTGGTTCGGAATATTCTAGACTAAACCTTCATCCGGAATATTACCTTTATTCGGAATATTTGGTTCACTCGGAATAATCCACTTATCCGGAATAACTGTATGATCCGGAATAACGGCCTTGATCCAGAATATCCTGGGAAAACAAACAGCGAAGAACAAGGGGAACAAAAAGGAAACGAATCTAGACAAAACTAATCAAATCAATCCAAAAGATTAAGCAAGACTAATCACAAATAATCAACTAATGATAATCTATCAATCCAAATCAATAAAACTAACAATAATAACCACAATAATCAAAACCCACTTGATCAAATTAATAAAAATTAAAGAACATAAACATGAACATAAAGCATAAAGATTGAAGATTAATCAAGAAAGGAAGATAGGAGATTAAGAATGAAAGTAAAGATTAACAACAATAAAAAGGAAACTTACTTGAAATTAAAAGTATTAAAAGTGCAAGACAATTAAGTAAATGACATGAATTTAAAGTGCAAGTAATTAAAATGGTGGAAGAACTAATTGTCACTATTAGCCAACAAAACTTAAAAATGAAGCTAATGACTCTATTTATAGGGGAGGGGGTGATTAGTTTAAGGAATCTTCCTCCTCTCTTTCTTCTTTCTTTAATTATCATTTAATCATTCGTCTTTAGTCTTTAATCTTTTAAATTCTTCGACCTTTCAGACTTTGTCTCGGGATTACTTTAAACTCGTCTTGTGATTTCTTCATAAATTAGACTTGAGTTCTTCGGCTTTATTAAACTTCCGTCTTTGGACTTTTTCTTCGATAAATCTTCAGAATAGGCCTTGGACTTCCGTTCTTTTGCACTCTTGATTTCTTGACTTCGTCTTTTGCCTTTTTCTTAGATAAAACCCCGTGAAAGCCGTATTTTCTTCCCTTTTAACATTTTGATCCTAAAATCACAACAAAAACACAAACCACGCATAATTCCGACATTTACGACAAAAAATACACGTTTTGGCTTGGTTATTATTGTAATTAAGTGGTAAAAGGATGGGTGTTTTCACACCTATCAAATCCCCTACACTTGACCATTGCAATGTCCTCATGCAATGCATTAGTTACAAAGCAAGATTACACTTTTCATCACAATCAATACACATTGGCCTTTATTTTAAGAGATAGAAAATAACAAAACAAGTAAAGAAATCAAAAACTTACCTTAGGGTTTTGGAATGTCATGAATGATCATCATCCTCAAGTTTTCACATTCTCCAAACCAAGCTTAAAAACGAGATCATTGTTATTATAAGTTAGCAAACTAACACGAACTCATGTGGGCCAATTATTTACTTAGACTCCCTTATTCCTAGGTGTATCTCTTATATTTTATTGTTGTCTTGAATGATTACGAGGATGCATTGTTGACTTATTTCGATAGTTATTAAGGCTGAAAATAAAATGGGATGATTTAATCAATAGTTAGCTAAAGGACAAAATCTTTTAAAACTGCTTCTCGGGACCTCATAAAGTTCATATCTTGGCATAACTCGCTTCGCGATTTGAGACCTTTCTCGGATCGATATTTGGCAGCGACTTTCATACTTCAAATCTTTGAGAGACGTTCATGAAATAATGGTCTTCTCTTCATAATAGGAATTTCTTCACTTGATGTTTCGAGAGATTCTTCATATTTGGACCACGACTTCTTCATTTTTCTCCAATCTTTATTTTGGACTTTGATATAAAACGATCCGCTTCCTTTCAGGACTTGGATCTATTTATCCTCATACCTTGTTAGGGCATTTTTGGATAGACTTCTCCATGATCTTTACGGGAGTATTTGCTTTTCGTCGTGTGTCTCGATCCTTCATATTGATTTTTGATAAATGATTCTTCACATCACTTTTGGATCTTTAGCAACAAAATGTAGCCCTCATGCCTTGTTAGGGCCTTTTTGGACTCGCCAATCTTCGCATCCCGCTTCAATAAGTTATGCCTTGGCTATGAACTCTAATCATTACCGAGCAACTTTTAAACGATCTTGGGCTAGAAGCTAAGTAACTTTTCAAATCGTACAACCTTATTTATTGCAGATAAATTTATTACAAGTGATGGGAGAATAGGCTTATAATTAACTCACATAAATTCACGAAAGGATACCAAACTTATAACTGACTCTATCATCTCTCGTTCTCCATAATTTAAAATCTCAAGGAATGAGACTCGTGGATGCTTAGCCAATTAAATCAATGTTTTGGGTTTTCGAGTCGTCTATAGGATCTTGTAAATTCTTAGACTTTTTGAAGTTTAGAAATCGCATTTTAAAGTTCCCTTAATAAACGACTCTCTAGGATCAATTATAGGAACTTGCGAAAAGTTCTTGTTCTTAACCCGGGAGGGTTAAGACTTTCGCGTTTTAAAGCTCCCTATATAAAAGCCTAGCAAAACTTGACTTAAACACGTTAAGGATACTAGCTAGAGTAAACTAAGATAAGTAAACTCGGGTTGAGTCAAAAGATTCACAACGTTTGAAAACTAAAACCACTTTATTAAAATTTATTCTAGTAACGAAAGAAAATAACTATACAAAGGTAAAACTACTAGGCCAAAATAGATCAAAAATTTTGAAAAATGTCGAAAAATTGATTTTTCGGTTAAAATGAGGACAAATACAAGGAAAAGACCACTTAACTTCGATAGAAGTCCCCCTACACTTGATATAAACATTATCCTCAATGTTTAAGCATGTGGGAGTAAACTCCCCTACACTTAGGACATTGTGCACGTTGTTTAAATCTTGCTAAGGAAGAGACAACTAACGAGATTCCTATTTTAATATTGGAAAATATAAAATAGTGAATCGAAAAGAGTTTAGGATAGAACCGGGAAGACGGAAACACGGAATCACGGGTCGTCAAAAATCATCAAGAGTGGATCATTGAGCGCTCGAATCCCTGAATATGAGAAGAGAGGAAATATCAAACACCAACGGGTCTCCCCTACACTTAGGATAAAGATAGCTAAAAGATAGATACTTGGGTTGCCTCCCAAGAAGCGCTTAATTTTTGTTCACCGAGTCGTGAGCCTGACTCGACCTTGATTTTCATAGGAAGAAGAATGAAACACATCCACCGGGATCAAATACATAGTTTTCGTCCATCAAATAGCACAAGCTTAAGGCGAACAAGGCAAGCCAAAGAAGAGTAGGCAAGGTTCCCTTAAGCAAAGATGGAGCACGGTGGTAGCAAGGGTGAAGAGGTGCAATCATATCTTCATAAGTTCCAAAACTCTTTCCTTTTATTTCATCAGACGGATACTGAGATTGCTTAAAAATTTCAATACCAGGGTCGAACATCTTTTCCTTTAAGGGAAAATAGCACTCATGCTCAGCAGAATTTGAAGAACATCCGCTAAGAAAATGCACAACCTCGTCCTCAGAAGGTGGACAAAGAGGTGTCAAAACATACGTGTTGCGGATGTTGGTGTCGTCTGATTTCTTCTCCTTTGAAAGAATTTTCTTCAAATCCGTAGAAGGATGAAGGCCAAAATCATCAAAGTCTAGAGGCGGGGCATCACTCTCATGAGGGAAGTATGTATTGAGAAAAGTAGAAAAGTCTTCCTCAAATGAGTAGTCATCCAAAGTAGGATTAAGCATGGTTGGCGGAGGATCTTCGTCATGTGAAGAATCACTCGAAAGAGTATCGGCCTCATCAAAATCATCATAAGTGGGCATGTCGGGATACTCGGAAGTAAAATCATCATAATCATCCCCACCAGAACTAGAATCATCATCATAAGCATCAAAGATTGATGGAGAATCATATATGGGTGAAGGTTCCAAATTGGAGAGAGAATCATCCACATCATCTTGAAATAGTGGATTATCATTGCAAGAATCGAATAGAGGATTGTTGTAGACGACAAAATCATCAAGCACATTAATCATATTCGCTGATTCTCTTCCATAGGATTTGCTTGTAATCTTCCCAATTTCAAAAACTTGTGCATCATCCCCGACTCTTAAGATGATTTCACACTTATCCACATCTATTAAAGCTCTACCGGTTCAAAAAAATGGGCGTCCAAGTATTAATGGAATACGAGGGTCCATTTCATAATTAACAACGACGAAGTCGACCAGAAAAGTGAATGTGCCAACTTTAATGAACACATCTTCGGCAATACCAACGGGGTAAGCGAGAGTGCGATTGGCTAGCTCAAGAGTCATCTTGGTGGGTGTAAGGTCGGGCAATGATAACTTTTTCCAAACACTTAAAGGAATCAAATTTATACTTGCTCCGAGATCGGCTAAGGCAGTAAATTTGTCGGTTTGGTTAAAAGTACAAGGTAGCACAAAACGACCGAGATCTCCAAGTTTTTCCGGAAGTTCTTTAAGAAGGATTGCAGAGAAATTTTCATTCAAGCGAGTATTAACAAACTCGACCATCTTCTCCTTCTTATTAAGCAATTCCTTAAACATCTTGACAAATTGTGGCATTTGGGCAAGAGATTCAACAAGGGTAAAGGTGACTTTCATGTCGGCAATCTTTTCCAAAAAGTTAGCGACTAGAATGTCATTCTTAGTCAAAATTCTAGCCTTGTTGAGTCGAGAAGGGTAAGGAATGCTGGGGTTGGGCGGTGGAGGTGTAGAAGGTGAAGGTTGGGATGTTGAAGGGTTAAAGGTGGAAGGTGGGGTTGGAGGATTCTTCTTGGGTACTTCGTCATGACGAGGCGGAGACGGTAATGGTGAACTAATACTAGGTGTGAGAGTAGTAGGGATAAATGGTGGTGGAGGAGGTGTATATGGTGTAACTGGGGGTGGGATAGATGGTCCTACTAAAGTTGCTCCACTACGGGTAGTAATAGCACTCACATTCGCTCTCGGGTTGGTGACGGTGTTTGAAGGTAGAGAGCCCGAAGTAGAGGGTTGAGTGGTTGGTAAGAAACTAGCCAGCATATTCTTCAAATCATTCGTTTGATTGCTGAAGGAGGATTGTAGATCATTTCGAAGCTTGGATCTAATGTCATTCCCTTGATTAGTGATATCCCCTTTCAAATTGATAATTTGGCTTTGCAGATTCTTAATTTGCTCTCCTTGGGTTCTCATTAAGGATTCAACATCTTGATTTATGGGTGGGGTTTGTTGAGCGGGTGGGTGATAAGGATTAGAAGCTCTAGGTGGGATTTGGTTGCTTTTAGTATAGTTGTTGTTGGGATTGTGATTTTGAGGAGAAAAACCGGGTGAAAGATAGTTGTTTGACCGGTAACTTAGCAAATTTCGATCCCGTTGAGGTCGGGCTTGGTAATTTTCCGGTGAATAATTACCATAAGCCGCATACACGTTTTCCGGATTGCCTTGAGTAGAAGGACAATCAGTGTATGAGTGAGGACCGCCGCATGTCTCACAAGGATTTTCTACCGCTTTCACTTGTTGTTGTTGGTTTGTAGCGATAAGGAAGATATTTTTGTTCATTTCGGCCATCATGCGGGTGCATTCGGTCATGTCGGGGTTTGCTGAAGTAGAAGAAACATTGACTCTCGGGTTGTTCCTTGAAGAAGCGGAGGAATCCCAATTTTTGTGATGAGTAGTCATGTTCTCAATAAGCTCTCTACACTCCTCGGGTCTTCTTTTCATAAATGTGCCACCGGCGGCTGCATTAATCGTATCACGATCACGAAAAGTCAAACCGTTGTAGAAAGTATCAATTAAGGTCACGGGGAGCATGTTGTGGTTTGGACATCGATCGATCAAAACATTATATCTTTCCCAAGCATCAAAGAGAGATTCATCGGGTTCTTGCATGAAACCACTGATTTGATTTCGAAGGCTCGTGACCATAGATGGTGGAAAGTAGCGCGACAAAAATCGTTGAGTCATGTCATCCCAAGTATGAATGGAATTCTTCGGGAGACGATCAAACCATTTCTCGGCGTGGTGTGATAAAGTATGTGGAAAGAGTTGAAGGCGAAGGACATCCATAGTAGCACCGGGCAACTTCATGTTTTGGGTAATAGTAATGAATTTGTCGAGGTGCTTGTTGGCATCATCATCAGGCATTCCGCGGAATGGATTAGTTTGCACTTGTTGGATCATGTGATGCTTCAATGAAAACTCCGAAGCCGTGATTTGCATCGGCACAATCGGTCCTCCTCGTCCAAACATTGTGGGTTGAGAAAGCTCCTCCATTGTCCAAAGATCGGGCTGTGGAAGAACATTGTTGTTGTTATTGTTGAGGTGCGGTGGATTATTGTTGTTGTTCACACCTGCCATAGCTAAATCTTCACGAGTCTCGGGCTCTGGATAAGTAGAAGATCTAGTACGCATACACCTGCAAAGGCAAAAGAAAAAGATACCAAACACAAAGAGAATATATATACACTATAAAGAAAATAAAATCTTTTTGGATTTTTTTTTGAAAATTTTTAACTCATATGGATTTTTGAAAATTTTTAAGCAAGAAAATAACGCTCATGAATGAACGGATCCCAAAAAGCAACGCGTCTCTCACAGAAAACCGTTAATCTTCACGAAAAGAGCCGGCAGTGTTGCCATTTAATAACTTAGCTTTTTGCCAAGTAAAAAAATTAAGTTCGTTGAAGTGGTCTAATCAAATTGATCTCTGGTTTAACGTGCGACTCAGTTGTCTTTTGGTGGAAACAATAGTTGTGTCGTTGTAGTAAAAGGAAAGTGCAAAAACTTTAAAAGTAAACGGCGGTAATTTAAAGCTAAACCTAATTTAAAATAAATGACGAGAAATTAAAGCGAGACGAAAAGTAAATAACGCAAACTTAAATCTATCCTAAAGGCAACTTAAACTTAAGGCAAGCTTAAAATTAAAAGTGCGACTAAGTAAAAAGGCGAGAAAAATAAAGCTTAAGAAATTAAAAACATAAACTTAAAATAAACTAAAAACAGCTCATTCGGAATAAACCTTCGATCGGAATAATCACTCGTTCGGAATAATTCTTCTTCACTCGGAATAACTTGACAAATCCCTTGATCCGGAATAACTGTGCTTCGTTCGTAATAATCAAATCAAAACACTCATTCGGAATAACTAGTTCATCCAGAATAAACAAAACTCACCTTCATCCGGAAAGATTGCTTCATTCGGAATAATTTTGGTTCATCCGGAATAAGTTGCTTCATCCGGAATAATACCTTTATTCGGAATATATCTTTATCCGGAATGTTTGCTTCACTCGGAAAGATGTTTTCGTTCGGAATAATCAAGGAAAAGTGTTCATCCGGAATAAAACCTTCATTCGGAATAATCACTTATCCGGAATAAATCCTTTATTTGGAATATTCCCAACAACTCCTTTATCCGGAATAACTATTGATTCGGAATACCACACTGATCCGGAATGATTGCTTGGTTCGGAATATTATAGACTAAACCTTCATCCGGAATATTACCTTTATTCGGAATATTTGGTTCACTCGGAATAATACACTTATCCGGAATAACTGTCTGATCCGGAATAACGGCCTTGATCCGGAATATCTTGGGAAAACAAACAGCGAAGAACACGGGGAACAAAAAGGAAACGAACCTAGACAAAACTAATCAAATCAATCCAAAAGATTAAGCAAGACTAATCACAAATAATCAACTAATGATAATCTATCAATCCAAATCAATAAAACTAACAATAATAACCACAATAATCAAAACCCACTTGATCAAATTAAAAAAAATTAAAGAACATAAACATGAACACAAAGCATAAAGATTGAAGATTAATCAAGAAAGGAAGATAGGAGATTAACAATGAAAGTAAAGATTAACAACAATAAAAAGGAAACTTACTTGAAATTAAAGGTATTAAAAGTGCAAGACAATTAAGTAAATGACATGAATTTAAAGTGCAAGTAATTAAAATGGTGGAAGAACTAATTGTCACTATTAGCCAACAAAACTTAAAAATGAAGCTAATGACTCTATTTATAGGGGAAGAGGTGATTAGTGGAAGGAAACTTCCTCCTCTCTTTCTTCTTTCTTTAATTATCATTTAATCCTTCGTCTTTAGTCTTTAATCTTTTAAATTCTTCGACCTTTCAGACTTTGTCTCGGGATTACTTTAAACTCGTCTTGTGATTTCTTCATAAATTAGACTTGAGTTATTCGGCTTTATTAAACTTCCGTCTTTGGACTTTTTCTTCGATAAACCTTCAGAATAGGCCTTGGACTTCCGTTCTTTTGCACTCTTGATTTCTTGACTTCGTCTTTTGTCTTTTTCTTCGATAAAACCCCGTGAAAGCCCTGTTTTCTTCCCTTTAACATTTTGATCCTAAAATCACAACAAAAACACAAACCACGCATAATTCCGACATTTACGACATAAAATACACGTTTTGGATTGGTTATTATTGTAATTAAGTGGTAAAAGGATGGGTGTTTTCACACCTATCAGAAAGGATACCCCAAAGCCCGAAGTCCTTGTTCTATTTCATGAATAGGAAGGGTGGTATACCATCTGCATCATCAAGATGCAAAGCCTGGCAAACCAAGGCTTCAGTAACCACCCAAGTACGCCCATGAACAATAGCTGATAATGTAGTCACATTATTAATTGTTGAGGAACTGACTGTGTTCCAAAACTGCTTAATATGAGATGAGAGGAACATGAGAAAGAGCATACCTAATAGGAGATGCATTCAAATACGCCACCATCTGGGTGTATTGTGGAAACAGAGTATCATCAACGTCTAAATAAGCAATCATGTTGTGTTGACTCCTGAATCCCAATACCAAGTCACTTGGTTTAAATTTTGGTGCCATTGTTGAAGAAAGCTGTTTGTGTATATTGAGAAAGATGAATTATAGGAGAAAATTTTGTTAGACAAGAATATGAGATACCCTGTTTAAAAATAGGAGCCAAATATATAGGAGAGATAGGAACATGTGATTGGTCAAAAATTAGGCAACTATTTTCAAAATATAATGATGAAAATATTGAAAAGAAAATAAGTTATCCTTGTGCATTAATTAAAAGTTATCTGCTCCCAAAATTACGGCCTCAAAATTCGTCAAAAAGTAACAACTGGGTAGGTCCCAATGAGTGTCAACAGTCAAAAATAACCCATCAACGCCCAACGGCTATATTCTTGTCAACGTTTGCCAAAGCCATGTCAGCGTCTAAATTGGTCATAACAACGCTTGGAAAAATACTTGTCAGCGTCCAAAAATAAAAGTAATAAAAATGAAAAAGGACCTTAACAAACTAATTTATCCTAGTGAAGATAACCTATAAATTGATAATTATTATAGGGCGGCAAGCACTGTCCAGTTATGCACACTTGCTTATGCAAGATAGACATAACAGTCCTCTAGTGTCCCTTGCTAACGAAAATTCTTAACAATTAAGTTACCTCATAAAATTCCTTGTAACTCCCAGGTAAAACCCATTATAAAGCATTCCTAAGTCTCCCAACAGACCACATACAATTCTAGGCCAAAAATGTCTTGGCAGCATGCATAGTATATCAACTTTGCATGCTACAGTGCCTCATGATTTAGTAAACTAACTCATACTCACCTGTGGACACAATCTAGAATTATGATAAGAGTATTATAAGAATACCCAAAAGTCCTAAAGGTTCCTAAAACCTCCCCTTAAACTGTGATTCATATGTTGCCAAAAAATATACATGAACATAAAAATTTATGTCAAGATAGGAATATGAATATTCCAACCATCATCCATAAATGAAAACATGCTCAAATGATTCTCCAAGGATCCATAAGCAACTCTGTATCCAATGGCACAATGCTATCAACGCTTGCACACTTAGATCAAAAACCACAAAACTAACATTGTTGCTGACAACGTCACGATAACACTTGTCAGCGTTAAAGTAACCTTTGTCAGCGTTAGACAAATATAGTGGAAAATCTAACTTCTCAAAAAGACCAATAACAATGCATTATCCTGTACATACTTTTACAATAAGACCCCAAAACACATATTAAGTGAGATTGATCATTCCAATACTTGTTACCAAGTATTGAAACCTTCCAGCATCAAAAGGTTTAGTTAATAAATCAGACACATTTTCTTCTGTGTCAACCCTATCTGGTTGTATTAAACCCTTTTCAAAACAATCCCTTATAAATGATGTCTAATTTCTATGTGTTTTGTTTTAGAATGATGTACAGGATTTTTAATAATGCATATAGTGTTGTTATTGTCTACAAAAATCTTGGTATGCATGAAATTATACCCATAATCCAACAGCTGGTTCTGAATCCATGAGACTTGTCCACAACTAGCAGCTGCAACTACATACTCTGCTTCAGTTGTAGAATTGGCCACCACTGTTTGTTTCTTGCATTGCCAAGATATCAACCTACTCCCAAGAAACTGACATCCACCAGTTGTGGATTTTCTATCAAACTTTTCACCACCATAGTCACTGTCTGAATATGTAATAAGCTACATGGTGAATCTTTTAGATACCATAATCCTAGATCTGGATAACATCTAAGATACCTAAAGATTCTCTTGACAGCATAAAGGTGACATTCTTTAGGAGTCACTTGATGGCGTGCACATGCACACACAACAAACATGATGTCAGGTCTTGAGGCTGTGAGATACATCAATGAACCAATCATTGATCTATAGTGCCTGACATCCACATCTTTTCCATCTCCAAGTTTTCCCCAAGGGTGTTCCCTATCCATAGGAGTAGTAGCCCTCTTTTCATGTGGAGAAAAGCCAAACTTCTTCAAGATTTCTGCCACATATTTATCCTGAGAGATGAAGATACCATCTTCTTTCTGCTGAACTTGTAACCCTAGAAAGAAGTTCATCTCCCCCATTGCACTCATCTTGAATTTGCCTGTCATAAGCTTGGAAAAGTCTTGACTCATTTTTGGATTGGTGGAACCAAAAATGATATCATCTACATAAACCTGAACAAGTAAGACATCCTTACCAGTCTTCTTTGTAAATAATGTCTGGTCTATGGTGCCCCTTTTGAATCCATTTTCCACCAGATAAGTGGACAATGTGCCATACCATGCTCTTGGGGCTTGATGAAGTCCATACATAGCTTTCTTGACTCTATACACCTTGTCTGAATGTTCTGGATCTTCAAAACCAGGAGGCTGCATAACATACACATCTTCAACAATTGTGCCATACAGAAAAGCACTCTTCACATCCATTTGATAGACAGTGAAGCCTATGCAGGAAGCATAGGCTAGAAATATCCTTATAGCCTCAATCCTTGCAACTGGTGCAAAGACCTCCTCATAGTCTATCCCTTCCTCTTGTGTATATCCTTGAGCCACTAAACGTGCCTTTTTTCTGACCACAATGCCTCTTTCATCTTTCTTGTTTCTAAGAACCCATCTTGTCCCAATAGGTCTGACATATCTGGGACAATCAACCAGCTCCCAAACATCCTGAATAGCAAATTGGTGAAGCTCATCCTGCATTGATTCCACCCAACTTGGTTCTTTGAGAGCATCAAAAATTTTCTTGGGTTCCTGTTGTGACAGAAAACAGGCAAACAAACATGCTTGAACAAGAGGGGTATCAACCTTCTTGTGTATATTGGCAATAAATCCTCCAAGACTCTGATGAGATCTTCTAGTCTGAACAGAAGACATGACATCTCCAATAATTTGAGAAGTGGGGTGATTCTTCATTGTAGAAGTAAGAACTCCTCCCTCAAAAAGTCTGTTGTCTTCAATCTCATCCTCCAAGTTGCCAATATCATCTTTAGACTCTCTTCCATCAATATCTATATGAACCTCTCCACTTTTGTTTGAAGGTTCACCTTGTTCAAAATTAGAAGAGAAAATATGCTCAAAAGAGTTGTCAACGCCTGAACCAAGGTTGTCAGCGTTTGTGCCATCAACGCCTTAAATGGTGTTGTCAACGTTTGAGCCATCAACGCCTGAATTTGTCCTGTCAGCGCCAGATTTTCCTTTGTCAGCGCCTGAAGGACCATGCATGTTGTTAACTGGTGATACTTGGGGACCACCATTTTCCTTTCCAGCAGCAGCAGCAGCAGCAAAATCATCTGTCCATATGGTAATAGTGACATACTCAAGTATGGGAGATGACTTGTCTGCTTGTGATCCAACCTCTTTATTAACTTGTGTACCTGAAACATCAACAACTGGTTCTTCCACAACATTTGAAGTTACCTTCAGAATGTCTGGATTAGTAACAAGCATATAATTCAAATTCCTGGATAGAGGTTCCAAGTCAAACAACCAATTTGGACCACTTTCAGGATCACTAGGTTTACTTTCTAAAAACCTAACATGTACTTTCTCAAGTATACGTTTTTCCTTCTTAAGGTAAACCCTATATCCCTTACTCTGCATTAAATAACCCATGAAATAGCCTTCATCACCTTTAGCTCTAAATTCACCTAAGGCATCACCAGTATCCAACACAACTACATGACAGCCAAAAGGTTTAAGAAAACCAATATTAGGTTTCCTTCCCCAAAGTAACTCATAAGGTGTTTTGTTATGTATCTTGTTGACCAATGCTCTATTCTGAACATAACAAGCTGTATTCACAGCCTCAGCCCAAAAAGCTATGGGAAAGTGAGCATCAGCCAACATAGTCCTGGCTGCTTCAATTAGGGTTCTATTCTTTCTCTCAGCAAACCCCATTTTGTTGTGGGGTTCTGGCAATACTAAACTGCCTAGAAATCCCTTTCTTGGCACAAAAATCATCCAATAGCTTATTTCTAAACTCACCACCATTATCACTTCTAAGCATTTTAACTTCATTACCAGTTTTCTTCTCAATCTGATTAATAAAGTTAATTAAAGTATCAGCAGTGTCACTTTTTATAGCTAAAAAGAAAGTCCAAGTAAACCTAGAAAAGTCATATGTGATGACAAAGCAATATGATTTACCATTCAAACTCTCTATATTAGTTGGACCAAACAGGTCCATATGCAACAAGTGAAGTGGTTTAGAACTAGAGTGCACCTGTTTGGACTTAAATGAGACCTTGTGTTGTTTGCCTTTAAGGCATGCAACACAAGAGTGGTCATTGTGGAAAGCCTTTTAAGGCAAACCATCAACCAAGCCAAGTCTCACAAGTATGTTTATATTTTTAAAGTTAGTGTGCCCTAGTCTCCTGTGCCATAGATTACTCTCATCAACTGAAGCTTTAGCATAAAAACATGACATGTTATTATTCATCCTAATTCCATTAAGATTCACATTATAGATGTCCTTATGCCTAGGTGTTCTATAGTCAATAAATTTCTCATCTGAAATTTTAAAATCCTTGCTCAACACCAAGCATTCAGTATCAGTGAAAAGAACCTTATTTTTGTTATCACAAACTTGTGATACACTGAAAAGATTATAATCAAGTTCTTTTACCAGAAACACGTTTTCAAAACGCAATTTCTTGGTGAGAAGAGTTCCTTTGCCTGTGATAGTTCCATATCCGCCTCCAAAGTAAACTTTATCACCATCCTTAATGGGAGTGAAGTTATTGAGATAATCTTCCTTCCCAGTCATGTGCCTAGAGCATCCACTATCCCAATAGCCATAATCATTCACCTGTTTTTGAATGCCCTGCACATAAAGAAAACAAATTAGTTTTCTGTGGGAACCCAAGCCTGAGCAGACTTGGATTCATCTGGTTGTTCAAAAAGAACAGACTTAGTTCTCATAACAACCCCTTGTTCATCCCTTTTTGGATGAAACACCCCGTTAACCCCAATTGGTTTTGTGATGACCTTTAAAATATAGTTAAATCTGTTACAGGTCATAGAAATCCCATTAGAATTAGGGTTTTGATCTTGATTAGGTCTCCATGTCAAGCTAGAAGAAGCTTTAGACCCCTTTCCCTATGGTTGCAAATATTTAGGTCTGGCAACGTTTCTGTCAGCGTTTGATTTGGCCTCGTCAACGCTGAAATTACCCTTGTCAGCGTTGAACCTAGGGTTTGCTACAGGAACCCATTGCCTATTAGACCAGGTATTGGTCTTCTGAAAAGGTTTTTGTCCATGAGTGTTAGACCCTTTGGTAAAGAATGGGGCTGGTCTAACAACTTGTAGACTTTGCTCCACAAAATTTTTGGGTCTGATAGTGTTTGACCTTTTGTCAGCGTTGACCTTGGAAGCGTTGACACACTTATAGGCTAAATGTGAAAAGCTACCACAAGTGTAACAGGCTTTTCTAGACACAACTCTAGGTCTAGAAGAAAAGAAACCTGTTCCATTATCACTAACTTGGCTTTTTGGTGACCTAGTATTCCTATACATTTCTGCATACTTAATGTTAGGTTTTCTAACAGTGTTTGAGCCAAGGTCAACAGTCTTGCCAGTGATTGGGTTTGTTACTTTGATAGGGGTAGACTCATTTGGGCTATCACAAAGCATGCCACCCTTGACAAACAAGGTAGGGTTGGCTTTCTTCCATTCATCCAAATCAGTCAACTTTTGCCTATACTCTTCAACTGGGGTAAGAACTCTTGTGGAGGAATAAATTCCTCTTCTTGGAGTTTTGGTAAACCAGTCCAAGATAAGTCCTTTCTTTGGACACCATAGAAGTCCCCAGCTGGTGGTGGAACAACAGAATACTCTTTCATCCCAATCCCAGTCATGTCCCTAGAATCCCTCTGTTTGCTAACACATTCTCCTAGGGTTTGTGAGGCCTTATCAAATCTCTGAATTTTAAGGTCTACATTATCCTTATTCTTGATAGCCTCATCTAACTTAGCCTGTAATTCAGCATTGACCCTTTCCATGATGTTTCTAATATCATTACTAGCATTTAAATCATGTTTTAAGATATTTATTTTATCTTTTAAGTCAAGCTCCATTTTCTTATACTCAGAAACTGTCTTTTCAGACTGAGTGAGAGCAAGTTGATAGTTAGACAACTTGCATCTCTCAGTACTCACATCTCCTAACAATCTTAAAACCTCTTTGTTAAGTCTTTCAGTATTTAAACGACACCCCTTACTACAAAAAGCATCATCATATACCTCATTGTCTGCTGAAGATGAGGAGTGTGCCATGAGAGCATATTGAACATGCTCTTCTTCTTCTATCTCAGCAACCAAAGCTTTATCCTCTTCCTCATCCTTAGCCAAATAGCTCCAGTCCCATCCAATACCATCAATTTCTTGCACTACCACCATGGCCTTAGGATCCTGAGCCTTAACAATTTGGCTTGAGGGTTTTCCAGCATCAGATCTTCTTGGAGATCTGCATTCTCTCATAAAGTGCCCCATACGATGACAATTGTAGCACTCAACCTTGGATTATCAAATCCAGCAGTGTCCTTTGCATTAAAGGTCATCTTCTTCTTAAACCTTCTATTACATTTGTTTGCTCTTATACATGCAAGAGCCATGTTCCATTTAATATCCATCTCCTCCAAGTGCTCATCACTTATTTGCTCAAGGTCCTCATATGTAATCACTGAACCATTGGGCAATGAAGCAATGTATGCACACACAGTATCCAGATCCAAACCAGCAGGCTTAACTCTTGGTGAGTCAATTTTGTATCTGTCAGCGTCTGAATGTGAGGCGTTGACAGGATATGATCCAGGGTTGACACATGTTGATCCAGTAACTGGGTGCATGTATGACTCCTTCTGATCAAATTGGCCTTCACTATGTGAGAAGAAGGCCATGTTACTATTGGTAGACTTACTTCCATGATCCAAAAGAGTTTCATTCTCCAACAGCCTCAGTTTGTTGTAAACATCATCAAAAGTAGAACTTTTGTGAGTGTTGTTGGCAATTATAGATCTTGCCTCAATCTTCCACGCATCACCAAGGCTTTTAAGAAAAGTGACAATAATGTCAACATCACCAATTTGTGTCCCCATCAAGGACAACTTGCTTGTAATGTCAAGAAGTCTGCTTCTCACACTACTTAGCTTCTCATTAAGTTGAGACTTAAAAACAGCATACTCATATAAGAGTTGCTTCCTTTTCTCTTCCACAGTATCAACATTACCACCATATGCAACTTCAAGGGATGCCCAAAGATCTTTTGCAGACTCATAACCTCTGTATTTGTGCTGATTTTCTTGTCTCAAAGAGAGTTTTAGGATGCTTAGGGTTTTCATATCAACCCTTTTCTTTGCTATGTCATCAGTAGACACAGCTCTACCATCTTTAGGTTTTTCTTTCTTTTCTGCTTTAGAGCATCCTTGAACAGCTGATCTTGTAGCAATGGCATATGCAATCTTTTGAGCTTTATTGAATGTGTTTCCATATTCAATAATCTCCCAGAGAGTGTAGTCATGGATTTATAGATATTGCTCAAAGTTGAACTTCCATAGCTCAAAATTGTCTGCATCAAGCATGGGAATCTTGATGTTGTGGTTTGAGGAGGAGGAGGTTACTTCTGGAGTGGACATGATGTTTTTAGGGTTTTCTGAAAAATTAGGGTTTTGGTGATTTAGGGTTCTTGTGTTCTTTTAGATTAAAGTTTCTCAACAAGCTCTGATACCACTTGTTGATCCCAAACGTAGATCGATTTAGCTTGTGCAAACGAGATTAGATCAAGTTATACACGTAGAGAAACTTTGTTTATGTATAAAGTAATTTAAGTGTTATGCGGAATTAACACTTAAAAAAGAACACACAAAGTATGTAAAACAAACTTTCACTTGATTGATAATAACGAACTTGCTTACAATGAAAGTGTTTAACGTATGAAAACTTATTTGAAACATAACCTAAAGGTCTTCTTTTATAGACATAAGAAGCCTTGTACAAGAGTCTACGTATCAACTATTCTAGGTAAAGATAATTATAGAAAATATAATGTTGATCCTATATTTACTAGAAACAAACTAGAAACATAATACGCGTAGACCATATCTTTCTATCAGTGCTTGTATTCAACCTATCAACGCTTGACTTCTTCTCGTCAACGCTTGATCTGTCAGCGTTTGTTTTCTTCTTATCAACGCTTGTTTTCCTCTTGTCAGCGCTCAAATGGACTGGCTACATTTTATTCCCAACACGAGTATAAACAAATATTCTAGCATTATATTCCTAGATTTCCTTCTTACTTATGCTTAGTTAAGATGTCCTGTATATAAATCTAAGAATACGATTTTCTAGAGACGAACGACGTTGAAAAATAGAAGATGGTATTTTATCCCCAATAAAATACAGAATAATCTTACCAAGCATATGATTTATAAGGCCACTTGCCCTTACAAATCCTAGTCCACTGATCTACTATGTTGAAAATCCGACACCAGATTGTGCAAATTTCTGTGTGATTCAGGGTGCATTTCTTACACAGAAGAAAATTTCCATCATATTCACAGTAGGTTGGATTTATAATCCTATGTTCTGGTTTACTAGACTCTACGGACGTTTATTCACTGCCGAGTTTACGCTCAAGATTTTTCTGATTTTTGCACAGGATTGTGCTTAATTACCTTGTTCATTAACTTTTGGAATATGTTAATGACTTCTTACAATAATTTGAGATTTTGGAATTAGTAATCTTTCCTTAAAATCTCTGATAAAATTACTTACAAAATATTCTGATGAAGTTTTCTTAACAGAATTACAGATGAAATTCCATGACATAATTCCATGATAAAATTTTCTGGTGAAACCTTTTATCTCTCTATGGAATAGGATCTAACTATACTAACTCTTGAAATTTCCTTGTGTATGTCTCGATGTTAATTACTTTTATCATTAGATAGCAAAGTTCTTCTTTTCATCTTCTCGATAAGAAATATTTGAAATTTAATCAAGCGATATCACGAACTTCTTTTATCTCAATGGGTTGAGTATAAAGAATTTACCAAGATAACTGATGAAGTGCTATCTTCTTATAGAAAGCTTCATTTTATAATTTCAAATATGATAGGAAACTGAATTGGCTTTTTCAATCCAACGGGTGGTACTAATAGCATCTTTTCTTCCTTGTATATCAAAAACTAACTAGTCATCGAGTCTTCTTCCGGGTAATACTTCTTATTGACAATTTTTAATTGCAGGATTGCAGTCATGTTATTCGTCAATTCTTCTTCAAATGCTTTTAGGGTTTAGAATGAGGAGAAAGAATAGAAATAATTCAGGATCCAAGGTACACTCATATCAGAAAACTTTTTTCACATATGTATATGGAATGGAGGAACATAACGGAATATGTAAAAACTCGTCTTACAGAACAAGCTTCTCTTTTACATTTCATATATTCTACAAAAGAAACTTTTGATAGATAAAAGCCGAGAATAGAATATTTCTAGAAAATCTTTCTTCAAACTTGCGGGGTATGTTCAACTTGATAGTTATCATTATCATAGAAGATAACAGAAATTCTAAAAATATATACTTTATCAAGGATATGCTTTTCTTAGAATTAACACAATTTTATTCATAATCATTTATGAGAAATCCAAGAAATAGGGGTTTCTTACTCCTCAAAAATGAATATGAAACGAGAAGATGAGAAAACACGACTTTTATTTATTAACAACTTGTCTTGTTTAAACTTACAGGACAAGCTTCTCTGTTAACATAAAAGTAAAGACATAAAGTTGAAACTATTTACAACTTAATAGTCTAATGTTTTCATCTTTCCTTCTTGAGTTCTTAGATGGTACCAAACAGACTTCGTATATTGGCTCGATGTCTAATTTAAATGTCCTCAATGACTAACTCAAGTGTATGAATCTTTAGTCGAGCTTGAACAATTTCTTCATAGTGTATCATTTGTCTTCTCCACAACTTAGCCTTGATTTCTTCAAAATATCCTTTTAACTTTTTAAAATCTCGTTGTATAATTCTTCGGCCTTTCCAAAGCCCTTCAACTTTATCTTCAGCATCTTCAATACGGTTGGGATAGGGTAGGACATCTATAAGTTATTGTTCATAGGTATTTTTAGGTAAGTTTTCAGATATAGGTGATGGTTTATTAATAGGGTAAGGTGATAGAAAATTCTGGTGTCGAGGTGAAAAATTCATTTCTTCATTATATGCCCGTACAACTTGCATATAGCGGTTGTTATCAAAAGGTAAAACGGATTTTGGGATTTTCTGGTCTTTGGGTGTATTTTTTGAACAATCCATATGATACTTTGGGAAATCATCAAGAATACTTGCAGAACGCTCATCTTTGAGAATCCGATAAGATGATAGTAGGAGAGAGACAGGGATACCTATTTCTAGAGACGTAGATAAATCCTAACTTATTACTTACTCATAAGTACTTACACATAAATATGGTATCATTTACACATTGTTCTACAGGATAGTAGGCAAATATTACCTCATTCTTGTAGCAGCACTGACATTGGCACGGAGGACTTTCTTGAAATTATTTTAAAAGTAGTTATAGTCAAGATTTTAATTCTTGTTCTATATAACCATGGCTCTAAGTACCAATCTGTAACACCCCCATTTTACCTTTACGCAGCGGAACATTGATCTGGGGTATTACTTCATAGAACACAAGTCATAATAATAGAAAAACAACTCAAAAGAGTGATGAAATAAAGTTTCTTTATATTTCATTGAAAATCAGAGTTTTACAATATGAGGTTCCCAAAATCTAGAATAATTTTAGTCTTGTGCCTCTTCATGCCATCCTTGTGCTGCTTCATGCTATCAGTCACCATTTATCTGAGATGTATGCTTAAAGTCAACACAAAGGTTGAGTGAATTCATAGATTTGTAATAACAGTTTTTGAATACAAGTATGTTCTCCGGGCTACGTTGTTATAAACCCACATAAAATAGTCATCATACTGCACTATGCTCATGCACCACTACTTGACATACAAAAACCAACAATTGCCCTTATGCAGGCAGTTTGCCAAACTCCTGAGTGAAGCAAAATAAAGTGTATCTGTTTAGCCTAGGTAGGAACCTTCAGCTGCTAGCAAGCGCGACTTGCCCAGATAGGGGATGTCAAACCCCAAATAGTACTATTCACGATATTAGCGGTCATTTTCAAGAAATGATTAGCGTTCACGATAAAAAAGGGACTTAATGGCAGTAGTAAACATAGTGTCTGATAACGCCTCATTTATACATGTTTGTAATGATGCATTTGTCCTTGTTTGCTATGTAAATAAATAAATTATGTGTTGAATTGATACTAATAAAGGATATTGTTTGTATTGTAGCTAAGGAAGAAACCATGAAGGAAAAGAATAAAGAAATAAAGAATAAAGGGGCTAAAGATGGAATTATGCTGAAATGGAGCCAAAGTGCGGCGTACAATTGGAAAAGTGCGGCGCACATTCAAAGTACCCCGATTTTGTAGAATTACAAGAAGTGCGGCGCACAAACGAGAAAGTGAGCCGCACATTTACACCTGAAGAAGTGCGGCGCACAATTGGGAAAGTGCGGCGCACATTTTGCTGCAGTTACATAATTAAGTGCAATTATGCATGGCTATTGTAAAACCCGTATTTAAAATTTAGAATATTAAATACGCAGTCTCGACTATTATAAACTATATACATAATTATTTAGAAAAATAATGATTATGAACGTATTATTATATAGAAAAGAGACGTTACAGAAAACTTAAAACGCGAGAATTAAATACGAATGTGCGTAGATAAATTAAAAAAAAAAGGGATTGGTTATAATCATATGTCTTACAATTTAATAATAGCCTAGGCCCGGCCCATTTTCAAAATAAACTAACAAAACCCTCATTTCCATTTCATTTCTCCAAGTTAGAAAAAAATAAAACCCTAATAGGGTGTGTATGTAGCCGCCGGCCACAAGGAAGAAAATGTGAGAAGAGCTTTGAGTTTTTTTTCTTTTACCTCGATGTGCCATACATCTCGTGTCATTGCTCCGTACATTAATGTCATGAGGTACATTTTAAATCTTATATAAATCATGTTGCGCATCATTTTTTTTAATGCCGAGTAATGGTTGTCAGTTTCATGGGTTTAGTATAATTCTACATTATGCCTTGCATTATTATATGTTATAGTATGCATATAAAGTAACAAGAATTGAAATGAAGCGGTAATTCACATGTTGTGAACGTCAAGTTTTAGCATGAATTTTGCATCAAAAATGAGGTAATAAAATAAGAACATTATCTATAGAAATAAAAAGCTTGTAAGTTTTGTTAGTGAATAAGAAGCAGTATATGGAATTTGGTTATTTTATTTTCGGCTTAATAAAGAATGGACTTATAGATTATCGGCTTATTTACGGCTTATTGAACCGGTTTAATTCGGCTTATTTTAGACTTAATTAATTTGGGCTTAATTAAATTAGCTTAATTATTTTATTATAAGGTAATCATGGTTTAATTAAATTAAAACTATATCTTAATTTAATTATACAAGTATAACTTATAGTAAAGTATTATTAATATTGTTCAAGCTTTATTGTTAATTAATAATCCTTAATAAACCATGGATTACATTATCAATTAATAATTATCATGTTAAGGCTAAAGTATTTATTTTTTAATAAACTTTACTATTATGATAATAAATTATCATGACTTATAACATATGATCAATAAGCACTAGCTTATATTTTAGACTTATTAATCCAACTTATTTCTATTTTTGGAAACTTTCTATTTTTGGAAACCTGCTACTTTTAGAAAGTTACTTATTATGACACTACAAGTATAGTAATAAACTAACACATGAAATACAAGATAACATTTAAAACAGTAAAACATGACAAGAACATATAAAATAAGTTAAGAAAACACAGAATCACTAACACACTCAGTAATCAGACAACTTATTTCGCGTCCATTATTTATGTAGTAACTGTGAAGTCGGAGTAGATCTTTGAGCTTTCGCTCTTATTTCATTGCTGGACACGAGGTACGGATTTTCTGTCCTTTCAGTAAGGACTTCCTTTCATATGCATGATTAGGATTCCCCGTCTGCAGCTAAACGTTTTCCCCAGTATGTGTTTAAGCTTATCAGTAATCATGTTAATAACTAAATAAATTGCATGAGCATTATATACAAGCATGACCAGTTTATGTACTAGTTACGGAGGTACTGTAACCATGGCACTAGAGGCACTGGTGTCGTGACTCACATGTAGGAGAGCGATATCATGCATCGTCCCTTCACGTTTTGGCCATTATTATTATCATGTCATGTGGGGCGTATGGATGCATCCTAGGCTTATCAGTTTACAAGTTATCAGGGTGAATGTGGGGTGTGCTCTACATCCTTCACATTGGAGCTGATCCCTCCACCCAGCAAGTATTTAGAGGTCACCCCTCTACAGTTATTTAGAGGTCACCCCTCTACAACATGATGAGGCCACCCTTCCAGTTATTCATGCACCGTTGTTACAACACATGACCTATATAAGCTCTGGCAATTAAAATACAGTAAATGCATGTTTTCATATTTAATAGATAACAGTTCAGCTTTATTATATATAAATCAGACTTTATAGATTGTACACAGATTTCTGCTGAAACTTTACTTATCAGTCTTACAGCTCCAGTATTTTATCATCTGTTTCATTTCAGTAATTCCTTATCATGCTTTATATCCGTTCACTGAGCGTTATGCTCAGTCGTAGTTCTTTCATGTTCTAACGGCAGGTACACTAGGACGCTCTTAGGATTCTGATAGCATGTGCATTGAAGGAAGCTATCCGGACTTCTTACTTTATGCACTTCTTTCATTATTCTGCTTATTTGGACATTGTTTAGTCATTTCCTTAAGTATTTTACTTTTCATGTTTTGAGCTTATGTTTTGGAGTACCGATGTTTGATTCCGGTATTTCCTTTATGGTCAGTTAATATTTTAGGACATTTACCTTATGCTTTGATGACACGCCATAAATACACGTAACGGTCCACTTATCGAATGTGGTGTGTGCTCTACATCCTTCACATTGGAGCTGATTGTAAAACCCGTAAAAATAAGGTCATAATTTAATTCTACTTTCAATTATTTTGAAGTATTTTATAACGTTAAATATTATTATGTTTAACGGTTTAAGTTGAAACCGATATTAAATATTATATTTTAATATTTTGACGAGTAACGAGGACTACTAGTGATCGCGATACCGACGGATGCCAAAAATTTTATATTTTATTATCGATCGTTTCGATATTTAATATTTTCGACGATGTCGTTTTAATTACGTATCGAGTCGTTATATTATTATTTTTCGTGTGCGTTTAAATTTTTAAAAAGTATTTTTACGAAACCCGAGTCTCGTAAATATTTAAAAATTTACAATTTACATTTTCTACCCTTTTAAACTATTTTATTCCATTTTGGACCAAAACTATCACATATTGGCAAAACTAGCCCTCCACCCACCATATAAAAGGATTTTCTTCCACTAATTTTCACATAGTTAATATAAACAAAATTTTTTTTTCCTCTCTCTTCTTTTTCTCTTACAAACCATGACCCCTCTTTCATACAAAACAAAACTTTGATCCAATTTTACTCAAAATATATTATGATCTAACCAAAAATAATTGAAGACCACATCCTAGAATTTGAAGGGGATTATTTTGATACCATTTTCATCAACATGCATGAACTTTGAAATTTTGATCAAGAATCTTGGTGAGTAAAGTTGTTAGATGATGTTGCATGTGATTATCTAGTGATAATCACGTGTAGATCATGTTATTTTTGTAAAGAAAATATATTTTTGATTTTGGGTTTTTGATTTTGATGATGATACAAGTGTTAGGATTAGATTATGATGATATTAGGGGCTTAGAAGGATGATACAAGTTGTTGGTTTTAATCAAAAACTTGATTTTGTATGGTTTTTAAATGGCCAATTTTAGGCAGTAGGTTTGAGGTCATTTTTGAGGGTCTTAAGTCTGAATATAGGATGATATGATGAGATTATGTTGTGGAGAATTTCGTTAGCTTCGATTTGATATAAAGTAGGCCTTCCAACTCCAAACGAGGTGGAAGTTACACTAGTTTGATTTTCGTGTACCGGGAGACGAGTGTTGACACAATCCGAAAATTGTTGTCGATATTTGGATCGAATCTCGGGGACTATAAAATGAGTTTCAAAATGATTCAAGGGCTGTTCTCAGGCTCCAAGTTTAGCATTTTGAGTCTATTTTTAGAATCAAGTGGCGGTTTTACAAACGGAGTTGTTTAGAATGGTCAAAATGGTTTCGTAAGTCAAGGTCGCTAAACTGTCCGGATTTTGTGATTCAAAGATGAGTCGGGCAGGGAACTTTAGAAGTAAAATCTTTTAATGGGCTCTTAGGAGGACTTTCTACATATAGTAAGTGAGTTCTCTGATTAGTATCATAAAAAGTTGATATGTCTAAGTATGGGAAAACGGCTTGGACATTCGGTATGTTCCGGCAGATTTTTATTAAAGGCGTAGAATAATAAAATGAATATATAGGAGAGTGTAATAGTATCACTTGTATCGTTTTCTCTCGATTTTGTCGTGATTTTATGAGTCGAGTTTTATATTCTTATGTATGGGTTATTTCTCGAGTCTATTATTAATGAACGCACCTCATTTGATAGGTTGCGGTTCTCGTGTTTGAAAGGCATCATCTATCGTCGGCGATCGTCTCATTACCACTATTGGCTAAGGTGAGTCTATAGCCTCGCTTTATACTAGTTATTAAATGATTTTAAACCCGCGAGGGGGAATACATGTTTTATAAACTTAGAACACAAGATTTTTATGGTATGCTTTGTCCCTCTATGAATGGACCCGTGGTTGCCTTTAAATTGCATTAAGTGATTGCCTTTGTTAAAACCTCAATTATGGACCGTTAATTAACCTATGATGGGTTAACCGCTAGTACAATTAATAGATCTATGGGGGAAGCCGCCCCGGTTCAGTTTTTGTGGACTTGTCATAGAAGCTTAGGCCCGACCTCCACACTGTTTGAGCATATTGTATTGAGAAGTCAGGTATACGGCAATGTACCAATAATCTGGAGGTAACCGACAATTAATAAATCTCTCGTCTTATTAGACTGATATGGGAGTGTCTAAGGGCTCGGTTCCATGAGCTTATTGCAATTTATGCTATATACAATTATCATTGTTGATGCAAATTATTATTTGATGCTTATAAGCATGCCACAAACTTATAATCTTTGCTTGTGTTCAAATTGATTTCATAAACCTATAGATTCACTCGGCATTTTTGCTGATTGTTTTACTCACATGTATTTCAGGTAATCAAGAAGTGGAAGCTTGGAGGTCACGAGAATGAAGTTGTGCACTGCTATGTTGTTCAAACTCTTTGATTTATTTATCGTTCCATTTTTAAAACAAATTAAAATGTTGTTTTAACTTATCTTTTGGTAATGATTACTTGGGACTACGCTACTGTGACAAATGTTTTAGGAACGATAAATTTGAAACGTCTCTTTTCGAGTCGTTCTTTATAAATTATGTGTTGTTGTATCAACCCAAAGATGTATTCCGCTGCGTGTAAATTTGGGGGTGTTAAAGATTGGTACCAGAGCCATGAGTTATAGAGAACTAGGTCTTTATTTTAAAAACCTAAACTATAACTGTCAGTTTTTATTTTTCAAAGAGTCGGTGCACATAACTTCGCGTGACTTCAGGTTCAAGCTACTTCTGGGATTACCACTTTAGTATGCGTTATTACGTATACTTTATTGGCAAGTATTTATAAATAAATGCTATGATCCATTTATGGATATTTATTTATATCTAGGATCCCTTTTATCGATATATATTTATGTCGTTAAACTTTTCGATAAAAGTTTATCATTTATTATTGATTAACTTAAATAAATACAATGAATTTTCAAGATCTTTCTGTATTTATTTTTGAAGTATTTAAATTGCTTTTATTGCAAAATTTTACATTATGACCTTACATACCTTCATCTGCGCGCGTTACTTTCATTGTTTAACCCTTTGTGATATCTATAGATATCAAAATCGTCTTCCGGCTGTTTGTGCTTGGACGTCTAGAAACATAATCTCTAGACCATTGTGTAGCAATGTGTCCTTGGAATAGACTAACCGCTATTGTGTGAATCACACATTTTGAAACATTTCTTAAAATAGTGTTGAATAATACCATGGTTTTTCATAATATTTTGTTGATTTTTATTATCGTTTTACACGACATGCGAAGATTTAATTCGTTGACATTTATATGTATCGACTCCGAAGTGTATTGTTCACTTATATCTCGGTAACGTCATCGTTATTTTATAAATCATCGTCTAGATTATGGAACTAGAATTGGAATACGATTTTACTTATATAAAATTGTATCATTTGTTTTTCATTAACCTTCTCGCTCCCGGAGTGTAGCATGTTAATGTTCCATTCTTTTCATGTTATGTTTTGTGTTTTTGACAATCGTGGCACCAAGGAGATTTGCCTACATTGCATTTTGAAATCTACATTACGAACGTCTTTCACCGTCTTGCTTCCTAAATTTCGTGTTGAATACCTTGAAGCATTTTCTGTCATTCATCATGCTATATTTTATTTGATGCTCATTACGAGATTTATTTTTCGTTGTTATAAAATCCACAAGACATGTGTGTATATATGTATATATTTTGAGCCGTTAAGAAGCGTCGAAAAATACACTTTATGCAGAAACTGTAGGGGCAGTATAAACAGGTCAAAACTTAAAAGTAAAACCTGCGTTTTTAAAATAAAATAGTCAAACTTGCACAGAACTTGCAGGGGTATTTTGGTCATTTTACATTGGTTTTCAGGTCTCGGGTAAAACTAGAAAGTCGTCTGGAACGTCGTTTTGCATCAAAATGCTTTAGACTCTGAGTCTTGGAGATGTCGTTTATCGGGTCAATTAATCGGCTCATATTTAAAAGTCAAATCTGATTGAAAATTCAAAACATGGGTTTTAAACGTTTCTAAGCAGTTTTGAGTTCATTTGAGATCGTAAAATTTTAACGAATATTATTTTACAACTAACTAATACTAGTTCCATGTGAAAATGTTTAAAAAAAAAATAAAAAAAATAGAAACATTACAGGATTAGTAATTACCGGATTAATTTGTAATTTGAAAATGAATAATATACTTTCATAAAAGCATGTTGTGTTGAGTATCTTACATAGAATACACATATGGATTGATTTATTCTTTTTATATATATGACTCATTTGTCATTCGATGTTATTTTATTTTTATTTTCTTCTAACCTTCCACTGATTTGGGTTGAGTTTTGAAGTTTTGCCTTCACATTCTTCGTTGATATTCTTATCGCGTGTCTCATGGCGCTTTCGTCTAAACCTTATAACCTTTTGAAAACTTAACAACTTGTAACCATTTCATTGGTTGTTTTATGAGCTACTATTTGCCACTTTTTGCAAAACTTTGACTACTTTATACGTTGTCATAATGTCATATTATAAATAAATCTGATATTGTTTTACGATTATTTTCACCAATTATTTTTACTTTGGTCTTATAAAATACTTTTCGTAAGATTAAAAGTTGCTTATTAAGTATCTCACAAATTACTTGTATCCTATAAATTTATAAACTATTTTTAAATTCTATTTTACAAATGGCATGGTTTATATATAAACATAAGAAACGTAATACTTTTCCACGAAACTGAGCACTGCATTGCTATTCCTAAATTATACATGGCCTGATCACCTATGTCTAATTTAGATGGAGCCATGCTAGGCTGAATAGTAGTCCACTTAAAAATCTTGATAATAATCAACTATTTACTTGTATTTATGATAAAGATAAATAAAATGAAATGAAATGAAAAGTAGTTTTAAAAACCTTTATATTTCATGCAAGTAGCGCAATTTCTATGCATCCGCATATGTTTTCTTACCTTTTCTTGAAAGAATTACGCGCTTACGAATACATTTTTACTCGATGATTGTTTTTCCACTTGTTACTTCATTTTGTCTTATAACTGATTTATTTTGACTATTCGTCTAATTACTGACTGTTGATAAATGACTTGAAAGTCTCGAGGTTTTATCCTTCCTTCTTGTCCAATCTTATTTATATACGACTGGGTAGATCTTTGGAATGTCTCCGCACGTGAATAATGAATTATCATTAGAGTGATTTCCGTATATCCGGGATGACGTCCGCCACTCTCGTTTGTCTCGAAATCCACTCTTGTGAACCGTGCTTTGACTTCTATCTTTAAACACTAACATCGTTCATTTGATTTGTTTTAATTACAAGTGATTATTAGAAATTTTATGTATTAAAATTTTTGTATGGATCTTCTTTCCGATCATGTATCGACCACCGCTAAGTTAACGAGCTGATATTGGTGAACCATCAACCGCACTAACAAAAATTGACAACTTGTTTAATCTATTATTTCTTATCGTCTTACCATCAACGTCTTTATCTTATTATTCTCTTTAAGAATTCATACGACATTTGTTTCGTTCCGTTTTGTACCGCTAATTTCGTACCAATTGTTGACCATTATTCCCATTCGTATTCGTTTGTTATTTTGTCACATTTCGAAACCCGAATATATCCCATGTTTATTTTGAAATAATAAACACCTTTATGTATTTCTACAACGTATTATAAATTTTTTTATAGAACTTTTGTACATTTTCCAATGATTTTCAATTATCGAAATAACCATCATAAGAAAAAGGTCAAATTTATACATCATATTTTGTATAACTAAACTAATGTTTAAAATGAAATTATGCTCTATCTTTTGAACTAATTGACTTATCATACTTCACTTTAAATGTAATGAAATTACTGATTTAATTTACATTACTAATAATGATCTAATTTGGAAATTATATTTTCTAATTGTAACCATCAATACGAGTTTAATTAATAAATTCATGTCATTCTTTCAAAGTTTCTTAAGACAACCAAAATAAATTATGAAGCTATTTAACTTCTATTTTTAATATGTCATCTTTATCAAGAAGGTACCTAAATTGAGTTTTAAGGTAATACCAAATCCGGGACGGATAATTGTGACAAATGTTACTTTAATGTTAATATTTAATTCTTTCTTCGCTCTCATTTTTCTAGTATTGTGAATTATTATGTTTTACGGTTACGTGAGTCGAGATCCCTCGTCGATCGTCAATCTTAAATCATTTTACCACATCTTGCCCGTTTATGCGTTTATTGAATTCATTTTTTATCGCGTTTTGTTCCTCGTATTGAAGATCACTAATTTATTCTGAGTTTAAAATGAATCTCGGGAGGCAGTGTATAAGAAGAAACTATAAGTGTCACCAGGATTTATTGGTGTACTTGTGGAATGATTATGGACCAAATCTCTTAATGAATGGAGTTAATAAATTTTTTACAACCTCGAGGAGTATGTTGAAGCTAACACCGCAAGTGGAAAGACTCTGGAAATCAAGTGGTTATTATCAAGGGTTCGTTCAAGGTTTTCTCGATGATTAACGATGGAGATCTATACTCGATGTTTATGTTCGACCTTTTCTTTTATGTACTTAATGATGTGTGATCTAGTCAATTGATCGTAAGTTGTGAGAACTTGAGACGGCATCATCCGATGACGTCCGATTATGTAGAATACATATTATGAAATATCTTTTTGACTTTCAACAACGATGTTTATTGAGTCTTTAATGCGCGTTGGCGAAAGTGAGATGGTGTCTTTGTATTATCTTTTGAGTAGGGACCCGCGTGTGAGCACCCTCCGACGACGAAAATGTTTTCTTGTTAGTTCTTTTTGATGTGTGTCCATGACTATCCGGCCGATGGATATCCTTTAATTTGCAACCTTCCTTTTTACTGGACTTACCCGAAAATCCTGTCATCTATTCTTGTCGTCGAACGAGCTTCGTGTGATTCATAAAATTTTCATGTGTCAAGTTTGACGGGTGACTGGTGGATAAGGATTTATTTATTCCTTTATGGTGAGATACAACTTGACGACAAGTTACGTTTTGTAAAAGAACCAGTGGAGATCGTGGATCAAGATTCACGTAGGAACGTGAAGACTTATTTATAAGGAATGCCCTCCTCTTTCCGGGTAGTGAACAACTCGTGTATGAGGCGAGTTGAGCGCCGGGACGTCGCTCCCTTAAGGTGGTGAGGATGTAAAACCCGTAAAAATAAGGTCATAATTTAATTCTACTTTCAATTATTTTGAAGTATTTTATAACGTTAAATATTATTATGTTTAACGGTTTAAGTTGAAACCGATATTAAATATTATATTTTAATATTTTGACGAGTAACGAGGACTACTAGTGATCGCGATACCGACGGATGCCAAAAATTTTATATTTTATTATCGATCGTTTCGATATTTAATATTTTCGACGATGTCGTTTTAATTACGTATCGAGTCGTTATATTATTATTTTTCGTGTGCGTTTAAACTTTTAAAAAGTATTTTTACGAAACCCGAGTCTCGTAAATATTTAAAAATTTACAATTTACATTTTCTACCCTTTTAAACTATTTTATTCCATTTTGGACCAAAACTATCACATATTGGCAAAACTAGCCCTCCACCCACCATATAAAAGGATTTTCTTCCACTAATTTTCACATAGTTAATATAAACAAAATTTTTTTTTCCTCTCTCTTCTTTTTCTCTTACAAACCATGACCCATCTTTCATACAAAACCAAACTTTGATCCAATTTTACTCAAAATATATTATGATCTAACCAAAAACAATTGAAGACCACATCCTAGAATTTGAAGGGGATTATTTTGATACCATTTTCATCAACATGCATGAACTTTGAAATTTTGATCAAGAATCTTGGTGAGTAAAGTTGTTAGATGATGTTGCATGTGATTATCTAGTGATAATCACGTGTAGATCATGTTATTTTTGTAAAGAAAATATATTTTTGATTTTGGGTTTTTGATTTTGATGATGATACAAGTGTTAGGATTAGATTATGATGATATTAGGGGCTTAGAAGGATGATAAAAGTTGTTGGTTTTAATCAAAAACTTGATTTTGTATGGTTTTTAAATGGCCAATTTTAGGCAGTAGGTTTGAGGTCATTTCTGAGGGTCTTAAGTCTGAATATAGGATGATATGATGGGATTATGTTGTAGAGAATTTCGTTAGCTTCGATTTGATATAAAGTAGGCCTTCCAACTCCAAACGAGGTGGAAGTTACACTAGTTTGATTTTCGTGTACCGGGAGACGAGTGTTGACACAATCCGAAAATTGTTGTCGATATTTGGATCGAATCTCGGGGACTATAAAATGAGTTTCAAAATGATTCAAGGGCTGTTCTCAGGCTCCAAGTTTAGCATTTTGAGTCTATTTTTAGAATCAAGTGGCGGTTTTACAAACGGAGTTGTTTAGAATGGTCAAAAGGGTTTCGTAAGTCAAGGTCGCTAAACTGTCTGGATTTTGTGATTCAAAGATGAGTCGGGCAGGGAACTTTAGAAGTAAAATCTTTTAATGGGCTCTTAGGAGGACTTTCTACATATAGTAAGTGAGTTCTCTGAGTAGTATCATAAAAAGTTGATATGTCTAAGTATGGGAAAACGGCTTGGACATTCGGTATGTTCCGGCAGATTTTTATTAAAGGCGTAGAATAATAAAATGAATATATAGGAGAGTGTAATAGTATCACTTGTATCGTTTTCTCTCGATTTTGTCGTGATTTTATGAGTCGAGTTTTATATTCTTATGTATGGGTTATTTCTCGAGTCTATTATTAATGAACGCACCTCATTTGATAGGTTGCGGTTCTCGTGTTTGAAAGACATCATCTATCGTCGGCGATCGTCTCATTACCACTATTGGCTAAGGTGAGTCTATAGCCTCGCTTTATACTAGTTATTAAATGATTTTAAACCCGCGAGGGGGAATACATGTTTTATAAACTTAGAACACAAGATTTTTATGGTATGCTTTGTCCCTCTATGAATGGACCCGTGGTTGCCTTTAAATTGCATTAAGTGATTGCCTTTGTTAAAACCTCAATTATGGACCGTTAATTAACCTATGATGGGTTAACCGCTAGTACAATTAATAGATCTATGGGGGAAGCCGCCCCGGTTCAGTTTTTGTGGACTTGTCATAGAAGCTTAGGCCCGACCTCCACACTGTTTGAGCATATTGTATTGAGAAGTCAGGTATACGGCAATGTACCAATAATTTGGAGGTAACCGACAATTAATAAATCTCTCGTCTTATTAGACTGATATGGGAGTGTCTAAGGGCTCGGTTCCATGAGCTTATTGCAATTTATGCTATATACAATTATCATTGTTGATGCAAATTATTATTTGATGCTTATAAGCATGCCACAAACTTATAATCTTTGCTTGTGTTCAAATTGATTTCATAAACCTATAGATTCACTCGGCATTTTTGCTGATTGTTTTACTCACATGTATTTCAGGTAATCAAGAAGTGGAAGCTTGGAGGTCACGAGAATGAAGTTGTGCACTGCTATGTTGTTCAAACTCTTTGATTTATTTATCGTTCCATTTTTAAAACAAATTAAAATGTTGTTTTAACTTATCTTTTGGTAACGATTACTTGGGACTACGCTACTCTGACAAATGTTTTAGGAATGATAAATTTGAAACGTCTCTTTTCGAGTCGTTCTTTATAAATTATGTGTTGTTGTATCATTGTTTAGCACCCAAAGATGTATTCCGCTGCGTGTAAATTTGGGGGTGTTAAACTGATCCCTCCACCCAACACAGTATTTAGAGGTCACCCCTCTACAGTGATTTAGAGGTCACCCCTCTACAACATGATGAGGTCATCCCTCCAATTATTCATGCACCGTTGTTACAGCACATGACCTATAAGCTCTGGTAATTAAAATACAGTAAATGCATATTTTCAGATTTAACAGATAACAGTTCAACTTTATTATATATAAATCAGACTTTAAAGATTATACACATATTTCCGCTGCAACTTTACTTATCAGTCTTACAGCTCCAGTATTTATCATCTGTTTCATTTTAGTAATTCCTTATCATGCTTTATATCCCTTCACTGAGCGTTATGCTCAGCCGTAGTTCTTTCATGTTCTAACGGCAGGTACACGAGGACGCTCTTAGGATTCTGATAGCATGTGCATTGAAGGAAGCTATCCGGACTTCTTACTTTATGCACTTCTTACATTATTCAGCTTATTTGGACATTGTTTAGTCCTTTCCTTTAGTATTTTACTTTTCATGTTTTGAGCTTATGTTTTGGAGTACCGATGTTTGATTCCGGTATTTCCTTTATGGTCAGTTAATGTTTTAGGACATTTACCTTATGCTTTGATGACACGCCATAAATACACGTAACGGTCCACTTATCCAAGTAGGGTGTTATAATTATGGTATCAGAGCGATAGGTTCGGCCTGTAGGCTCTAAAATTTGACCTGTGACTAGTGGGTAGTCACTTGGATCTTCCCAGATTTTGGCGTTGTTATCTTTTGTTAATATCATAAGATTCAAGCTAACAAGAGGTGATCCGGAGGTCGGGGAGGATAAAAGGATTATTTAGACATTTTTAGAGAGAGAAAGTAAAGCTTGAATGTAGTGTGTGTATTTAGAGAGAGAAGTGAAATACACAATAAGAGAAAACCTCACCCCTTCATGGAAGTATGGAGGGGTATATATAGCCTTGACACGCACGAACTATTCTAACTTAACAAAACTAGTCCCTGCGTGTGTGGCTATATCAAACTAATGTAATTTCGTAAATGGCGCTCACATTTTAGGGCTAACAATCTTCCCCCAATGTGGAGACATACGGAATTACTTACAATGTTCCTAACAAGTAAAAATACAACAAAATAAAGTCTTCCAAGGCGCTTTCAATGTTGAGGATGTCTTTTAATTCTTCTTGTCTTCATAACTTGTACCTCAGCTTGAATCCTCTTTGTCTTTGCTTGTTGTGGAACAATTGTAATATGCATGATTTGGATTAACTTCCCCCCAATTCATGCAGCATGTATTAAAAAACTTTCTTCATAGACTTCTTTTTGACGAAGTTTCTGAATCAGCTTCCCCCCAAACCAATATTTGTATCTTAAGCAGATTCTGACACTTTGATGTAGTTTGAACAATCTTCTAGCTCATCGGTTTAAGTGCACAACGGAAATTTGTAGAAGAACCACACCAAATAATACTGCTTCTATACTGTTTCATGTTGTTTAGGTTTTGGTGATAATCCGTTTGGGGGTAACATGCAGGAAATCAGCAACAATTCTTCTCACGCCTGTAGAATACTTCATAAAAATCATATAAAGTAAGTAGATACCATTCCATGTACACTACTTTCCCCTGGAAGTTGATCCGATTACTTCAAAGTACACGATCTTCCCCCATGATGATTTCGAACTCTCGGAAGCATCATTATCGTGGACGTCCATATACTCGAGAAGTTCTTAGTCTTAAGCAAATGTCTTGAAAAGTTTTGAAAGTCATTGAGAAACTTTGAAAATTTTTGCTTAGACTATGAAGTACCATTGTCGTTATGAGGCTCATGAATATTCCGTGAGAATTAATTGTTGATTCCATCTCTCTCTGTCTAACTTACCAACCTCGAATTCATTCAGCTATTTGTTGTGACCACATGTGAAGTAAACCCGATATTCCAAACTTGAAATTGAAGTACAATCCCCCAAATTTGTTACTTAAGCTTGCACTTATGTCGATTGAAGAACGGTGCAGAAACAAGTCTCTTATACCTCTTGAAGTTATCCACACGAGCAACTGTGTGTGACACCCAAAAATGATAGTTATCCATGTCTTCGACCATCCACCCATTGACAGTGGAAACTAGATAATTCAAGTCTCAATCATAAATTTTATCGCCCAAGCAAGTCATCAATCGATAGACTGGGTTTGAAGAAAAGGGGTAGAAAAATAGAAGGAAGGCTCGATGATGAAATAAGTAGACGCCTTCATGAAATCCCACTTCAACTTCAAATAAAGAATACCAAATCCACTTCGTGATCACTTGTCTTTGTAGAATCAAAACTAGCCGTTGTCGATAAAGTGAATCTTATATCGGATCGTTTTAGCGTTAAGTGTTTTGTTTGCTTTGGTGTTATGTTGGGAATGTTGTTAACTAGAACAAATTCTGAAAAGAATTGTCATTAAGGGACAAAATTTTTCTATATAACTTGTCATTGAAGCTCAACGTCAGTCATATGCCCCACAGATGCGCGGTTAGGTCGTCAAAATTTTTTCGAAAATGTTAGGTTTAAAACCTATAATTTTCTATGTCTTTGAAGCACTTTCGAACGAAACATAGTATCCCAAGAATGAAAAGATCGGTTATATCTTTCTACACCAGCCCAATATATGTCCACCATATCATGTTAAGCCATTATACAATTTGTATATAACGTGGCCCATGTCAATTTCTACCACAAAATCCCAACATGTAATTTTTGATAGAAATATATTCACGTGAGTCAAATGGTAAGTGTGACAATCCGTCAATTTATGGTTGATATTTTATTCTCAATATTTATTTGAAAACACTATTTTAATGTTACATTATGAACTCACTTATTTATTGGGAAGAAATTTGGATTTACGTCTTGAATTAGCATCGACTACGTCTAAACCGGAGGATTCTACGTTACGTGCTTACGTTTACATACACCGTCTTTGGTGACAGTCCGACATTTCAGAAAATAAATTTATCAGTAAATATTATTTTGGGATTTTTATTTTTGAGTTGGTTCATAAACTCACAAATTTACGAGAAGAGATTAGGACTTACGATTATAATTTAACGTCCTTTACGACTAAACCGGAAACCTTAGGATTACGTATTTACGTTTTCGAACTCCGTTTTTGATGAAACGATTTTTATTGGATTCGTTTTGTGACGTTGATTCATAATTTATAAAAACGTTTTTCGTAAAACGACCCGAGGGCACGCAAATCGAGGAAACTAGAATCGAGGAGTACCCGTAAATTAATAAGGGGATGAAACAAGTTATACTTGTCCCACCCCCTCACCATGGGCGGCAAACCTTGGCCAACACACCTCACAAGGTGTCACTTTTATACATGTCTAAGGACACATGTCCTTGAACTACCTAAACTACTAGCAACTTAACCAAACCACTAAACATAAACTATCTACTTTCATTTCCTACATGCAAAACTAAGAAAAGCTCTCAAATCTCTCTCATCTTTCTCCTCTTGGCCGTCCATCATAGCACCACCACCACCATTCATCCAAAAATTTCTACCACAAATCATATGTATAACTTGCATATGATGGAAACCCATTGAAGATATATTGATTGGAGGTGATCTTAACATCCAAAAAGGAGTTTCCATAGAGTTTATGGGCTGATTTTCAAGAAGGTATTCATTCACATGAAGATCTCAAGGAGTTCATTTGCCAAGTTAAAGATGTGATAACAAGAACCAAGTCTTGTTCATCATCAACCTCATCTTTTCATCACTAATGGTGGTATAAAGATTGTCCTCCTCATCTTCTTGTTATTTTGATTATGTAAACATGTATTTTATTTCCTATTGTATATGTATATGATGATTATATGATGATAAAAATGTTATGTGGGGATTTGGTGTTGATAAACATGATTAAAAAGGTGAAAAACCATAAGAAACAAGGTTAAAATCTTGGTTATATTTGATGGTTGTATAAAACAGTAAAGAACCATATGGTAAACTGATAAAATGATGAAGTAGAATGGATTTACAGTAAACTATATGTCTTATACACATGTGAGAGTTGGCCATGCAATGGAATCAAAGTAATGAGTGAGATATGATCAAAACAAGTTTAAGGTATAAATCTGAGTTCACTGTTTTGGACGATTTTTAGAAAATACTTAGAAGATGATTCAACAGTAGCTATAGAAGAGTTAAATGTAGCACATATTATGTGGTTTATGTGATAAAAATTTGAGATTCTATCTCCATATAGAACTCAAGATATGGCAGTTTTGGAGAAAGTGAAGATAAAAATCAGATTTTGGAAATTAAAAGTATAATAATATTATATAAGCACTCAAAATTTTAATGTATAAAATATAAATTAAAACCCACTAACTCATGGATTCTATTTATATAAATATTTAAAAGGTGGAATAAGTGTATAAATGATAAAAATGGTAACTTGTTAAGTTTTATAAGTTATAAAACTATAAACATGATTTTTACGACTTTTTCGGCTATTGCCGTAAAATTAACGTTTTTGTTAAATAAAACTTAGATGGTTGGACCCGTCTAATGAAAACTTTATAAAACTTATATACTGATATATAGACATGTATAAAAAGTAAAAAGCGATAAAACCCGAACTATAGGACATACGGACGTTAACGGACTAAATTAACGTTATTGGACTAATAATACAACAAAAATGGACTAAAATACTTATGAACTTATTATTGGGCTTAACCCATTTAGGCCCAACTTGTAAAGCATAGATACTGATAATATGAGTATAAAATGGATTAAAACAAGTTAAAGAACTTATAATAAGTTTATTGGACTTAAAACACGTAAATGGGTAAAACTAGTAAGCTAGTATAAAAGTTATCGACATATAACACTAAAAATGAGTAAACGAGAATATGTAAACCCACTTGATCATCATATATATATAATCATCATATTTATACATAATTGTTATTTTTATAAAGTCATTGGACATGAGTCTAAGACGAGTATTATTTGTCTAGGTTTCCGTGATTGAAGCACGCACCGTACGTTCGAATTGCCGATAACCCGCCTTCCCACATCAAAGTGAGTTCATAGCCTCGCACTCTCTTAAATGTTTTTATAAATGTTTTATAAACCCGCGAGGGAGATAACATGTTAGTTTTTATAAAATAGGACACATTTCGTCCCGATTGTTTGTTTATTGATTTGGACCCGGATGATTGTATGACCCTATGAATGATTAAAGGACCCGATAGATGAAATAAAATAGATTATTAAAGTTAGGTTATGTCACTAAAAGTCCCATTAGCATGAATTGTGAACTACCGGGATTTGGTAGACGCTTATGCATATAATAGTACTATTTGGGGACGATCACCCCAGTTCGCGCCTTGACGGTTGAACCCCGTCGTGCCACATTGATTGGTAAGCGAATTTATGTATGAGAAGATTTCCATAGCGTGACCTTTGTGACGACACGCTAATTTAGATGGGCAAATTGATTTTCGGGCTAGCTACCCGTTGTTTGTTTTATTAAGGGAACAATGTCATGCAGCTTATAATAATCCAGTTAACGAAATACTACTATACGCACCGAATTACGTTGTATTGCCTGACTAGCAATACGGGGTCATACAATTGATATTATGTTCGTGTTTTGGTTTTTGTAACCATATTCATATAACGGTTTTTGTTTTCATACAACGTCATAAGACGTATTGTATAATGTTTTTACGACATTGGCTCGTATAACGATTTTTAAGGCAAATGCCTATATTATGATTTTGATAAGGATTTGCATAAAATGACTTTGGCTATTTTATGGCCTATTATAAAGATTTGTACAAAATAATTTTCGGTAATAATTTTATACCGATGTCATATTGATGGATTTTATTAAACTCTATGAATTCACTCGGCGTTATCGCTGACCTTTTCTTTTAACATATTTTATCTCAGGTACTTGAAGGTAATTCTCGGGAAGACGACAAGAATTCATGGCCCGCACTTAAACAATATTTTCCATTCAAATACTTTGTAAAACTTTGTATGAAATGTAATGACTTGGGACCTATGTAACTTTGATATTTATGAATGGAAATGCTTTATTAATAAATGACGCGATTTTTATGCGTTGTCTATGATGTGAGTAATGTGCTATCCCGTAACACCAACTAGTCTTCCGCTGAACTGAGTTGTATAAATTTGGGGGTGTTACAGTTTGGTACCAGAGCTCTCGTTATAGAGAACGAAAGATTTTTAAAACCAAGGTTTTTAATAAAACATTTCAAAATCTTTTAACTATAAACGTTTTTCTACAAATGTCTAAAAATCTTTTGACTATAACGGTGCCGAAGAATTCCCGAGTTACCGACAAGACCAGACTAAGAAGTGTTATTTTAATATATATATATATATATATATATATATATATATATATATATATATATATATATATATATATATATATATATATATAACCTGGATTATATATATGATGTAATTTTATTACATGATTGTTTGATGATTGTTTTGATATTTATACGAGGTATTTATACGACGTAGATTGTCACAAGAAACCCTAAATCCCCTAGTAAATTAATCGAAGCTATTCTCGTAGGAAGTCTAGCTATCCTAGATCTAAACCAAGTTGCGGATATTTATGATCCCAACAAATGGTTGAAATTCGTAGAAGTGTAGATATTAGTTGATTGCGATATTGAAGAAGAATTGGCAAGATTAAATCTGATATCGATGTCATGACGATCTTTCCTTATAGAGTGGAGTTTGACAAAACGTTACCACCTGGAAGGATGTCATCTGATTCGTTGTCACCCAATTCTTAAATTTGAAATCGAAAGGGTGAATGTTGCACTTGAGGCTGTCATTGGAACCAGTACCCAAAAGCCTCATGCCACTAATACCTTTCCGAGAAGTCTAATTGACTGATCAAGTCATTTCATATTAATGACTCATTTGATAATTGTTGTTGTAAGAGCTAATAGGATTGGAAATTAAGTGTTGATTCATATTGAGATTGTATTGCCTTTACAAGGCCTAAGAATAAGATTGAAAGTATTGGAGAATGAGGTAGGATATCGAATTGAGTATAAAATTGGTTGAAACTTGAATAAAGTAAAACTTAACCTGTATGGAATATGAGATTGTTAAGAGGAAGTTGTTGATTCCTGTGATTGAATTATAAGGTTTTAATTGATTGTTGATTCGTGTTAAGGGTTGTTCCTAGGCCATTGTCCACTGACGAGGATGCCCAGTGTCCAATAAATAAATTGAAGAAATCTTCTTCTTAATTGGGACCGATGGATCTTCCGGGACATGTGGAACACCTAATGACTACTGTAGATTAGTATTCATTGTAGTATCTTTTAAAAATAATCCCTAACTTAACTGAGACATTAGTTGGTAGGATGAGTTCTTGAAATTGTATGACATAGTGATACGTAATGTGTTACGGTACAATTTTGACTTGTTTGTGATTAATGAAAAGACTACCTTTGATTGCTAAATTCTACACGTATCGATGTTATCTATCTTTTCTTGCTTATTCCTAATGTTCGCATTAGTGATGCAACCATTGAACAAGTACTCATCTCGAATTGAGTTACGTTGTGGATTATTCATTTTGAGTACCATTGAGGTCATGAACCTCATGATTAATTGGATAAGCTCATTTCCTATTATATTGTAGTTAGTTCTTGGTGAACAACTTTTCATCACTCTTTTGCAGATCACTCATTGTTTTTATAAGATAAAACAACATCCATTGAGAAAATTTTTTTTGAATTTTCATCACTATATGGATTATTTAAAGTGAGACTTATAAATAATCATTATTGAAATGAAGTTGATTATGAAATACCTTGGAAAACTTAATTGTTTTCATAACAAAGAAAATCTTTGTATTTTATTCTTGATTCTTATTTAAGAATTAAGCACGAAAATGTTTTTATTATAAACATGATGATAAAATTTTGACCATAACTGAGTATTGCATCGTTAATCTTGAAATTATATATAGTTGCGCGCCTACATACAATTGGAATGGACCATGCAAGACTGATTAGTAGTCACCATAAAACTGATTAATAAACACAAAATTTTCTTTGAAGATTGTGGAAGATTAAATTTTATGAGATCTGCAAGAAGTGAAAAAAAAAATAGGGACATAGTGTTAGGGACACCTACATATGTGCCCATACTATTTATTCTTCTGAGTCGAATTTACTCATCTGTGAATATTGTCTTATTTGACAATTGACAACTCTTTCCTGTCCAATTCTTTCGTAGTGAGATTCTTAGGAAAAGTATCTGATTACCGAGAGTTGATACCCGACTGGATGTATCGACGTTCCTATCATTTCTTTTGAATCGATTTCATTTGAATGACTTGGGTAACGATCCGAGGAGCTTTCGAATGCGTACTCAAATTATGAAAACATGGGGTATATTCATATTCGTTAAATGTTTTCGTCTGTATCTGATTTGAAATTCTTCCGCGTAGATTATGCGTTAACCTTACTCTTTTAAGGTTAGTTGTGTCTCCATATATCCTTAAATTTGTGAAGGATTATGAATTATTATTAGTCTTTTGAGAAGTTCACATCTTATCAACGGTAATGAAACTGGAAAGTTGATAGTGCCAGTAGAATGGATTGATTGATTATGACATGACGACATTGTCTTAATTGATGGGAACTCAAATAGAATTCCCCTAAAAAGATAAGATGTTGATTATCAAAAGTGATCTAAATAATTCTTGGTGGATGACGATATCCTGTATTTAGACTTGAAATTATACCGTGAATGGTTGTGAATTAGTCATAGATATTGTAATCTCAAAGAAGTTAATATGAATTTATTGAAAAGATAATTATGTTATCTGAAACTTTATTAAGTATTTGTTGGTAAATTACCTAAACTTTTGCCACTAAGGCAGATTGAAATTGGTCTTGATTATATTCCCGGTGCTGCACCTGTGGCTTGTGCACTGTACGTCAGCACCATCTAAATTAAAGGAATTACCGTACAACTGAGAGAGTTGACAGAGAAAGATTATATTATACCAAGCCTGTCATCATGAAGAGCTATGGTGATATCATTCCTTATATTTATAGATTACCGTGACTGAGTAAATTGACAATCGAAAACGATATCCATAACTCGAAATGGAAGATTTGTTCGATCATTTACAAGGTTCTAGCGTATGTTTTAAAGATTTGATCCACGGCATGGTTATCATCAACTTCGCTTCTGCGAAGAAGATTATATATTCCAATCACTACATCCGGTACTTGTAATGAACATTATGAGTTTCACGTGATGTCGTTTGGATTGACTAATACGCATGTAGCATCCATAAATTTGGTGAATCTCGTGTGTAGGCTGTGATTTGATGAATTCATGCTCGTGATCATTAAGGACCATTTGTTTGTTTATAATTATAAGAAGGAGTTAATAATTATTTATAGATTGCCCTAAATTGGCCGAACAATGAAAACATGTACCTTAAATATTTAACATAAGACTTAAGACTTAATTCTTTATATGATTTAACCGTGTGATTAATAAATAATGGAAGCTATATTGACTTTTCAAAGATTAGAACCATTAACGCTTAGGGATTAAAAACTTAATCCTTTATATAAAATGACCGTTGGATTAATAATGGTAAGATGTATGCATATAGACTCTTCAAAAATTAAGAGCCCTTTTAAGACTTTGGATTTTACTAAAAAGAAAATGGAAATATGTTTTGACAAATGTGTTAACAAAGGATTTTTAAAGGGATTATTCCCTTATATACAAAGCATTTAACTAAACTTCTGTTTAGGGGTAAATGTTTGTGTATACTTCTAGACAACTTAAGAAGAATTGAGGAAACTATATAATTTATGACTTGAAATTTGAAACGAAAATTTTGCTTTCCAACCAAGAAAATTTTGACCAAAGTATAAACAAAGGTTTTTCAAACATTTACGAAATCTTATTAAATATTTTCGATAAATCAACAAAAATCGTGTTAATTAAATTCAAATTTATTTTGAACATTTTATATAATTGGTCAAACTAAGAAGTTTAAAATTTTTACGTTTACGTTTCATAAAAATTAACTAATAATTATTTAATTAATTATAATAATTATCGACGCTTTAGACGATGGATTGAGTAAAACGGATAAAAATGATAGTTGAGAAGAAACTAAAACATAGAAGATATGAAGAAAGAATTTTGAATAAATACAGTTATGATATTTATTTCATCACGAGAAAGTGAACGTAATTACCGACGGATTATGTAGAAAAGATAAAGAACCAATTAGGATATATTCCTTAATAATGAAGGTGCAAAATGAATTGCCGAACAATATAAAAATAAACGATGTTTGTGAAAAGGATAACATAAATAATAAAAAGTGGTTCGCGGCTGATGTGAACCATTAGAATTGAGAAGCCGATAGCGTTAAATGTTTTAAAGACCACTTGTGATTGTCTAAATATAGAGGATTGTGAGATATAGTTATGTTGGAATTTGTAAGTATAATTATTCTATTTATGTCATTGATGACTAAAAGTATCTTTGTCTGAAGCAGTTGTACTGATGGCAATTATGAAGGCAGACATCGCCTCATACATTAGTAAACGTCTAGCTATTGCAAAGGTCATCATCTGAATTTGATTCGATTTGGGTCATCGTCGACAGACTGACCAAATCTGCTAATATCATTCCCGTTAATGATAAATGCAAAAGAATTATGTAAACATAGTGTGCCTGTATCGAACATCTTTATCAAGATCCTCGCTTCGCATCGAATTTCTAGAGATTTGCTCAGAAATCATTGAGAACGAACCTTGATGAGAGTACTATATACCACCCCAAATCGAAGGGACGAGGTAAAGTAACGATACAAGGTAATATAAGTGATGTTTTATGTTTGAATGATTGACCTTTGGTAATAGACCGTATAATCGTTTTCCTTTGGAAGGATTATCATTGATAATCATCGTATTAGGATTGAGATCGAATCTTGTTAGGATCCATATTAGAGCATCTGTAAGCAAGAGTTGAGATGAAGACACCCGACATACACCTACTGTGAGTTGGACATGTCTTTTAGGTTTAAGGTTTCCTATGATGGCAAACCGAACCTTGCAAAATACCCGACCCGTGAGATCTGAAATGATTGTTGAAATTAGGATCTGATTATTGACTGCCGGTAGTAGGCAGGAGGTTATGTGAATATGAAATGTAGATCTTGAAGTGCCAGATGGGTAGCGAAGTTATGCCAAAATTGTTACTTTGGAAAAACGAATAGATGATCTGGAAGATCATGGGATATAAGTCCCCGTTGTATGGGACCATTGAGAAGATGTAAAAAGATTGGTTTGAAAGGCATATAAGCTGGATCTACCCTAGGACTTCAAGAGTTGCGTGAATTATATATCGAACTTGATAAAATGCCTATCAAGTGAAAATCTGACAATTCCTTAATAAAGTTTAGATCGGTGAAAAGTTGCATTCATCAAAAACCCGTGAAAATCATGGATAGAGAAAGTAAGTCAACAATAAGCCTGATCTTATTCCCGTAGTTATGTTTGGTGAAACTCGCGTATTGTAATGGATTACACTTGTGAGAAAAGACCGAATGTGGAGGAAATACCCACATGGCTTTAACTCTATAAGAAGCGAGTAGTAAGGTAAGATGATCTTTGAGGACAAAGATCCTGTTTAGGGGTAAATGCTGTGACAATCCGTCAATTTATGGTTGATATTTTATTCTCAATATTTATTTGAAAACATTATTTTAATGTTACATTATGAACTCACTTATTAATTGGGAAGAAATTTGGATTTACGTCTTGAAGTAGCATCGACAACGTCTAAACCGGAGGATTCTACGTTACGTGCTTATGTTTACATACACCGTCTTTGGTGACAGTCCGACATTTCAGAAAATAAATTTATCCGTAAATATTATTTTGGGATTTTTATTTTTGAGTTGGTTCATAAACTCACAAATTTACGAGAAGAGATTAGGACTTACGATTATAATTTAACGTCCTTTACGACTAAACCGGAAACCTTAGGATTACGTATTTACGTTTTCGAACTCCGTTTTTGATGAAACGATTTTTATTGGATTCGTTTTGTGACGTTGATTCATAATTTATAAAAACGTTTTTCGTAAGACGACCCGAGGGCACTCAAATCGAGGAAACTATAATCGAGGAGTACCCGTAAATTAATAAGGGGATGAAACAAGTTATACTTGTCCCACCCCCTCACCATGGGCGGCAAACCTTGGCCAACACACCTCACAAGGTGTCACTTTTATACATGTCTAAGGACACATGTCCTTAAACTACCTAAACTACTAGCAACTTAACCAAACCACTAAACATAAACTATCTACTTTCATTTCCTACATGCAAAACTAAGAAAAGCTCTCAAATCTCTCTCATCTTTCTCCTCTTGGCCGTCCATCATAGCACCACCACCACCATTCATCCAAAAATTTCTACCACAAATCATATGTATAACTTGTATATGATGGAAACCCATTGAAGATATATTGATTGGAGGTGATCTTAACATCCAAAAAGGAGTTTCCATAGAGTTTATGGGCTGATTTTCAAGAAGGTATTCATGCACATGAAGATCTCAAGGAGTTCATTTGCCAAGTTAAAGATGTGATAACAAGAACCAAGTCTTGTTCATCATCAACCTCATCTTTTCATCACTAATGGTGGTATAAAGATTGTCCTCCTCATCTTCTTGTTATTTTGATTATGTAAACATGTATTTTATTTCCTATTGTATGTGTATATGATGATTATATGATGATAAAAATGTTATGTGGGGATTTGGTGTTGATAAACATGATTAAAAAGGTGAAAACCCATAAGAAACAAGGTTAAAATCTTGGTTATATTTGATGTCTGTATAAAACAGTAAAGAACCATATGGTAAACTGATAAAATGATGAAGTAGAATGTATTTACAGTAAACTATATGTCTTATACACATGTGAGAGTTGGCCATGCAATGGAATCAAAGTAATGAGTGAGATATGATCAAAACAAGTTTAAGGTATAAATCTGAGTTCACTGTTTTGGACGATTTTTAGAAAATACTTAGAAGATGATTCAACAGTAGTTATAGAAGAGTTAAATGTAGCACATATTATGTAGTTTATATGATAAAAATTTGAGCTTCTATCTCCATATAGAACTCAAGATATGGCAGTTTTGGTGAAAGTGAAGATAAAAATCAGATTTTGGAAATTAAAAGTATAATAATATTATATAAGCACTCAAAATTTTAATGTATAAAATATAAATTAAAACCCACTAACTCATGGATTCTATTTATATAAATATGTAAAAGGTGGAATAAGTGTATAAATGATAAAAAATGGTAACTTGTTAAGTTTTATAAGTTATAAAACTATAAACATGATTTTTACGACTTTTTCGGCTATTGCCGTAAAATTAACGTTTTTGTTAAATAAAACTTAGATGGTTGGACCCGTCTAATGAAAACTTTATAAAACTTATATACTGATATATAGACATGTATAAAAAGTAAAAAACGATAAAACCCGAACTATAGGACATACGGACGTTAACGGACTAAATTAACGTTATTGGACTAATAATACAACAAAAATGGACTAAAATACTTATGAACTTATTATTGGGCTTAACCCATCTAGGCCCAACTTGTAAAGCATAGATACTGATAATATGAGTATAACATGGATTAAAACAAGTTAAAGAACTTATAATAAGTTTATTGGACTTAAAACACGTAAATGGGTAAAACTAGTAAGCTAGTATAAAAGTTATCGACATATAACACTAAAAATGAGTAAACGAGAATATGTAAACCCACTTGATGATCATATATATATAATCATCATATGTATACATAATTGTTATTTTTATAAAGTCATTGGACATGAGTCTAAGACGAGTATTATTTGTCTAGGTTTCCGTGATTGAAGCACGCACCGTACGTCCGAATTGCCGATAACCCGCCTTCCCACATCAACATGAGTTCATAGCCTCGCACTCTCTTAAATGTTTTTATAAATGTTTTATAAACCCGCGAGGGAGATAACATGTTAGTTTTTATAAAATAGGACACATTTCGTCCCGATTGTTTGTTTATTGATTTGGACCCGGATGATTGTATGACCCTATGAATGATTAAAGGACACGATAGATGAAATAAAATGGATTATTAAAGTTAGGTTATGTCACTAAAATTCCCATTAGCATGAATTGTGAACTACCGGGATTTGGTAGACGCTTATGCATATAATAGTACTATTTGGGGACGATCACCCCAGTTCGCGCCTTGACGGTTGATCCTCGTCGTGCCACATTGATTGGTAAGCGAATTTATGTATGAGAAGATTTCCATAGCGTGACCTTTGTGACGACACGCTAATTTAGATGGGCAAATTGATTTTCGGGCTAGCTACCCGTTGTTTGTTTTATTAAGGTAACAATTTCATGCAGCTTATAATAATCCAGTTAACGAAATACTACTATACGCACCGAATTACGTTGTATTGCCTGACTAGCAATACGGGGTCATACTATTGATATTATGTTCGTGTTTTGGTTTTTATAACCATATTCATATAACGGTTTTTGTTTTCATACAACGTCATAAGACGTATTGTATAATGTTTTTACGACATTGGCTCGTATAACGATTTTTAAGGCAAATGCCTATATTATGATTTTGATAAGGATTTGCATAAAATGACTTTGGCTATTTTATGGCCTATTATAAAGATTTGTACAAAATAATTTTCGGTAATAATTTTATACCGATGTCATATTGATGGATTTTATTAAACTCTATGAATTCACTCGGCGTTATCGCTGAACTTTTCTTTTAACATGTTTTATCTCAGGTACTTGAAGGTAATTCTCGGGAAGACGACAAGAATTCATGGCCCGCACTTAAACAATATTTTCCATTCAAATACTTTGTAAAACTTTGTATGAAATGTAATGACTTGGGACCTATGTAACTTTGATATTTATGAATGGAAATGCTTTATTAATAAATGACGCGATTTTTCTGCGTTGTCTATGATGTGAGTAATGTGCTATCCCGTAACACCAACCAGTCTTCCGCTGAACTGAGTTGTATAAATTTGGGGGTGTTACAGTAAGAACATTTCATATGGTAATAATTGTCCCAATACCATGTTTTTCGAACCATTGATCCAGTTATATCATGACCAGCCCAACATTTGATATAACAAACATATTTGGTCCAAATTATTAGGATATAAATACCACCTCAACCCTAATATCTCTCACAAACAATCCCTAATCTCACTCACCTAGTACTTTCCGCCCCCATCTTTTCTATCACTCCCATCAAACCGTCATCTACCTCATCTCACAAATCTAAAAAGAATACAGATCTCATTTCTTGTATAGTCCGCCCCATCTTTCTTGAAGAATCTCACATCATCTCGTATTTCATCTTCAACCCCACAAAAAATTATCATCCATCCTTTATCCAACTCGAAATCATTGAACAACACAGATCAAAACCAATAGTCTCATAAATCACCAAGCTCGAATAACCATTTAATATGAATCAATAATTAGAAGAAGAAAGAAGACATTGGCTTTAAGATCGTGATGGTCTCGGGTAGGTGTGATTATATGTTGGTTTGTAAATACCGAAACAAAGAGTGTAAATAACATGTTTGTTATCTTACATTCTTTATATTTCGAATATAAAAAAAGGGTCAAACCATTACATGGATCTATGATGAACTCGAGCTTAAATCTGTAAAAAGATTTTGATAATAAGATGAAACTCGAATCTGAGATGATATGATATTGCATGTTTTTTTTATTTATTTGTTTCGAGTACAGATGTGGTTGATGAAATAATGAAACTGACTGTGAAATAGGATTAGATCAAGACAGGTTTATGGGTTATTGGTTGATGTTTGTGACGATGGGTTGTCATAAGGGTCGGGTACAGATAAGTCATAAGTTCTGGTATTTTCTGTTTTGGTCAAACAAGCTATTGCAATGTTTCCTTTTTAAATAAGTCACCATCGCAATGTCATGAACACCATCTGTCGCAATGTACTCTCAACACCCCATTGCAATATCATGTATACTATCGCAATGTTGTACACCCATCGCAAAGTATACAAACACGCCATCGGAATGTAAAAAAAAATCATCAGCATGACATCTTAATACACCATCACAATGAGTCAAACCACCCATCGCAATGAGTCCCATCGGAATGAGACCCATCGCAATGAGTCAGTCGAACCCATCGCAATGTATATGTGACACCCCATCGGAATAAGCCATCTGAAAGTAGCCATCGCAATAACCACACCCCATTGCAATGAAGCATCGCAACAGGGGTTTGACCAACTTTTTGTGGATACTAAAAAACTGGATCTGGTCCATTTGTCCTTTTCCCAAAAAGAATGAATCTGGTGATTTTCAGAACTGATACATTAAAGTAATAGAAAAATAGAGAGAAAAAGAGAAAACCACCAAACACAATTAAATAATACTGAGACATTTGGACGATTTTCAGAATTGATACAAATGGACATATTTTGGACGAAAACCAAATAATCAACACCAATAAGTTCGTGACTTATAACAACTTAAAAAATATGCCGAAAAAGCCACAAAACAGCAAACACAAAACACAAAACACCCCCGGTTAGCTCTGATACCAATTATTAACATCATAAGATTCAAGCTAACAAGAGGTGATCCGGAGGTCGGGGAGGATAAAAGGAGTATTTAGACATTTTTAGAGAGAGAAAGTAAAGCTTGAATGTAGTGTGTGTATTTAGAAAGAGAAGTGAAATACACAATAAGAGAAAACCTCACCCCTCCATGGAAGTATGGAGGGGTATATATAGCCTTGACACGCACGAACTATTCTAACTTAACAAAACTAGTCCCTGCGTGTGTGGCTATATCAAACTAATGTAATTACGTAAATGGCGCTCACATTTTAGGGCTAACATCTTTCATGTTTCTCATGCAATTATCAGTCGGTTTTCTTCATTTATCGGTAAGTTTTCTTAAAGTTTTTGACTAAGTAAAAGGTTGGTACAGGACTGGCCATACTTAGTCACGTGTTTTCTTCCTTGGATTCTGTGGATTGAACCATAGCCATCCACATCAGTTGACATTAAACATCAGTTGATTAGAATTTTTATGTTCTTTGTAACAGTCAAGTTTTCATGCTATCACGCTGATGTCGTTTTCATGCTGATTAAGTTCATGCCTCCTTATGAGGATTACGTTTTTAGCAAGGTGATGATGTTTTCATGCTAAGATACAGAAGGGTTACAGTAAAATTATGTTTTAAAAATAAATCTTGTTTGGTCTTCATCAGTCATGTCTTCATGCAGACCATTGTTGAAATTCCGTTTAATCATATTCGTGAACCTTTATACAACCAGCATTAAGTCTACGCAGGAATTGTCAGCCTATCATGTTACTCATTTTAGTTCAGTTTGCTAACCGTTTAAATCAGTTTATCCTTTCTTTGATTATGTCAGCCGATTGACACCCGTATCGATCATATCAGCAAACTTTCAGCGGTACTATATGTACAGTATTCATCGTGTACTTCACGTACAATATTCAAGTGTACTCCATATACCTTACCCCATAGGTACTGTTAAACTACCCTTAATCATCTTAGGCATTTCCACTTGTCAATATCCTACCAGATGCTGATGTTGCTTGTGAGTTGAAGATTTTACCAGATACTAATGTTGCTAACACTTTGAAGACCGCACAAATGCTGATGTTGCCGATGCTTTGGAGTTTTCTCAAGATGCTGATGCTGTTTATATTATAAAGACTCTGTAGAACAAGGACGAAAACTATAAATTTGAAATTTCTGACAAGAATAAATTTCAACCATCAAACACAACCATTCTATTCCACGCTTTTACTTTCCCAGTTAGATGTCACACTTCACTCATCTAATCTTTCAGTCAGAAGAGTGGGAACCGGTAACCAGCCGGCCACTCAGCAGAAATAGTTACATGAATTACGGTCATAATAACGACTATCGTGAAACTGACAGACAAGGCGGTAATGACAACCACCGTGCTTAAAATTAATCAGTCAGTAACCAATGGAACTCCGGAACGGACGTGACCAGAAATACAAGGGTCAGTAGTCTAGCCGGTTCGCCAATCCTAGCAGTTACCAGAAATTCTTAACCTTATTCAGACTCACCATTAAAATACATGTCCAGACAACAATTAAGACACATATCTCAAGTATCATTTCGGAAGACATTTGTCAGGATACCAGTCATGGTATACGTCATACGAATATCTTCTCAAAGTACGAGTCAGAACTCATAACTCTGGATGTTTCTAAACCAGGCCCTCAATGATTCAGGGCACCCTCTAAGGGGGATACACCCGTTCTATTATGCCACGCATACATCAGACCATTAAATATTTAGTCACCACCATAGGGGTATTACTCAGGTTAGACACGCAATATTCATTCGGTGAGGTTACAGACAAACACATTCAGTGAAAGTCGCCACACTTACTTCAGGTATTCTTATGGCAGATTTATTTTAAAACAGGTATTTACCAACCTTCCAGCCAGAAAAGACTCTGCGGTATCACCATATTTTTTTAGGTCTTCCTTCCAGTTTTAGACAAGATCCGTCTTACCAACTCCCAAATCTAGTCGTTTTATATTCTGCCAGAAAATCAGTACAAGTTGTTATACTTTACAGCAAGTGACTTATTATTCCAAAGCTACGAAGACTTTTAGCTACCAGTTATAAATTCACTTCTAAAATTCCTCGAATCCATGATCAGCAGATTATACTAAAATTTCCAGATGTCATTCCAGAATATCCTTCCTAACTACGAGACATAATTTAACATCGAGCTTGTCTCAAGAATAGTGCCTGTTTCCAAAACTCTTTATTTCAGAGTTGCATCTAAGTTAAAAGGGTTGCATCATTTGCTGCAAGAATTACCGGAATGAGGCTTTATTCGCTCTGGCGTACCACCAGGAAGTGTTTCGTTTCTGTCTATCAGGAAGAAGACCGGTATCATGAGATTATGTATCGACCACTGAATTTTTTTCAAGATCCCCATTCTTAATCAATGCTCATTCCAAAAATAACAGGTTTACCTGACCTGCTACAATATCTTAAATATTTTCCAGAACAATTCGCGACCATGCCACCAGAAGTGGTGAGAGAAGAACATGATGTTTTTCAGATTTCTGTTTAATACGTCACAATCTCTATAAAATTTGGACGTATACGTCCGGGCTCCCTAATGCCCTAGCTATAGTATGAAATTTATGAATAATTTTTTTTACGACTTCGTAGACAAAATCGTCAGTACATTCATTGATCACATTCTGATCTACTAAATTCTAGAGAAGAACACGAGAATCATCTTCTCACAATTGTACAGAATCTTCTAGAGGAGAAAATTTTATATACAACTTTCCAGATATGAATTCCAACAAAGTGGCATTTCTGAGCCATTCTACCTTAGCAGAAAGAAATCTCAAACAATGCTGCGAAGGTGAAGGCCATCACTTGATGGTCCCGACCGACGACTGTGAACGAAGTACAAAATTTTCTAGAACTCAATTGACTACTACCGCAGAAATTGCCGACAGTTCTCACTAAAAATGTTTTATGACTATTCAACCAGATTTTCACCAGAATGTTCCATAATCCCAGATAAAAGTTTGATAGAATTCGCATCACACATTAATGCAGCTATGTTCAAATCTAGATGCCTGACCTACTGCAGGTTCAAGATAGAACACCGTCATGTTAGTGAGTTACTACAATCCTTAGAAATTTATGAACAGAAATGAGACAAAATTCCATGAAATTGTTATCAGCTACCACAAGCTCAGAGAAAGTATGATACTGTCTAAGTTATCGTCAACCATGTAATCAGCCTGCGCGTTTCTTTCAGCCGAAAGGATCATGCACTAGCATATCTACAGAAAATTTAGAAATTCAGCAGTAAATCGTATGAATTCAAGACATTCCATCGACCATCATATCAGACAGAATTCATGTTCACGATCAAGTGTTTGTTACGCCCACTTTAAGTTCATGTTTATTTTCACTTCCACGTTTACGTCTCATTCGCAGTATGATGCTGTTTCAGTTCATCTTTTATGCTATCTCGTGATTTAAGCTCACGTTTGTGTTCATAACATTGTTCACGTTCAAGTTCGTGTGCCATTTAACGATACACGTTTCTCAGTTTATTACCGAATACGGTTACAGAAAGCTTGAGAAATTAGACTCAAGTTTTGCACAACTATTCCATAACCAGGCAGACGTTTCACATCTCAGGCCGTATCGTTTGGCATTCATTCCTCAGTCAGCATACGTTCATGATATGTTCTAGTATCACATTTACAGTATGATTCACGTATCACATTCATGATATATTCCATGCCAGCGCTCCTCATATAATTATGAACCACGTTCACAATTACTCACTTAGCACATTCATAATTGTTCAAGTAGTTCGTCCCTATATATTCTCAGCAGTTTGCTCAGAGATATAAATGTTATCTTTTCAGGATAATTGTACGTACAGTTTCATGTATACTACATGCTATGGCTTATTCATTCAGGTTCAGAAAATCCATCTTAAGTTTAGAACCTGAAACTATTCAGCATCATCAGGACAGGGTCATCAGGACCAAGATTTGTTCATTATGTTTAGACCTTTGAAGGAATCGTTTCGAGCGAGAAGCCACTCGAAACGGAGGAGTCCATCTGGACCTCTCATTCCTTTTCCTTTAATAAATCCAGTTAAGTCCTTTCAGTCATGTCACGTTCCATGTTCTCTTCAGCCATGTCATGTTACATGGTCATTTCAGTCATGTTAGGTTTATACCTATTGATAGGTGTGAAAACACCCATCTTTTTACCACTTATTTCTTGCTAAAACAAGACCAAAACGCGTATTTAATGTAATTTGTTTAGAATTATGCGTGGTTTGTATGTTTGTTGTGTTTTCAGAGCCAACCGGATAAATATTGAAGAAAACATGGAATTGCATGGGTTTTATCGAAGAAAAAGACTCAAGACGAAGTCTATAGTCCAAGAGATGCAAAAGATTTGAAGTCAATGGGCCTATTTGAAGATTTATCGAAGAAAAGGACCAAAGATGGAAGATTTACATATGTCGAAGGAACTCAAGTCTATTAAACGAAGAAATTAAAAGACGAGTTGAATTTAATCGTCGACAAATCCCGAATCAGAATCGAAAACGTCAACTTTTCTGAAAAGACGAGAAGACAAGAAGAAAGGGAGAAAGCCCACTCACCAACCAACCACTAGGCCTATAAATAGGACTCACCTTCACACTTTTTGAGCTAGTTTTCATTTTCCAGTTCTTTCTTTTTGTTTCGTAGGGAAGAAGCCAACACCACTAAGGTGTTGGTGATTTTTATTTTTCTTGATTCAATCTTTAATCTTGTAAGTTTTTAATCTTTCCTTTTGTTTACTCTACCTTAATCAATCAATATAATCCTTCCATTAATCTTGTTCATCTTCATCTTTTTGATTTAAAGTTTAAAGTTCTTATTTGGTTGATTTTAATCCATAAAAGTAAGTGGGTTTTGTGTTTTTATTGTTTTGATTTGATGTTTATGGTTAGTAGATGATTAGTGTTTAGTTTGGTTTAAATCTTTTGGTTAAATTTGGCTTGTTTTTATTAAAATCGTCTTCCCCAGTTTTTCTGAGTTCTTCATTTTACCCAGATTCCGAATCAAGTATTTTTCCCTTTTTATTCTGGATCGACAGGATATTCCGGATCAACCGGATATTCCGGATCAGTTATTATTCCGCATCAACCTTTTATTCCGAATCAATATTGTTCATCTGGAATATTTTATATTCCGGATCAAAGCCCTTCATCCGGAATAATCAATTATTCCGGATCAACCCTTTTATTCCGAATCAACCGTTTCTTATTATTTATTCCGGATCAAGTCCCTTCGTTCGGAATATTTGAAATTCCGGATCAGTCATTTCCTTCAAAACATTCCGAATCAACCTTTATTCCGGATCACCAATTTTATTCCGGATCAATTCGTTCATCCGGAATAATTTTTATTCCGGATGAGTAGAAACATTTCGCATCAAGGTTTTTCCCCATTTATTCCGAGTCAGCAAAGTTATTCCGCATCAAGCTCTTATTCCGGATCAACACCATTTATTTCGCATCAACCACTTTATTCCGGATCAACTTTCTATTCCGAATGAAGTGTTTTCTAGTAAGGGGTATTTACTGTTTCTATTTTATTGTTTAATTTTAATTCGATTTCAGTCTGATTTTATTAACCGCTTTCAGTCTAATTTTATATCTTTGTGCATTTAAACCTTTTTAGTAGAATAGAAAACCAAACCCTTTTTAGTAACCAAGAACAACTATTCCACTTTGAGCCGTGATCAACTCGAGAAGATTCCGAGACTTAATCTGAACCCATGCAAATCTCTAGTATCACCTATCAGCTGCATTATGTCTTAATTAGAAGACAAATTATCCTTCAGCTTATTTGTCTTTTCAGTTTACGTGTTCTTTCAGTTCTTATAACTTCATCAGCTTATTACCTTTAAGTCGAGGACGAATTCCTCCTTTTTAAGGGGGGGAAGAATTGTAAAACCCAGTATAGTCGTATCCTTAATTCGAGGACGAATTATTTTTTTAGAGGGGAAGAATTGTAAAACCCGTATTTAAAATTTAGAATATTAAATACGCAGTCTCGACTATTATAAACTATATACATAATTATTCAGAAAAATAAAGATTACGAACGTATTATTATATAGAAAAGAGACTTTACAGAAAACTAAAAACGCGAGAATTAAATACGAATGTGCGTAGATAAATTTATAAAAAAAAGGGTCTTAGTTATAATCATATGTCTTAAAATTTAATAATAGCCTAGGCCCGGCCCATTTTCAAAATAAACTAACTGTGGAATCCTAAGATTCACGGATCTTTAAGCTACTAGGAATGCATCATGTTCATATGATTAGATAATCAAAGCGGAATTAGAACACGACACATTAACAAGGTGTTTAGGCACAATAACACATGAATTACTCAATTAGATTGCTAATTATCAACAATCACTAGACGTGTATACATTGAATCCCACGTCTAGTCGACACACGCTTTTAGGTTTACATTGTATATGAAAGTTATGAATAAACCTAATACCCTTGGTTCCTTTTATAGTGTAAGGATTAGGGTTTACAAGAGATAATATCAAATAAACATGTAAATCTTCTATTCAAATAAACATATACAGAATATATCCTGCATATATATCCAAATAAAAGCTTCCAAAGGATTCTTGTCAATGTTTCTGTCAATGCTTGGATTGCATATGACAATGCTTGAATTGCACTTGACAATGCTTGCTTCTGTCAACGCCTGATTTGTTCTTGACAACGCCTGGAATACACTTGTCAATGCTTAGACAAATGCCTTCATGTTTTCTTCGTTTTTGAGTTTCTGCCACATCAACTTTTTGACCCAACAATCTTCCCCTAGTTGATGTCGGCAAAACTCTTTGTGTATCTCTTGTAAGTTGTACATCATCTTCAAATTGCTTCCCCTCAATTGTAGCATGTATGTCTTCCCCTTTTTGTCACATAAACAGGGAAGTAAACAATGTATGCAATCTTGAAGATTCTCCAAATGTAGGCTCTGTGTAATGATCTAGAAGAAAAATAAGTACAATAATTTTGATGTAGAAGCAGAATAACCCAAACTTTGTATTTCTTTCACCCAATTGCTCACTAGTTGATAAACTCTTCCCCTAGTCGCGAAACGACTAGAGAAAAATGCAACTCTTTCATTGCAAAAGGAGGCTCAGTTTATTGGTAAGAACGGGAACTAAAACCAACAAAAACCGCACAACTATAAGCCAGTTGTTAGCTATAACAATATATTTAAATCCAATGATAAAGGTGTATTGCTCACCCATCAGTTTTTATTACATGGGTACTGGTAACCTTCACGACTATGAGCCAATCGTATGCTATAACAATATATTTAGTCCAATGACAAGGTGTATTGCTCACCACAGTTTTTGTTACATGGGAACTGGTAACCTTCACGACTATGAGCCATTCGTACGCTGTAACAATATATTTAGTACAGAGACAAGGTGTATTGCTCACCTATATAAGAAAAACAAATTTGTGAAAACTAACTTCAACATCAAACTTACCATAAGAACTCTTCCCCTTAATCATATACAAATTTATAAAAAATATTCGAGCCATAAATATCAAATTGATATTCTGTATAGAAACGGAGATCCCATGTACCTTCGTGTGTAAATACCTCCTTTTTGTGTGCTAAAAACTTGTCAATTTTCTCAAACAGCAGCTATTTCTTTTGTTGTCCAATATCCTTCACTGTCCAAGATATCAACACTGTGTGTTGTCCAATATCAGACAACACTTGTCAGCGTTTGAAAATGTATATATCGGACAACAAGTGTCAGCGCTTCCCAACAGCGCTTAACTTATTCCTGTCAGCGCCAACTTTGTACCTGTCAGCGCCTGGCCATCAGCATCTCATTCATGCCTTGTCAGCGTCACACCAACATCTATCAGTGTCACACCAACATCTATCAGCGTCTAAATAACACATGTCAGCGGGTAATAGATCTAGGGTTTTATAAACCCTAAATCATGATTTAATGTGAAAACCATAAACTGCAGTGAACTTTGACATCGTATATCTTCTTCATGAGAGCTCAAATCGAAGATCCCTTTGGTGACATCCTAGACACAAGTGTCAAGAACCTACAGATCGAATTTCACGACGATCCAACAGTTAACAAAGGAGAAATCGCGTTTTTACTATTACTGTTCACAGAAAACAGCATATGACCACTACTGACTTTGACGCTTAATAACTTTTTCTTGGGGATAGATCTCGACAATCCCTCTAGTGGATATATAGATATATGTGTGTATAACACACACAAACAATTTCGTGGCGATCCAACTGTTCAATAAAAAGTTATGGCCTTCTAAATACTGCTGCGCACACAAAAACGCCCAGAAAAACCTAGATGGATTTTTCTTTTCTTCACCATACACGAACACCTTGTTGGTCCTAGCATCACGAGCCACGAGGCTCTGATACTAATTGTTGAATCCTAAGATTCACGGATCATTAAGCTACTAGTAATGCATCATGTTCATATGATTAGATAATCAAAGCGGAATTAGAACACGACACATTAACAAGGTGTTTAGGCACAATAACACATGAATTACTCAATTGGATTGCTAATTATATTAATAATCAACAATCACTAGACGTGTATACATTAAATCCCATGTCTAGTCGACACACGCTTTTAGGTTTACATTGTATATGAAAGTTATGAATAAACCTAATACCCTTGGTTCCTTTTATAGTGTAAGGATTAGGGTTTACAAGAGATAATATCAAATAAACATGTAAATCTTCTATTCAAATAAACATATACAGAATATATCCTGCATATATATCCAAATAAAAGCTTCCAAAGGATTCTTGTCAATGTTTCTGTCAATGCTTGGATTGCATATGACAATGCTTGAAATGCACTTGACAATGCTTGCTTCTGTCAACGCCTGATTTTTTCTTGACAACGCCTGGAATACACTTGTCAACGCTTAGACAAATGGCTTCATGTTTTCTTCGTTTTTGAGTTTCTGCCACATCAACTTTTTGACCCAACACTAACAAAACCCTCATTTCCATTTCATTTCTCCAAGTTAGAAAAAAAAATAAAACCCTAATAGGGTGTGTGTGTAACCGCCGGCCACAAGGAAGAAAATGTGAGAAGAGCTTTGATTTTTTTTTCTTTTACCTCGATGTGCCATACATCTCGTGTCATTGCTCTGTACAATAATGTCCTGAGGTACATTTTAAATCTTATATAAATAATGCTGCGCATCATTTTATTAATGCCGAGTAATGGTTGTCAGTTTCATGGGTTTAGTATAATTCTACATTATGCCTTGCATTATTATATGTTATAATATGCATGTAAAGTAACAAGAATTGAAATGAAGCGGTAATTCCCATGTTGTGAACGTCAATTTTAGCATGAATTTTGCTTCAAAAATGAGGTAATAAAATAAGAACATTATCTATAGAAATAAAAAGCTTGTAAGTTTTGTTAGTGACTAAGAAGCAGTATATGGAATTTGGTTATTTTATTTTCGGCTTAATAAAAAATGGACTTATAGATTATCGGCTTATTTACGGCTTATTGAACCGGTTTAATTCGGATTATTTTAGACTTAATTAATTTGGGCTTAATTAAATTAGCTTAATTATTTTATTATAAGGTAATCATGGTTTAATTAAATTAAAACTATATCTTAATTTAATTATATAAGTATAACTTATAGTAAAGTATTATTAATATTGTTCAAGCTTTATTGTTAATTAATAATCCTTAATAAACCATGCATTACATTATCAATTAATAATTATCATGTTAAGACTAAAGTATTTATTTTTTAATAAACTTTACTATTATGATAATAAATTATCATGACTTATAACATATGATCAATAAGCACTAGCTTATATTTTAGACTTATTAATCCAACTTATTTCTATTTTTGGAAACTTTCTATTTTTGGAAACCTGCTACTTTTAGATAGTTACTTATTATGACACTACAAGTATAGTAATACACTAACACATGAAATACAAGATAACATTTAAAACAGTAAACCATGACAAGAACATATAAAATAAGTTAAGAAAACACAGAACCACTAACACACTCAGTAATCAGACAACTTATTTCGCGTCCATTATTTATGTAGTAACCGTGAAGTCGGAGTAGATCTTTCAGCTTTCGCTCTTATTTCATTGCTGGACACGAGGTATGGATTTTCCGTCCTTTCAGTAAGGACTTCCTTTCCTATGCATGATTAGGATTCCCCGTCTGCAGCCAAATGTTTTCCCCGGTATGTGTTTAAGCTTATCAGTAATCATGTTAATAACTAAATAAATTGCCTGAGCATTATATACAAGCATGACCAGTTTATGTACTAGTTACGGAGGTACCGTAACCATGGCACTAGAGGCACCGGTGTCGTGACTCACATTCAGGAGAGTGATATCCTACATCGTCCCTTCACGTTTTGGCCATTATTATATCATGTCATGTGGGGCGTATGGATGCATCCTAGGCTTATCAATTTACAAGTTATCAGGGTGAATGTGGTGTGTGCTCTACATCCTTCACATTGGAGTTGATCCCTCCACCCAGCACAGTATTTAGAGGTCTCCCATCTACAGTTATTTAGAGGTCACCCCTCTACAACATGATGAGGTCACCCCTCCAGTTATTCATGCACCGTTGTTACAGCACATGACCTATATAAGCTCTGGCAATTAAAATGCAGTAAATGCATGTTTTCAGATTTAACAGATAACAGTTCAACTTTATTATATATAACTCAGACTTTACAGATTATACACAGTTTTCCGTTGCAACTTTACTTATCAGTCTTACAACTCCAGTATTTTATCATCTGTTTCATTTCAGTAATTCCTTATCATGCTTTATATCCGTTCACTGAGCGTTATGCTCAGCCGTAATTCTTTCATGTTCTAACGGCAGGTACACCAGGACGCTCTTAGGATTCTGATAGCATGTGCATTGAAGGAAGCTATCCGGACTTGTTACTTTATGCACTTCTTACATTATTCTTCTTATTTGGACATTGTTTAGTCCTTTCCTTAAGTATTTTACTTTTCATGTTTTGAGCTTATGTTTTGGAGTACCGATGTTTGATTCCGGTATTTCCTTTATGGTCAGTTAATGTTTTAGGACATTTACCTTATGCTGTGATGACACACCATAAATACACGAAACGGTTCACTTATCCAAGTGGGGTTTTACAATTATGGGAGAACTTTTTATACACTCTCAAAAATTCTAACCTACGAAAATGTAACTATAAATAGGACCCAAAAGCCAGGCATAAGAGATATCACTCCATACTTTCTCCAAATCCTTGATCATAGTTACTAGAGTTGGTAAACCTTAGTTGGTTGATGTTATTAGTGTTGGAACAAGGAACTCAGAAGTATTGCTAGCCATTTGTAATAAGTTCAAAAGCTTACAAAACCTTTGGAGCAATTATTGAATAAACCTTGTGGTATAATTCTCATTTCATTTATGTCAATCTTTTACTTTGATTTACATATTGTTCAAATGATCTTGTTTACTGTTATTATGGAGTAGTGTGATGTGCATTTGGTTAAGCTTTGATAGCCTTATGATTAGATACGATTTTTAGCTTTGCTGGGGCAAAGTGCAGCGCACAATTAGTTTTGTGCGGCGTACTTTTTCCCTGGGTTCTTGACTATAAGTGTGATTTAGATGCTCATGTATTATATGTTATTATGTAAGACCATTGTTATATGTTGGATTCATCCATGATCATTGACTAGTACTCATGAGAATGGATGAGTTTCATGTCATCTAGTAAATGAATCTTGTTAATCACTTTTGTCGCGATTAGTGGATTAAAACATATACCAACTCTTGTATAATCTCATATACTACCTTAGTTATCGAAATCAAGCATAAACCTTTCTTAATGTTGTTGATATAACAAAGTCTTTAGTCGGATTCTTGTCATATCAATTAGATGTTGCATGCACGACTAGTAATCAGCATGTTGTCTTACATTGTTTATGTGCTTATATTCATCATTGCTACCTATCTATCATATGGTTATGACCTTAGCCAAATGCACCCTTTGATACAAATTTTTAAGTATATCTTTTGAACTTGTGACACTCTAGAGGTAATTGTTTTATATTTTGATAACAACAATCCCGTGGAACGAACTGGACTTTACCATTAAGCTATGCTATACATGAAAGGGTATACTTGCCCGTGTTTATGTTTCTAGTCATTTGTGTGGTGATATCTTGAATAAAAATTAAGACATGCAAACGAACATCAAGTTTTTGGCGCCGCTGCCGGGGATTGATTAGTTATTTATTTTGAAACATTCTGAAATACTTGGTAAACAAAAATTCTAAATCGTCGTACAGATTTCTGGCAATCTGAAATTTTTTTAACAAAATAGTTAAAAAAAGTGCGCCACACATTTGGTACGAATTTACAAAATGTTGGTAGAAACAATCCCAAAACACCACCAAAACCTTTTACTCTCAACACTTACTGCTGAAAACATGAGAATTGATTTATGTGTTCTTATGCTTTTTGAGCTTTTGTTTTTGTTAATATTGCATTTCAAGAAAAACCAAAAATATTTTCTTTCAAAATTTTATTTTCTATTTGATTTACTCTTTGGTAGAATAATTTGCTTTGGTATGTCTTATTAGATATTTACCATGATTTGTGGTAATTTTTCTGCAATTTTTAACAACCTTGAGATACAAGAAAACGAGGAAACAAGCGGAAATGAAAATATAGCTATTTCTTGCAAAATACTTGAGAACATCTTACAAAATTTCATCACTATTTCTTATTTTGACTACTTGTTAAGGAAGTATTATGAAAAAAGTCTTATAACATTATTTGATTGGTATATAGATCATACAGTTGTGAATAAAAAAATCTTTGCAGAAAGTGCGCCGCACATTCTAAATTGTGCGCCGAATTTTTTGTATCGCGCAAAAGTGCGCCGCACTTCTCAAATGTGCGCCGCACAACTGGGAAAGCAGAACGAAGAATTTGCTTATAACACATTTAAAAAGAGATTTTCATCAAAACTAATAAGTTGCCTTAAGACTACAGGATATGAAATGTCATTTAGATTTTATGGCACTAACATACTAATGTTTCTTTTGATGTGTTGTTGTTTTAAGATGGATCCAAACACTAGCTTGAGTAGACTATGCTTAGGAGTGGATGAGCATATTAGCCTAAATGATAAAATTGAATCGGAAGGAGAATGGACAGGATCTGAATGTAAGGACTTAGCCGATAGAGGGATTCAAAAGGTCCTAAATTTCTATTGCTTGGAAGACTTGACACCTAGTGAAAAATACGCAATGCCTTGTCATGTGGAAGGTAAATTTACCTATGATGTGCAAGTTTACTTGGAAATGGAGAAAAGTTTTGTTAGCAATGAATTTGTAGTGGATCTTGGCTTAACCTACAAAACGCATCGTAATGGGGACAAAGAAATAGATAAGAAGCTCATTGTTATGATCAAGGACGAATTGTTTTTCGTCGACTTCTTTGTCCATCCAGAAGAAGATGATTGTGAACCGTGTGCAATATTTGGGAGATCTTTCCTAAAGCAAGCCAATGCATAAATTGATATCACTTGTGGCATACTCACCTTATGGCCAAAAGTGCATGAAAGATTGGACTTAGTAGAAATTGACGAGATACTTGATAATCTCGACTTTGATGAATTAGCACCTATTGAAAACGAGGGAGTTGATGCTCCTAGGTTTGTTTGTAATATGGGAAAAGGCAAGAGAAACAAAGGAAAACAGCCCGCTTATGCTTACAAATTGAACTATAATGGTGAAGGACCTTCTCTCACCATTAATAAACCCTTAACTAGAGAAGAACTAACAATGGAAGAGTTGAGGGAAGACGTTGAAGAAAGAGTGATGTTGTTAAACATGAATCGACCAATCATTAAAACATTAAAATATAGTGATAAGTATAAAATGATTGTCGATGGGGTCTTACTTGATAAGTTGAAGAATGAAGATGGATTAACCTTGAAATATGACGATGTGGCAATCCAAATGCTCCGTGAAAACAAAGTAATGAAAGAAAAAGAAGATTCGGGTTATTTTGTCCTACCCATAAGGTTGGAGGGTAAAACTACATACAATGCTTTGGTAGACACCGGTTCGAATGTTAATATCATGCCACTTGGAATCTTCAAAATGTTAGATGTTGGAAGAGTCAAACCAAGGTTTAATCAAATAAAAATGCTTGATCACTCCTATGCGGAGGGATTTGGGCATTTGCTTGGAGTTCTATGCCAAATAGGGACAACCACAATACTAGCCAATTTTATGCTTCTCAATATTCCTATTGATCGAGACATTCAACTAGTGGTTGGAAGGAAGTTTTTGCACACCGTTGGTGCAAAGGTAGATGTTGGAAAAGCTATCATGACTAGCTTTGATGGGTTTGTCCATCAAGCATATAATGTGCTAAAAGCGAAAAAACATGATGATAGTGATGATGAAAATGATAAGCACTACACCGTGAAAAGAGATGAAAATGGTATGCCGATTTATGGTCCACATTTGCAACCATGGACGGAACCGGAAGAACTATTTGATGCTTCACTAAGTGAAAGGAGCTACCATAACCCTTTCTTTGATATTTGTGTGTACAAGAAAATTGTAGGGATGCTTGGAGTACTTCCCGTATCATTGAAATACAAAGATTGGCAAGTGGGGAACAAGCGAGAATTTGAGAATATTGCTAAAGATGGAGATAGTGAATGGCATATTGCCATAGTCATTGTTGATCTATGTGGAAAGAGGTACGAAAAAGTGTACGAGACAAAGGACACCAATAGAGAGGTCTCGGGACGATACACGGAGAGTGATATCATGTCACCTCTAAATTTCTGCTACAATTAAGAGGAAAGGAAGAAAAGAGGAGTGCATCATCGGTTCCTAGTTACTTTTATGCATTTTTATCTTTTTGTATGTAGATAATCAATAAAACGAAGTAATATCTAAGAGTCCTAGAAGTTTTAGGATGGTCTTAGAAGTAGGGAATGTTCTCCCTAGTGTCTTTTTATTTCTATCGAACGGAATTGGAGGTTTTCTTTTTAGATTTTTTGTTTTGTATACTTAAAAAGTAAAATACATTGAACATGGTCTGGATGCACAGAATGTGTGCCGCACAGAATGTGCGTCGCAGAAACCAAAAAGTGCGCCGCACTTCTGGGTGGATTTTTTTGTATATATCCCGTTTTCTCGTTAGAATCTAAAAACACACAAAAACAACAAAAACCACCTAACGATTTTTAATCATCACCAAAAATATTTTCGAATCTTTGCTCCAATTTCACATTCGAGATCATGTCTAGGGTAAGTTCTTATATTTAATTCGTATTTGTTTAATTTGATTAGTTTTTAATTTTTGATTAATTTTCAATTAGGGTTCTTAGTAATTGAAGAACGAATTATAATTCAATTAGGAATTAGGAATGTGGAGATAGATTAGGAAGTAATCAGATTATTAGATAAAATTGAAAAACATAAAAAAGAGGGTTTTTGAAAACCTTAGAGATGAAGCAATGTCGTGGATTAGAACGAATTAGGAATGGGTTATTGTTCGATTCTAGCCATTGTTATTAGTTTGTAACCATTTAGTTTGCGGATTTGGTTAGCTACTACTGTTACCCTGACATATGTTGTAACACCCACAATGTGCACCGCACTTTACATATTGTGCGCCGCACTTTTATGAAATTTCCCAAGAAAGTACGCCGCACATTCCAAATTGTGCGCCGCACTTTTCGTCTGGAAAACAAACAGAATGATCATAACACAACCATAGGGACACCGTTGACCCCTAACGCTTATCTAATGTTAATACATGTTTGTTATGTGATGAAATTTGTAGAATACAGGTTCTGGAAATTATGAAACCGGCTCGTCAAGCCGAGGAAAGAAGCGAAGGCCTACCGAATCGGCAAGTGCCGCACTCATGGGAACACCGAATCACCAATTTTGGAACTGGCCTGGATGTACTAGCAATACCAAAACCATCTACAATAATGCTCTTAGTCTTTTATTGCCAAAACAAAATTTTGCACCTAACATTGTGGATTTTGGAGTTTTGAATGAGCTTGGTTGTGAAGCTCAAATAAGGGAGATGCTTAAGATATTAATGATAGAGGATGGAGGTAATGAAGTCTTATTTGAATCCAATGCTTGGATACGTGCTTTTACTTGTAGGGAGAAGATCTATGCGGAGCTTGTTCTCGAGTTTTTCTCTACTTTTCATTTTGATGAGGATGCCGAAGGAGATGAGTTGTTGACTAAGAATATTTTGAATTTTAGACTTTGTGGGAAGGAACATTCTTTGACTTTGAAAGAATTTTCTAAGTACTTTGAGTTGTATAATAGAGATGAGCGAAGGGAGGAAGGATTTGAGGTATATTTCCAAGGAGGGGAACGTGATCATGGAAATTTTAATGCTAATGAATTTTGGGCATCAGTTTGCCCGGATGAGGATCCATTGAGCTTATCTAGGAGCTCGACCACTAGAATTTCTAGTCCACTTTTGAGAGTGCTTCAAAAGATGATTGCTTATGCCGTTTGCCAAAGAACCATGGGGTATGATACAATACAAAAGAATGATTTGTGGTTATTGAGCATGTTTAGGGACAAGAACCATGAGCAATACGCTAATGTGGCTTGGGTGATAGCAAAATGGATGAAAAGGAACGGTCATGGTAGTCAAGGGGGTAGTATGATTATGTGTGGACAATTTGTGACTAGGTTAGCTCAAAGAATTGGGCTTTTAAGTGATCAAGTTGTGAGTAGTCTTAGTCCACCGATTGTGTGGATACCATTGACCAAATTACCTTGAGAGATTTGATTGGAGCGGATGGAAGGTTGATCCGAGAAGACATGCCTGTTAGAGCACCTCGTGTAGGTATGGTGCGAGCTCCTTGTGCATCACTCCAAGATGTTTGTGATAGAATGGGAAGGATGGAGGTTAGGCAAGATCAACTTGGGTTTATGATGGAGCGCCAATGTTATAGTATGGATCGATACGCTCCAGTTTTTGAGAGGATGGAAGAACAATATCACGTTCCAATGAGTGGACCTTATGGACCACCCGGATATCACCACGAGCCATTCTACTACACCCATCAACCACCACCCTATCCACCACATTTTCACCCATCTCAAGCTCCAAGGAATGATGAAACTGAAGAGGATATGTGAAACCTCGTATGTGTGTAACTTTTGTGTTAGTTACATTTGAAAACAATTTGAAAACAATTTATTTGGGCTTTGTAATATGCCTTTGTTGGCATTTAGGACAACTTAATACTTTGTGTGTGGATTTTTATTTTTCATTTGGTATGTGAAATATGTTTGTATACATTATTTGTGTTAATTTACAGAAAATAAGCGAGTCAATGCGAACTTAGGAGAAGATTGAAGATCTCGGCTTCGCTCACGGCTTGGAATAAAAAGGGAGTATTATTCTTATTTTCCTCTAATTTTTTTCTTTTTCCTTATGTTTAGCATTAGGGACAACGCTCATAATAAGTATGGGGGGTGATTGAGTGAAAATTAGATCGAATAAAATCTTGTTTTTAAGAAATTAAGTTTTCTGAATTTTCTGTAACCAGAAGTACGCCGCACATTTCAAAAAGTGCGCCGCACTTTCTGGGCGAATTAAAATTTTTTTGTACAGTTTTAAAAAAAATTTGTCGAAGGATTGATAATTCTTATAATTGTAAAGCTATTTTGACTCGGAATTGATAACGTTATTTACACAATACTTTATTCATAATTGTGAGGATCTTTTTCGTAAGCATTCTTACATTTTAAATTGTATGTGTTAATGATTAGTTTAAATCTAGAACTTGTGCTTAGTAATCTTTATGAGACCATAGTGGGATCATACTTGTATGATAAAAGGTATTTTAAATGATAAAGAGGCAAAATAAAGAAAAAGAGAAAAGATTGAAAGTTTTGCCGATGTTTTAAGATGATTATATATTGTTGGACACCATATTGCGAAATGATAGTATATCATAAGTATGGGGGAAAACATGTTCTCCCAAAAGATAGTGGTAAAAAAAAGAATAAAAGGCAAATGGATGACTAAGAAGTTTTGAGTTATGAATTCGCGAAGCAACGACATGATAAAAGATGATGTATTATTTATTCTTTAAACATGTGGTGGTAATAAAAGTTTTTCAAAAAGACCTCTTTTGATATTTTACTTGGTGCTTACGCCAAATTTGGTTTAGTTTAGTTCCTTGTACAAGCCTATGGTAATTTACTTTTCATAACCGTGCTATTGAGCGATAATCTACCCATAATAAGGAGAGTGTGTGAAATAAAAATGTCTACTTCGTGAGTTGTTTTATGGCGTTATCTTTGTTTTCGATTGTTGGCTTTATCTATTCTTTCGACACTTATTAAAAATATATTTTTACCTTACTTGAGGACAAACAAGAAGTTAAGTATGGGGGAATGTGATAACGCCTCATTTATACATGTTTGTAATGATGTACTTTTCCTTGTTTGCTATGTAAATAAATAAATTATGTGTTGAATTGATATTAATAAAGGATATTGTTTGTATTGTAGCTAAGGAAGAAACCATGAAGGAAAAGAATAAATAAATAAAGAATAAAGGGGCTAATGATGAAATTATGCTGAAATAGAGCCAAAGTATGGCGCACAATTGGAAAAGTACGTCGCACATTCAAAGTACCCCGATTTTGGAGAATTACAAGAAGTGCGGCGCACAAACTAGAAAGTGTGGCGATCATTTACACCTGAAGAAGTGAGGCGCACAATTGGGAAAGTGCGGCGCATATATTGCTGCAGTTACATAATTAAGTGCAATTATGCATGGTTATCATAGGATAACTTTTGATATACTCTCAGAACTTCTAACCTACGAAAATGTAACTATAAATAGGACCTAAAAGCCAGGCGTAAGAAATATCACTCCATACTTTCTCCATTGTTTAGGAGAATATAATAATCAAGGATTTCTCCAAATCCTTGATCATAGTTACTAGAGTTGGTAAACCTTAGTTGGTTGATGTTATTGGTGCTGGAACAAGGAACTCAGAAGTGTTGCTAGCCATTTGTAATAAGTTCAAAAGCTTATAAAACCTTTGGGGGAATTATTGAATAAACCTTGTGGTATAATTCTTATTTCATTTATGTCAATCTTTTACTTTGATTTACATACTGTTGAAATGATCTTGTTTACTGTTATTATGGAGTAGTGTGATGTCCACTTGGTTAAGGTTTGATAGCCTTATGATTAGATATTATTTTTAGCTTTGCTGGGGAAAAGTGCGACGCACAATTAGTTTTGTACGACGCACTTTTTCCCTAGGTTCTTGACTATAAGTGTGATTTAGATGCTCATGTATTATATGTTATTATGTAAGACCATTGTTATATGTTGGATTCATCCATGATCATTGACTAGTACTCATGAGAATGGATGAGTTTCATGTCATCTAGTAAATGAATCTTGTTAATCACTTTTGTCGCGATTAGTGGATTAAAACATATACCAACTCTTGCATAATCTCATCTACTACCTTAGTTATCGAAATCAGGCATAAACCTTTCTTAATGCTGTTGATATAACAAAGTATTTAGTCGGATTCTTGTCATATCAATTAGATGTTGCATGCACGACTAGTAATCGGCATGTTGGCTTACATTGTTTATGTGCTTATATTCATCATTGCTACCTATCTATCATATGGTTATGACCTTAGCCAAACGCACCCTTTAATACCAATTGTTAAGTATATCTTTAGAACTTGTGACACTCTAGAGGTAATTGTTTTATATTTTGATAACAACAATCCCGTGGAACGAACTGGACTTTACCATTAAGCTATGCTATACATGAAAGGGTATACTTGCTCGTGTTTATGTTTCTAGTCATTTGTGTGATAATATCTTGAATAAAAATTAAGACTTGCAAACGAACATCAGTGTCAATAATCATACCATACAATACAGTTTTTAAAAGCACTTGTATTCTAGTTTTAGCATATATCCCCCTCACGGGTTTTGAAATCATTTAGAAAACATTTAAAAGTGAGGCTATGAACTCACGATATTATATATAAAAATCATATAGTTTAAAAACACATGTATTTCAAATTTTAGCATATATCCCCTCACGGGTTTTTAAATCATTTGTAAAACATTTAAAAGTAACGATATGAACTCACCTTATGTCCATAGAATCTGACCTATAATCAGATACATTTCATTCACGGATAAACAGCTTGATCATACAAACCACAACTTGTTCTCATAAACAACAGCTTGATCTCACACAAACCTGGATTAATACATTGTGTATAGTATCAAGTCTTTGATTTTTAGTTCAATGTTGTTAAGTCTTGGTGATATATTCTTTCATTATTATTTGGTTGTAATTCTAGCACCATTTTTCGAGCCATCATACTTAGAAGCCATTATATAAACGATTGAGGAGCGAGGGCACTTTAAATCGTAAACCCAACCACTCAGTCAGAAAGTAATGTCGAGATGGAACATCTTTGTACAAAGGTCCCTACTAACATGATACTTTCATTACTTCCTCATATTCATAATTAATCTTCTTTAGTTTCAAAATTGGCAAATTAGTCTTTTTGGTTACACTTTGGTATATTTACACTTTTAACCCCTAAAGTATATAGTTTTAGTATTTGCATTTTAAACCCTCAATATTTAACTTTAGGACCTCAAAATTTCCAACATTTATTATTATAGCTTATACTTTCATAAAATGACACTTATGGCCCAAAATGTTTAATAGTTTCAAAAATGACAGTGTTAGTCCCGATACTTGTAAAAATCACATAACAACCTCAAAAATGGACCAAAGATAGGAATGAATATGTGTCATCTACAAGTAGCTTATGCACATACTTGGAAAATATCTCCAAAATATCCTAAATATCTAATCCTAAGTCTAAATTTGGGAGGGAAAGTATTTTGGATCATTTTTGTAGGGAAAAACCAAAACCGGGTCCTAAATTAGGGCTTGTAACTTATGGTTTGTGTTTTTGGTGATTAGGGACTTGGGAAAGTGATTATTGAATGATTAAGTCTTAATTAGGGTTTATAAATTCTATTTAAGAGATTTGGTTCCGTGGTTTTAAGTTTAACAAAGGTTTGATGTGAAAATGGGAAGTATACATATGTAGATTAGGGTTTTCTAATGATCTAGGGTTAAATCTTAGTAAATGTGATTATCCTTCAATTAGCTACTGATATAAACTTAATTTAGGTCATAGAAATTATGTTTTAAGTGTCTAATGAGTTCCCACACTTGGTTTAATAGCTTAGTTTAGGTAAACATGTATAAAGAGTAAAAATACCCATTTTGACCTAATTTACAAACCATGCATTGAAATCTTGTACCTCGTGCATTAGGGTACCTTTACATTGTCTTAATATAATCTTATAACCTTAATGAAGTCCTATAAATATTTATAGACTTGTCCAAAAAGAACTAGGTAGTGATTCTATGTAGATTTCTTAATATTATGGTTTTTAGGTCATTAATCCTAATGTCTTTTTATCTTGGGTAATTAGTGTTTGTACCTTTATAAACACTTATTCTAGAGCTTATATAGTATTTTTATGACTTATATGGTTTCTACATTTTTAATTTAAGGGTTTGTATAGGTTGATCATATTCTAGGGACAATTATGGGAGCTTAAGATCCTATGCTTTGATAACTTGTACTTTATGTTTTACCCACTTGTGACTTGACTTGAAATAAATGTATATTCTTAATATGATGTATAGTTGAGTTTTATAATTTATGGCAAAAGATTAGACTCTAATTCAATGTATAATGGATTTTATATGCTATTCTTGGCTACTAGGTCTTAGCTTGTAATTAGCCATGGATTATTGAATATTTGTATTTTGTGATCAATAAACTTTCCTTTATTTGATAGATTGTAATTATTATATTGTTTTTGATAATAGTACATGGATTTTATGTAGTTACATTGCCTGAAATATTGTTTATCAAGGATTTCTAGGTCGTGATCTAGACTATTATGTACAATTACTTGTACTTAGCTTTGTATGGTGTGTTCTTGCCATTCTTAGGTATTATTATGTCTTCAAAGTATAAGTTGCAACTTGTTTATAATCCTTAATGACTTATTCATATGTGTTCTCTATTTATAGCTTACCATTCTTGAGTTTACAACTCATTTATAGGGATTCTAGGGTTTCTAAGGGACTTTAGGGCATCATAGTTACATTTGAGATGTTCTTATTGATATTGAACTTGTTAGATCACTTTTAGATCTTAGACTTGATATATACATTGTATTGACAACATATACGAATATGTTGTAATGGCAGTTCAGGTTGTGAGAAGCAGTTCATCTTACCAAGCAAGGTATAGAAAGCAAAAATTTCTAGCCATATTTTCATATTGAGAAAGTTATAGCTTATAGCATAGATGTGAATTTTGAGGATTATCACAATTTCCTTCGATGAGTTTTCTTTCTTTTCATTTGTTGTTGCTCCTTCTTTTGCAACTATCGTTTCCCACATGCCATACGCATTCATTATTGTTTCCATCATCAATGCCCATGTTGTGTAGTTTGTGTCGGTCAATTTTGTACATTGTAGTGAAACATTTCCTAGTTCTCAAAACATTGTGTTATCATTCTTGTCGATTTCTACCATGCTTGCTTGCTTGTTAATCTTGCTTATAATCAGAATCGAGATGGTTTCTGATTTCCTTGCTTTTGTGTTTGATCGAAAGATCAAATTCTTGCTTGCGTTTGATCAAAAAGATAAAAAATTCTTGCGTGTTACTAGCCAACTTGCTAACCAGATTTTCTTGCTAATATTGCTTAATATTGACTAATTTAATCAATATTGTATTTACCAGACCTACTTGCTAATCTTGATTTTTCTTGCTTTGATCAAAAAATAATTAATCTTTATTTGAATCTCAAGGCTCGGATCTTGCTATGAACCGATTCGGTCTTGCTATGAATTGTAAAGGATTCAGTTTATCTTGCTATGAACCACGAAGGTTCAATTTTATCTTGCTATGAACCATGAAGGTTCGCTTTTATCTTGTTGTGAACCACGAAGGTACGATTTTATCTTTCTATGAACCACGAAGGTTCGGTTTTATCTTGTTGTGAATCACGAAGGTTCGGTTTTTATCTTTGCTATGAATCACGAAGATTCACTTTTATCTTGCTATTATGTATTTGTTAAAAGTAAAAAAAAAGATTTTTCTTTTTAAATAAAAATACAAAATTTATTTTATTTACTTTTACTTTTATTTTCTTTCTATATGTATTTTTTGAAAAACCTTAAAAAATACTAACTTAAATGTGAAAGGAAAGAAACGATAAAAATAAAAATAAAGGGTGTAAGATGGTTTTTTTTAAACCTGATGGGCTTAGGCCCGTAGTCTTGCTGTGGGTATTATAATCCCGTTTGTAACACACCTCTTTCTCTTCTTTGGAAATAACGACCGTGACTCCTCTTTCTTCTATGTGGATATCACACAACGACTCTCTCTCTCTCTCTCTCTCTCTCTCTCTCTCTCTCTATCTCTCTCTCTCTCTCTCTCTCTCTCTCTCTCTCTCTCTCTCTCTCTCTAGAGATGTCGAGACCGATTGGCTCTCTTTTTGTCTTCTTTAGTGATTTAATTTACCGAGAAGAATGCCCTTATCCTCTTGCTAATTAGAATCAATTGCTGATTTGAGGGATTGATTCAATTGAATCTTCAAACAGGTGTGTTTGTTCCCTTTTTGGATGATCTAATCTTCTGTCCCCTTTCTTTGAATGATTTCGAATCTTGGTTTATTTTTCTTTCGATTTATCTTCTTGAAAAAGAAATAACTTGTAAAAAAAATCGTGGGTAAAAACTCCTATTGTTGCCGGTTTAAAATCAATCACAGGGGTGATTGATCATTGCTGACAAAGGTAGAAACCCTTAAAAAAGACGAGATTTATTCTCATATGATTTGTATTTTTCTGGCAATTTGCAACAAAAAAATGGTTTTGTTGTTTTTGATTCGAAAAAAACTGGGCAAAAAAATTGAAGCAGTATATGATGATTTTGGTTGATTCAAACCTTGCTCTAATGCCAATTGTTGGATCGATATTTGTAGTCTTGCAATCAAAATGTACCGAAATAATATTTTGTATTAATAATCATCATTTGTTCTTACATAATCCTATTCTATTTAAATAAAATGAAACGGTGCCATGAAAAGTCATGTCGGTTTGTTGAACCGATGCAACTCTTAAAAAATAACTGTCAAAAAAAAGTTATTTAACTACTTTGTAAACCGTCGGGTTTGTCCAGCGGGTTGTGATTACCCGGATTGGGTTTTTGCCCAATAATCAACCATGCATGAGTAACTTCATCACTTTAACAATAACGATTCATATATACACAAATTTTATCATTTAATGTTTCCTGTACTTTGATATTAGTGTGTGCTCAAAACTTGATTTCGAACCGTTGATCGATCAATATATGTTTTTCTCTAATAAAAAGATGTCTGTAAAAAATTGGTTAGGGTTTGATTTTATATATTTATGAAGAAAATACGATTGATATATTATTATGTATCTTATCCAAATTTCATACCTAGTTGGATAAATATAAATTAAGAAATACACTACTGTAATATTTATATTATTTTTGGGTCAGAATTTGTATCTTATTAGACACTAAGACGTCTCTAAAGATAATAACCATATCAAAGTATTAATAATCCAAGGAGTAGAGTTGAAATTGATGAAAATATTTTTAGAAAAAAAATACAAAAAAAGCACATCTTATTCATCCATTTTAGATAAATCCAATGAATCTAATTAAATCTTTAAAATATATAAACGCTAAATAAAAGATCCATTTTATGTCTTTTTCTTTAAAAAAAAGTTTCTCTCCTAAAAATGTAAGATTGATAAATTGTTTGCTTTATTTAATAGAATGAATTACGATATATAAGTAACACGAAAAAATTTCAATGTGACTTTTTTTTAGTATAAACTCAATTAATTAATCACAGTCACCTATTTTTCATTAAAAAAACAAATTAAATATCTCACAAACTATTAATCGTTACTCAAAACGAAACATTTAATCACGACGAGAATTAAATCATCTATTTATCAAGAGGCACATGTATATATACTTACGAAGAATCTTTTTTTTCAATTACCTCTGAGAAGATCATATATGATTCGTATCAGAAATCATATATAATTATATGATTCATATCACGAATCATATATAATTATATGATTTCTAAAAATCATATATGATTTGTGATACGAATCATATATGATATCTCAAAATCATATATGATTCGTGATACGAATCATATATGACTTCCAGAAATCATATATGATTTATGAACGAATCATATATGATTTTCTCAGGAGTGACTGGCCTTCTAACTTATGTCTTCCGTCTCATAAGAGGGGAAAAAGGTCCGTCGAAAGTATATACATGTGCCCCTCGAAAGAAAGATAAATTAATTCTCATTGCAATGATGTATGTTTTGTAGTTTGACGATATACCGTTTGTGAGATATTTAATTTTTAAAAAAGTGGTGGGAAATTAGTTTTTAAAAAATAAGTGGGTGTGATTGGTTGATTGAGGTTTACATTGATCTTAACTATAGGTAAGATAAGAAAGGTCTAGAAGTAACATAGATGGGCTAAAGCCTAATGAGCTAAAATATATCGATTAACACTCCTTTGCAGTTTGAGCAGGACGCAATCGGAAACTGAAACTCGTACACAATTCTTCAAATAACATCGAAAGAAGACCTTTGATATAGATATTTGCATACTGGTAATGAGATGGAACATGAAGAACACGTACTTGACCCGTAGCAACCATGTCACGAACAAAATGAATTCCAATCTCAGTTTGTTTGATTTGTTGATGTTGCACCGGATAATCAGATAAACAAACAGCACTAACATTATTACAATACGCATGAGCGGCGGTGAGTAGTAGTGTGTGTAGTTCTCTATTAATATTGTCTCAGCAACAACATTAGCAAAGCCCTGGTATTATCTTTAGCACTAGAACGTGAAAGCGTGGGTTGTCGCTTAGTAGACCAAGCTAAAAGATTGTTGCTTATAAATACACAATACCCGATGTAGATCTGCGAGTAGCAGGGCATTCAGCCCAATCAGCATCACAGTAAACCATAAGAAAAGATCACGAGCATGCATATATTTGAAAACCAAACTTCAAAGTGCCTTGAACATATCAAAGAATTCTTTTGAGAGCATATAAGTGAGGTTCCCAAAAATTCCGCATATATTAACAAATATGTTGCACAACATAAGACAAACTAGGACGGGTGAATGTAAGATATTGCAGGCCACCTACAAGACTATAATATAAAGTATGATATGAAATAGGATTCCTTTCATGACCAAGCTTAGACTCAGTGTCAACAAAGGTTAAAGTAGTCTTGTAGTTGAGCATATGTGCTTGTTTAAGCAACTGCATAACATATTTCTTTCGGGAGAGAAACATCCTGGTAGTGTCACGTGAAACACAAATCCTAAAGAAATAAGTAAGGGCTCCAAGATTTGTGTAGAGAGAAAATAATATTCTAAAGAAAAGTTTTTGAAGAAACCATGAGAACAATATCACCCACATAAATCAATAAATATATTGTGTCATTGATAGATCTATAAATAAATAAAGAGGATCACATCTACTTGGGAAAAATCCAACTCGGGTACTGTAAGCAGCAAATCAACGAAACCAAACTTGGGGGGTTTGTTTCAACCCATCTAAAGACCTCAAAAAGTGACATACACAATGAGGATACCATGGACCTACAAAACCTGAAGGTTGATGCATATACACTATTTTTGTTAAATCACCATTAGGAAAAGTTTCTTAACGTCTAACCGATGCATAGACATGTGTTTGGTCAATACAATACTAAGAACAATACGAATAGTGACCGGCTTGTAAACCAGGCTAAAAATAACATCACAATTAATGTTAAGCTACTAACTACTACAATTTGCAACCAGTCGGGCTTTATACCGGCTCAATGTACTGTTGGCATGGAAATGTGTGAAAATAACCAAAAACATTGCACAAAATTTTTACCAGGAGGTCTTAGAATGAGAAACCAAGTACCATTTTTAATTGAAGCATTATATTCATCATACATGGCATCCCATTAGCGAGGATCAAACAAAGCAAAGGAAGAGGATTATGGTATAATAGAGATGTGAGAAACATGAAGGTTTAGACTTTGGGTGGTCTTACTTGTGCTATCATGATTTCGAGTGATCATAAGGTAAGTCCAGGTTGATGAATTACTAGTAATAGGCTTAGAAGTAGTGTGGGTTTAGGTTTTGGTTGGAACTGAGGTCGTGGATTGAGGCTGGGTTTACATTGTAGGTGTTGCATTAGATGTGAGTTGGGTATAGGTTGCGGGTGGTATAAGGTAATGGGTAGATTTCCAGAGGTAAGGGGGACAAAAGACAAGCCAGTAGACTGGTTTGGGCCGGAAGTAGTATGGGTTAGTGTTTGAGGTGTTGGTAGGTCACCAGTAGGTGTTGGTGGTAGAGTATTATGTTGAGGATATTTTATTACATGATGAGTAATTGTTGAGGGAGAAGTATCAAGGAATTCGTATATGTGGAATGTGAGATAGATCCATAGAGAAATTGTCATTCGTCAAAGGTTACATGTCCAGAGATAATAATTTTGTTTTTAGTTAGGTCAATACACTGATACCCTTGGTGATAGGCTGGGTAACCTAAAATATACACAGTGTGGCACCTGAACCTCAAAGTTTATTAATATCATAACAATTATATAAAACCCTAAACGAGATCAAAGCACATATAGCGGAAGCGATTAAACAAGATCATAATTAATAACACAATTATAATTAATCGAATTAGGGTTACATACCTTTACGCTAAAGCAAATCCTCAAGACGAAGAATGAATTACCAATTCGGGTTAATACCGTATACACCAAGATATAGTCTAAAGTAAGACTATATTACGATCTTGTACACACGTAATACAACGAGCTAACCGTGATTCTAGCACGTGAAAACCGAACTACAACGCTTGTAATTAATCTACCCAACAACCATAGAGAGGGGCTAGGACTAGATTGTAAGTAAATCGATCAACCAAGAAAACCAATCGAAACCCTTTGTGGTTTATACCTTGCGATCGAACCAAGAGAGAAAGAGGGAAAATAGATTCACGTTATGTTGTGAATTATGAGGGATAAGGAGGTGTATTTATAGGCTCCAACCCATTGTAGCCCAAATAAATAAAAGGCAACTTTTGCCCCCCCCCCCTGCTCTAACCGACGATCGAACACCCGCCATGGGATGTTCCGGAACCTTCCGTCCTTCTTTCCTTTTGTTTACTTACTACATATATATTTAATGCTCGTTAATACTTAACTATTAATTAATTAATGATCGTTAAAGTTATATAGTTACTTGCTCGGTTTAAATTAATAAATACATAAATATATTTATTAAATAAATTAATAAATACAATAAATTTATTTATTAATTAAATTAACTCTTTACGTACTGTGTGCAATCCCGTAATCTCGAGTTCGATCCTATCACACGACTATTAACTATAAGTCCATAAACTTACAGCTCCCACTTGGACATATTTCGAATACCATGATTACATTGACTAGCGTCTAGTTACACTTAGCAATGTCTCTAGCACAACTCGAGTAAGGTCTCCTGGACAAAACCTTTTAATGATTCTGCATCGTTATTATTATCCTTTTATTTCTTATACAACGTTAATAAGGATATGTGTTAATACAATAATGACTAAAAACGTTACTTGCATTTTTCGGTCTCGCTTAGTTTTGATTACGACAATATGTAAAAACAAACATTTACGAAAACAACAAAAAACGAATTCTTGAGTTCAAGTATTTTTCATTTTACCCATTTTCACTTAAGGTATGGATAAACAAGTACTAACCTTAATCAAGTGATCAAGTGATTTAATCTTTTCTTAAAACTCACTTTTTATTAAATGTGACAAGTTTTTATTAAACTTTATTTTTAAGAAAATGTTTTATTAAATTAATTATTTGAAATTTGCAAATGGCATATTCTTATTCTGTTAAGAATATCCTTTCATGATATTTTTATACCCAGATAAGACCTCCACCACTAAAGTACAAAAAGGAGCGGAGTCTAGTCCGGCGGTACCTTAGCACCTAGGCGGTACCTTATCGATAAGGTACCGCGGGCTTAGATAAGGTACCGCGGGCAGATATAGCCGTTGGCTCCTTTGTCCTTTAAATAGTGGACCATTCTCAGCTTTTCACCTTACCTCTTTTGCACATTTATTTCCAGATTCAAACCCCTTCTTTAATCACTCAAATCTTTGATCATTTGTTTGATTATTACTTGTTTAAGAAGTGAATCTTGTTCTTCCATCCCTTCCTCTCCAAGTGCAAAGAGAAGAACACTATCCTAGTGAAGTGTTGAGTCCACCACCAAAGATCCATTTGAAGATCAAATTTTATATACTTGTAGTTGTTTCATAGTTGTGAAGATCCAAGTAGTTGTGTCTATTTGGAAGTTGTGTATGTACTAAGTATAGTTGTGTAGATTGGTCCTAGCTACAATTAGGGCTCGACTTTTAGCTTAGAGTCGGAAATTGGTTAAGCGACGTGTACGGTTTTCTCCACCATAAGGAGCTTGTTGTGTAGTGAACTCTCGAGTAAGGAGTACTCGAGGAGTGGAGTAGGAACGAGGAGTGAGCTTCGTTGCCGAACCACTATAAATCCTTGGTGTTCAGTTTGATCTTTCTTTACCCTTAACTCTTTACATTCTTTATTCTTTATGCATATACATGTGTTAGTATTAGATTAGCTACACTATCATTCTTTATTCTTTGTGGATATATTTTTGTTAGTATTAGTTTAGTTACACTATCATTGTTCATATTGTGCATAAGAAGATTTCACATATTTCCTCAAGCCTAATTTTTGAAAAAGGATTTTTGGAAACCATATTTTAACAAGTAAATATTAGAAACTATTCAACCCCCCTTCTAGTTTCTACAATTGGTATCAGAGCGGGTTGCTCAAGAATTTTTAAAGTATATTGTATTTTAAAACTTGAATCGATCTATGGATTCCAACAAGTACCTAGAAGGGCAATCTATGCAAAGACCACCACTTTTTGAAACCGATAGTTTTATTTATTAGAAAAAAAGATTTGAAACTTATGTGAAATCAAAAGATTTAGATCTTTGGCATGTTATTACCAATGGTGATTTTTTACCCTTTCAATTCAATGAAGTTTCTAAAACAAAAGAATTGGTCACTTTTGACAAAGCTAATGACGATACTAAAAATAAACTTTCAAAAAATAATGAGGCTAAAATGGTGATTTATAATGCTTTGCCTAAGAAAGAGTATGAAAGAATTTTTATGTATGAAACCGCTAAAGATATTTGGAACACTCTTTTAGTAACCCACCAAGGTAATAGCCAAGTCAAAGAAAGTAAAATCGATCTTCTTGTCCAACAATATGAACAATTTGTCATCTTAGAAGATGAAACTATTGATAGTGCATTTGCTAGGTTTAACACCATTATTACTAGTCTAAAAGCACTTGATGAAGGTTTTTCTAGCAAGAACAATGTTAGGAAGTTTCCAAGGGCCTTACATCCAAAGTGGAGAGCAAAAGTCACGGCGATTGAAGAGTCGAAAGATCTCTCAACTTTATCACTCGATGAACTCATAGGAAACTTAAAGGTTCATGAGATGATAATTTTGAAGGACTCGGAATTAGTGAAAACCAAGAGTGAAAGGAAATCTCTTGCACTCAAAGCCAAGAAGGCACAAAGTGACCATGATAGTTCCTCTGAAAGCGATGACGAGGAGTATGCATTGGCGGTGAGAGATTTCAAGAAGTTCTTCAAGAGACGAGGTCAACACGTTAGGCAACCCAACTATGACAAGAAACCATTGTCAAAGAATCGGTTTGTCAAGAACGAAAAAGGTGATAGGAATTGCTTTAGATGTGGTGATCCAAATCACTTCATTGGTGATTGTCCAAAGCCCGCTCGTGATAAGAACCACACGGCATTCGTTAGTGGCGCTTGGAGCGATAGCGGTGAAGATGATGATGACAACCCCAAAGAGGAGAAATGTCTTATGGCTCACACTTCTAAAGAGGTACATTCCGTAACCGAATATTATAGCAATGATAGTTCCACTTTAGATGATATTGAATTTGAAGGCAAATATGATAGCTTACACAAACTTAGTCTTAAATTCATAGAAAAGAATTAAACCTTAAAATCAACCAAAACTAAGCTTGAAAATGAGATCAATGAACTTAGGGAGAAATTGGCTAAACTTGAGAAAAACAAAGAGGTTGATTTAGGTTGCTTAAGTTGTGAGAAACTTAGATTAGAGAATGAAGATCTCAAGAGCACCTCCATTAAATTGGAAAAGTTCATGAAAGGTACTAGTGCTCTTGATGATATGTTAAACAAACAAGTTCATTCTAAGGAAAGACTTGGTCTAGGTTTTAACTCAAATGAAGCCTCAACTAGTGAACCAAAACAAGTCAGGTTTTCACAAAAAACGCCCACTGGACGCGGTTCCAAACTGTAAGGCGCGGTTCCTTATCACTATGGAACCGCGGCCATAGATAAGGTACCACGGCCAGAAGTTGAATTTTGTGAAAATTCTAAACTTTCTGAAAAATCTAAGTTAAATGAAAAACTAAAGCATCTTACTGTTAATAAGGTACAATTACCCATACTTGACGATAATGCCATTGGTAAGGTCTACAAGCCGATAAGTAAACCTCTCATGGGAAATAGAAGTTTATCTAGACTATCCTCTACTCCACCTAGAGTACGGAATGAGTCTAAGCCTAGAAGTAGAACGACAATGCCTACAAGAGATAATCAAAACAACTCACGACCTAGAAGTAAAACCCCAACACCTAGAAGGAATAATAATAACTCTAAACCTATATCAAACACACCTAGGAGAAGTAATGAACAACAAAATGGTTACATGAATTACTACCCTCCTCCATTTTGTTCTTCATGGGGAATCCCCTCCTCATTCATGCATCCCAACCAAATGCAAGGGATGTTTGGAACTAACAATTTTGGACCCATGAAATATTGGGTACCAAATGTTTGATCTTGTGTGTTGTTACCTAGATATGCTTGGGAATTGATTTGGAGCCCGATGAGTGGATTAAGGATAGTGGATGTTCTCAACACATGACGGGTAATCGAAGTTTGTTCTCGCATTACAAAGCATATGATGGAGGTAACGTCACATTCGCTAGTAGTCTACGTGGTAATATCATTGGCAAAGTGAAATCGTAAAAGATGGAAAGGTCATTGGAAAAGGTGTTAGAAAGCATGGGCTTTATGTCATGAAGGTTAATAAGAAGTCAAAAGACAACATATGTCTTGCGACTATAGATGATAGTTCTACTCTTTGGCATAGGAGATTAGGTCACGCTAATATGCGTTTAATTCAATCTTTAGTCTCTAAGGAGTTGGTAAGACACCTCCCCAAGATTAAGTTTGATAGTCACTTTTGTGATGCTTGCAAAGTTGGAAAGCAAGTTCACTCAAGTCACAAAGCCAAGAATTTGGTTTTGACCTCTCGGTGCTTAGAGCTCCTACATATGGATCTCTTTGGACCTTCCGCCATACGGAGTTATAGAGGTAACCTTTATACCCTAGTTATAGTTGATGACTATTCTAGATTCACTTGGACTAGATTTTTGGCATCTAAGAATGAAGCTTTCGATCACTTCGAAATCTTTAGTCGAACAATTCAAAATCAACTAGGATGTTCAATTGTTTCTATTAGGACGGATCATGGTAGGGAATTTGATTATGAAGTGCAATTTGGTGCCTTTTGTGAAGCTCATGGTATTACCCATAACTTCTCGGCTCCTCACACTCCACAATCAAATGTGGTAGTTGAAAGGAAGAATAGGACTCTCCAAGAGATGAGTAGGACGATGTTAAATGAGCAATCTTTGCCTTAAAAGTTTTGGTGCAATGCCGTGGACACATCGACTTATATTCTCAACCGAATTCTTATTCGACCTTTCCTAGGAAAGACCCCCTATGAGATTCTTAAAGGTAAGAAACCCTCATTAGAATACTTTAGGGTGTTTGGAAGCAAGTGCTTTATCCTCAACACCAAAGACTACCTTACCAAGTTTGACCCAAAGTCTTACGAAGGTATCCTTTTAGGTTATTCCCAAACTAGTAAAGCCTACATAGTCCTAAATAGAACCTCGGGGGTTATTGAAGAATCACTCAACGTAACCTTTGATGAAACCCCTCCTTCACCCAAGACACCACCATTGGTTGATGATGACTTGGATGAATTAGAAGTAGTTAAAGCCAAAGAGGTTAGAAAAATAGGAGTTGAAGACCTTAGTGTTGAAAAGGAAGTAAACATTAAGGAGTCTAGGGATCATACTCTCAATAATGTCGTTGGTGACTTAAATCAAAGGACCCTAAGATCTCAAGTCAAAAACCAAAGAAACTTCTTTTGTTTTGTCTCCTTGATTGAACCAAAGAATGTTAAAGAAGCTTTGACGGATGAGAGTTGGGTCATTGCGATGCAAGAAGAATTGAATCAATTCGTTGCCAATGATGTTTGGGAACTTGTTCCTCTACCTAGAAGTTCTACCATTATAGGAACCAAATGGGTATTTAGGAATAAGCTAGATGAGAATGGTGTTGTGTCTCGTAACAAGGCTAGACTTGTAGCTCAAGGCTATAATCAACAAGAAGGGATTGATTATGACGAGACATATGCACCGGTAGCTAGATTAGAATCAATTAGAATCCTTTTAGCCTACGCTTGTGCCTTAGATATTAAGCTTCAACAAATGGATGTAAAGAGTGCATTTCTTAACGGTTTGATCAATGAGGAGGTATATGTGGCTCAACCTCCCGGCTTCATTGATTTTGAGAAACCGGACCATGTTTACAAGCTTAAGAAAGCACTTTATGGACTCAAACAAGCACCCAAAGCTTGGTATGATAGACTTAAAGCGTTTCTTGTTAAACTTATACCATAGGAATGGTAGACAATACACTCTTTACAAAGAAGAAAGGTCCTCACCTCATATCGTACAAATATATGTTGATGACATTATATTTGGCTCAACTTGTCAAGAATTGTGTGATGACTTTGCCAAATTCATGCATGATGAGTTTGAAATGAGTATGATGGGAGAACTCAACTTCTTTTTAGGACTCCAAATTAAACAAATGGACGATGGTATTTTCTTTAGTCAATCTAAGTACGCTAAAGAAATGCTAAAGAAATTTGGATTAGAAGAATCTAGACCAATGAAGACCCCTATGGCCTCGGATACCAAACTCACCGTAGATGATGATTGTGAGTCGGTAGACAACACCAAATATAGAGGTATGATTGGTAGTTTGTTGTACCTAACGGCAAGTCGACCGGATATCATGTTTAGTGTTTGCCTTTGTGCTCGCTTCCAAGAGGCTCCCAAAACCTCTCACCTTGAAGCGGTTAAGCGTATCTTCCGATACATTAAAGGCACTATACATTTAGGATTATGGTATCCTAAAGGGACCGGCGTAGAAACCATTGTCTACGCGGACTCGGATCATGCGGGAGACTATGTGGACCGGAAAAGCACTAGTGGAGTTTGTACCTTCATGGGTTGTTGTTTAACTTCTTGGTTCTCCAAGAAACAAACCGCTCTTGCGATATCCACCACGGAAGCCGAGAATGTGAGTGCCGGAAAAGCATGCCAACAAGCTCTATGGATGAAGCAAGCGCTTGTTGATTACGAGATTTCTCTTGATGATGTTCCCATCATGTGCGATAAAAAAGGCGCTATAGACCTAAGCAAGAATCCCGTGCAACATTCGCGAACCAAACACATAGAAATTATACACCATTTCCTTAGGGATAATCTTCAAAAGGGGAACATTACTATTGAAAAGGTGCCCTCCGAGGAAAACTTAGCCGATATCTTCACTAAGCCACTTAAGAGGGAACCTTTTAATTACTTGCGTCTAGGTCTAGGATTAATGGAACATCTTCCTTAAATTCTTTTCTTCTTGTGTGTTTTCTTTTACCACTTTGAGTCCTTGGGTATTTTAAACTCCTTTTGAAAAATCTTCTCCTCTCTTTTTCAAAAACTCTCAAAGTCACTTTCGAAAGTGGTTGAGAAATTCGTTTGACATTGTTAATTCAATCTAAAAACGATTTTTCATAGATTCTCGCTATTAATCTAGAGCTTACATAATTCATATGTATGATTCTCTCAAACATAGCAAGAACAAGATTGAATCATGGAGGATCATTGTGTCATGACTTAAGGTCTTGTCTTACACACCTCCTACATTGATTTTTTTATCCATGTATTTTGGTCAAATCTCTATTTGGTAAGTTTGCATATGTTTTCTTTGTCAATCTTTGCTTTTAAGCATATCCCTATGATAAGTTAGACTAGAAAAATAAGATTTGCTGAAAAATCTTCCACCAAACACCAAACCCTGCTTCTGCAGGCGGTTCCATATATGAACCGCGGTACCTTATTGATAAGGTACCGCCACCCTAGATAAGGAACCGCCTACAGTGGCCTTCCTTTTCGGGTTTTTTGTCTTAAACTCCAGATTTGCTCCAACCTTTTTGAGAATCTTTGTTTCAAACCCTTTGACCACCCCAAAAATACCCAAAGCCTTCCCTATTTAAACCATAAGCATTTTGCATTACTTCACATCCAAAATGTCTTATTCTCCCAATGAAAGCCTTGAATCTCCTCCATTTTCTCCAATTGCTTTCAATCCACACCCTCCCAAGAACACTCTTAATCACATTTCTCCTACCAAGAATGTTGATTGTGGAACTTCTTTTCTTCCACCACCACCCTTTTGTGTTCTTCCTCCTTCTCATGATAATGTCATGCACCATGGAACATATTGTCATTGTTGTCAATATCAACATCTTGCTATGGCACACATCTATGAGGAGTTGAGCTACATCAAGAGTCTCTTAATCAAGCCTCCTCTTAACTTTGATTATGAGATCTCCAACAAGCCACCACCACCACCCTCCGCTATTACCTTGTCTTTCATATAAGCATTGATTGCTTATCCTCAAGACACCAAATTCAAGCAAATCTTAGAATTCTAGAATAACTAGGATTAGATTTATTCTTTTGGCTTGTTTCTTTTTCCATACTTCTTTGTATGATGTTCTTTTAGTAACCTATCTTGGTTCTTTGTCTTTGTGTTCTCTTCTCTTTTAATTTTTTTTATGTGACCTATTGCTATATATTGTTGGTTGTTTCTTTTGTTCAACTAACCCTTCTATGTAGCTTGTCACCATATCTCGATTCCTCGGTGCCCCAAGCTAGGGGGAGTAAGCACCAAGGGGGAGTCTTTGCAAAGTCCATTTCTTCAACACTGGCTTACGCAACCTTTTTGCTTCGACAAAGGGGGAGAAATGAATAAACTCGTCTTCGAAAATCTTGTTTTTGTGTGATTGAGTTTATGTATTGTCGGAATCAAAAAGGGGGAGATTGTTAATGCAATAATGACTAAAAACGTTACTTGCATTTTTCGGTCTCGCTTAATTTTGATTACGACAATATGTAAAAACAAGCATTTACGAAAACAACGAAAAACGAATTCTTGAGTTCAAGTATTTTTCATTTTATCCATTTTCACTTAAGGTATGGATAAACAAGTACTAACCTTAATCAAGTGATTTAATCTTTTCTTAAAACTCGCTTTTTATTAAATGTGACAAGTTTTTATTAAACTTTATTTTTAAGAAAATGTTTTATTAAATTAATTATTTGAAATTTGAAAATGGCATATTCTTATTCTGTTAAGAATATCCTTTCAGGATATCTTTTATACCCAGATAAGACTTCCACCACTAAAGGACAAAAAGGAGCAGAGTCTAGTCCGGCGGTACCTTAGCACCTAGGCGGTACCTTATCGATAAGGTACCGCGGGCTTAGATAAGGTACCGCGGGCAGATATAGCCGTTGGCTCCTTTGTCCTTTAAATAGTGGACCATTCTCAGCTTTTCACCTTACCTCTTTTGCACATTTATTTCCAGATTCAAACCCCTTCTTTAATCACTCAAATCTTTGATCATTTGTTTGATTATTACTTGTTTAAGAAGTGAATCTTGTTCTTCCTTCCCTTCCTCACCAAGTGCAAAGAGAAGAACACTATCCTAGTGAAGTGTTGAGTCCACCACCAAAGATCCATTTGAAGATCAAATTTTATATACTTGTAGTTGTGTCATAGTTGTGAAGATCCAAGTAGTTGTGTCTATTTGGAAGTTGTGTATGTACTAAGTATAGTTGTGTATGTACTAAGTATAGTTGTGTAGATTGGTCCTAGCTACAATTAGGGCTCGACTTTTAGCTTAGAGTCGGAAATTGGTTAAGCGACGTGTACTGTTTTCTCCACCATAAGGAGCTTGTTGTGTAGTGAACTCTCGAGTAAGGAGTACTCGAGGAGTGGAGTAGGAACGAGGAGTGAGCTTCGTTGCCGAACCACTATAAATCCTTGGTGTTCGGTTTGATCTTTCTTTACCCTTAACTCTTTACATTCTTTATTCTTTATGCATATACATGTGTTAGTATTAGATTAGCTACACTATCATTCTTTATTCTTTGTGGATATATTTTTGTTAGTATTAGTTTAGTTACACTATCATTGTTCATATTGTGCATAAGAAGATTTCACATATTTCCTCAAGACTAATTTTTGAAAAAGGATTTTTGGAAACCATATTTTAACAAGTAAATATTAGAAACTATTGAACCCCCCCCCCCTTCTAGTTTCTACAATATGGATCTCAGTCATTCCTTTCATTAACCATTATGTTTCTCGTTCACAGATTCAACAAGATTACCAAAACAAATTTAAGTGTGGCCACACAAACATCTTACTAATCCCACTAGGGGCCCAGCCGTATTAAACTCTAAAACGAAATTGGAAGAAATAAATTCCATATTGACTACGATCAAAACTTATGAATTTTGCAACACTTCCGAAAATAATCCTTATAGCTACCAATTATGTTTAGCGTTAGATTATTCCACAGAGATGCACTAGATTCACAACAGTTTCCTAGTATCTCAAATCTAAGGATAACTATTTATGTTTTACTTGATGACAAAGATCCATCAAGTAAAAACATATAGTTGGGATAAGTCCAATATTTGATTCATCGAATATCATCCAAAATCGAGCAATATACTTTCAAGTATACTCTATCGCTATTTTGATTTGTCTTAATTTAATAATATTCCATATTATTAATCGACAATGGACATTTAGCATAACTTTTATTCATGGATTAAAACATGTAAAATAGGATACACTTATTAAATAATAAAAATAAACGAAACCCAATCTTTATTTCATTATATAATAATGTCATAACATCCTTTATCCAAACACTAATCACAGATTTATTGCATGAGTTCGCTAGCTAGTTGCAGCCCAATCGCTTTGGCATGCTTAACTACCTTTGGTCTAGGCAAAGCCTTAGTTAAAGGATCGGCTCCGTCATCATCTGTGTGAACTTTTAGCAATTTTATTTCACGAGCTTCAACTTGTTCTTGGACGTAGTGATGTCTACGAATAAAGTGTCTAGCACCTTTCATGACTCCAGGGTCATTGGCAAATATTATTGCGGCAGAATTGTCACAATACATATCTATAGGTTCTTTAATTGAAGGCATCACTCCAAGATCTTCAATAAACTTCCTAATCCAAACAGCTTTCAATTGCAGCTTCTGAAGTGGCCATGTACTCAGACTGAGTAGCATGCATTGCAATCGTTGTCTGTTTCTTGCTCTTCCAGTCAACTGCTCCTCCATTGAAAACAAAAATGTAACCCGTCTGAGACTTCGTACCGTCTTTATCACATTTCCAGGACGCATCACAGAAACCTGTCACATTCAATTCTGTGTCTGGTTTCCCTCCATATACCAAAAACATATCTTTCATACTCCTCAAATACTTTAGAATATGTTTAACAGCAGTCCAGTGGAGTTTCCCTGGATTATATTGGTATCTACTGACCAAGTTTTGAGCAAACGCTACATCAGGCCTTGTGCATCTAACGTCATACATTATAGATCCTACAACCAAATCATAAGGCACCTTCTACATGTATGCCTCCTCTTCAGGATTTGATGCATCCATCTCATGACTCAGATTATGCTTAACTTCACTAGGTTGAAAACCTTTCTTGGAATTATGCATATTATATTTCTTCAAAATCTTATCTATATAAGCATCTTGACATAGACCAATTAACCGTCTTTTCCTATCCCGATATATCTTAATTCCCAGAATGTATGCAGCTTCTCCTAAATCCTTCATAGAAAAACATTTACCAAGATAATCTTTAGCAACTTTAAGTATTGGAATGTTGTTTCCCATGATTAATATGTCATCAACATATAGGACTAGGAATACTAAATCACTCCCACTAGATTTACGATATACACATGGCTCATCACGATTCTGAATAAATCCAAACTTTTTGATTTCTTCTTCAAATCTTTTATTCTATTGACGTGATGCTTGCTTCAAACCATAAATGGAACTTTGAAGTTTGCACACATGTCCTGGATTCTCAAGATCAAAATACCCTTCTGGTCGCTGCATATATATGTCTTCATCTAAGCGACCATTCAAGAAGGCAGTTTTAACATCCATTTGCCATATCTCATAGTCATAGTATGCTGCTATTGCTATGAGGATCCTAATAGCTCTTAAGTCTGCTAAAGGAGAAAATGTCTCCTAGTCTACGCCAAAAGTTTGAGTAAAAGCTTTAGCTACTAAACGAGCTTTATAGGATTGTACTTTTCCGTCCATGTCGGTTTTCTTCTTGTATATCCACTTATGTCTCACTACTTTAGCATTCGGTGGTGGTTCTACAAGAATCCAAACATCATTTACTTTCATGGATTTCATTTCCTCATCCATAGCAACCATCCACTTATCCTTCTCAGGATCAAGTATCGCGGATTTATAATTAGTGGGTTCACCAAGATCCCCTAACTCATCATCACTCTATGTTAAGACATATATTGCTATTTGCTTTTTAATCCTTGCGGATCTACGTAGAGGAACTAATTCCGGTGGAACCTCCAGACATTCTAGCTCTACAGGAATTACATCGCTAGTGTTTTAATAAGGTAATGTATCTATATGACTCTCCTCAAGATCATAATTTCTCCCACTGAATTCTTGATTAATAAGATCATATTCAAGGAAGTCTCCATACCTAGCAACAATCACTTTGTTCTCAGGTGGATAATAAAAGTAGTAACCCATAGTTTCCTTTGGGTATCCTACAAAGATACATTTTATAGATCGTTGTTGGAGTTTGTCACTCGAGTCACGTTTCACATACGCCTCGCAACCTCAGACCTTTAAATAAGATAAATATAGCTTCTTGCCATGCCATAGTTCATATGGTGTCTTATCGACCTTCTTTGTGGGAACCATATTTAAAATGCGAACAGCAGACTATAAAGCATAATCCCAAAAGGATAAAGGTAAAGTTGTAAGATTAAACATAGATCGCACCATATCCAATAATGTACGATTTCTCCTTTCAGATACGCTATTTTGTTGTGGAGTATAGGGAGAAGTAAGATGCTGAACAATTCCACTCTCACTTAGATAATCTATAAACTCTTGACTTAAATATTCACCACCTCTATCAGAACGAAGAGCTTTAATCTTCTTCCTTAATTGCAGTTCTACTTCTGCTTTAAACACTTTGAATGTTTCAAATACCTCATGCTTATGCTTAAGTAAATAAACATAACCATAACGACTATAATCATCCGTAAATGTTAAGAAGTAGCTAGCACCTTTCCTTGACGTATGTCTAAGTCGTCCATACACATCAATATGTATAAGTCCAAGTAGATCAGTAGCTCTTTCAATATTGCTATTAAAAGGTTTCTTGGTCATCTTTCTAGAGATACAAGACTCACATTTATCAAATGATTCATCATTGATACTTTGCAAAAGAACTTCACGTTGAAGCTTTTGTATAAGAGTCTTCCCAACATGGGCAAGTCTACAATGCCAAAGATAAGAAGAGTTCTTGTCAAACTTTCTCTTCTTACTCATGCTAAATACATATTTATCGTTCTTGGATTCATTATCATGCATGTCTATTTCAAACACACCATTAACAGAAATTGCATTAAAAATAGAAAATACCATTTTTTCCAAACAGAAATTCCATTATTATCAATCGTGTGAACAAATCCATTATTTAACAAACAAGAAAAGGAAATAAAACCCCTAACAATTGTAGGTGCATAATGACAATCATTTAATCTCAGTACTAAACCCGAAGGTAAAACTAGATTAAAAGTTCCTATAGCTTCAACCGCTGCTTGTGTGCCATTGCCCACTTGCAGATATTGTTCCCCATAGGAAAGCTTCCTTTCCAGATTAAATCCTAGCAGCGTATTACAAATGTTAATACCACATCCCGTATCATATACCCAGGAATTTAATTTGTATGTTAAATTGAACAATTCAATCATAAATAAAGTACCTGAAGCTGCAGCGCTCTGCTCAGACTTCTTCTTTATTTCTCGCAATTCTTCGAGGTAAAGAGGGAAATTCCTCTTCCAGTGACCACTTACCTTGCAAGGGTAACAAGTATCATCCTTTTGAGATTGACTCTTCTTGACAAAGTTCTGCTTAGGTTTCGAATTAGTCGCAACTTGTTTGCCTTTATTACCCTTGCCGTTGCCTTTCTTTTTATTCGCTTGCGGTTTTGGCTTACTCACTCTATCCTTTTGTATGGTTAGTACAGAAGGCGTAGCGGTAGATGCCTTGTCTTTCAACCCCTTTTCATAGTCAATGAGCATTGCATGCAAATCATTAACTGTCTTCACTGTGCAATGCATATTATAGTTTCTAACAAAATCATTGAAGTCCTTGTTAAGGGACCTATTGATCAAGTTGATAGCCATATTATGATCATAGGGTTGTCCTAGTGCAATGAGTTGTTCCATATAACCCCTCATCTCCAAATAGTGGGCACTTACAGACTTTCCTGGAGCTTGCTTGCAGCTATGTAAAGCATCTACCAAGTCGTAGATCTCCACAGCTTGCGGCTTCTCGAACATAGCCTTGAGCTCATCAAGCATTCGCTTAGGTAAAAATAACTCATACTTCTGTTGAAGTGCAGGAGCCATTTTTCCTAGCATTAAGCAAGCCACCTCCGAGTGCTTCTTAACATTAGCAGCGTGTTCAAGCCTTTGCGCATCAGATGCTCCTTTTGCAAGATCCTCCGGATAGGGAGTAGTCAAGATATCGATAGTACCCGCTGCTCTCAAGAAAATTCTTAGCGAGCGGTACTAATCATTGAAGTTTGGGCCAGTAAGTTCGGGACGTTTAAAGAAAGGTTTGAACACGCAACTTATCGTGTTATTGGTGGGTTGAGCCATTTATACAGAAATAAGTTCAAATATTAGTATTTTCGATAACAAAATACTTTCAAGAAAATAAAATAACCCCGGTATAAAACCATATTATTTTCCTTGAATTCTAGAACTATATTGACATAGAAATGTACTCAACACAGCGACTTGTCGAACAATTCAATTGACAAACAATTTTCAGTTTCTAGATATTTAAGGGATTTACATTGCCAAAAAACGTTTTGCATTATAAACATGTTTCATCCCTTCTGAATGCATTAAGTTTCCAGATCTCACTGAGTAACTTAATTAAGTCTTCTAATCTGAGTAACGTAAAACCATCATACGAATTCTCATTCTACAAACGGTTTTCTATCCATCACAACATCACCCAAAAATCTCATTTGATGACGAAGTAATTTCAAGTGTTCGTCAATTAGGAGCATTCGACTTAAAATTTAAGGGTATAAATTTTGATGTCAAAATCAATGTATGGAGAAGCATGTATACAATCTCCATAGCATAAGTTTAATAGAAAATTTAGTAAACTTTTTCACAAGATTAAATTTCTTCATAAATTATGTTGTGGTATTGGTTAAACCAATTAAAGAATTTGCCCACAACTATTCACAACGTACTTTTGCTAGAGCCCGGCTACGCACAAAGCAATACCCTTATTCATTGTGTTTCGGATGTGAATTTGTGGTAAATCACCATTAAGGTATAATTCAATTAATAATCGTAGGTAATTTATATTTGACGCACAGGCGAGCCGGGAATTTGGTCAGCGACTAATGGCATAACACCTCCTTTCTTAACCGGGTACATGACCAGAGGTGCGTTAATCCCACTTTATAGTTTGTCAAATAGAGTAGGTCGTTAGATTATTATTGCAATTCACCAATCAATGTAATATTATGTAATTTAAATCTCTAACAAATCATTATTTTAATATGATTTAGTCCATATTATTTCTTTTCATAAAAAAAACACTTGTTTACAACAATTCACCAATTTTTAATATAAACAAGTAAAAAAAACTACACCATAAACACATAATAACAATATATATGCGTAATAAATGAATCAAATAGCCACATGCATATGAGTTATTCAATAATCATCAAATCTTGGACTTTATATTCATATAAAAGTCTTCCCTAATTCTAGATTTATTGAATCAAATAATCACGTAACACATAAAATCATATACATATATAATTTTATGATCCATGAAAACATGCACGTAATCATGGATTCTCCACAAATCTTAACAATTAAATATCTACGGATCGTAACCATACATGACATAGCAATTAATCATGCAATTTAATCTAAAATTATCACACATCTAATTTAAGGTTTCAAAATAATTCACTTTTTTTAATTAAAAATTCGGCCAAAACCCTAATTTTTAAAAAAACAAAACCCTAATTTTATGAAAACCTAAAAAACATGTAGTTTGAACTCAAAACAATTATTAGTTAAAAAACTTTATATTTTCGATAATTATAACATGTTAAAACGACTCTCGGTGCCACTGAAGGTTTATTAATATCATAACAATTTTATAAAACACTAAACGAAATCAAAGCACATATAGCGGAAGCGATTTAACAAGATCATAATTAATAACACAATTATAATAAATCGAATTAGGGTTACATACCTTTACGCTAAAGCAAATCCTCAAGACGAAGAACGAATCACCAATTCGGGTTAATACCATATACACCAAGATATAGTCTAAAGTAAGACTATATTACGATCTTGTACACACGTAATACAAAGAGCTAACCGTGATTCTAGCACGTGAAAACCGAGCTACAACGCTTGCAGTTAATCTACCCAACAACCCTAGAGAGGGGCTAGGACTAGATTGTAAGTAAATCGATCAACCAAGAAAACCAACCGAAACCCTTTGTGGTTTATACCTTGCGGTCGAACCAAGAGAGAAAGAGGGGAAAGAGATTCAAGTTATGTTGTGAATTATGAGGGATAAGGAGGTGTATTTATAGACCTCAACCAATTGTAGCCCAAATAAATAAAAGACAACTTTTGCCCCCCTTTGCTCTAACCGACGGTCGAACACCCCCCATGGGATGTTCCCGAATCTTTCGTCCTTCTTTCCTTTTGTTTACTTACTACATATATATTTAATGCTCGTTAATACTTAACTATTAATTAATTAATGATCGTTAAAGTTATATAGTTACTTGCTCGATTTAAATTAATAAATACATAAATATATTTATTAAATAAATTAATAAATACAATAAATATATTTATTAATTAAATTAACTTTTTACGTATTGTGTGCAATCCCGTAATCTCGAGTTCGATGTATCACACGACTATTAAATATAAGTCGATAAACTTACAGAACCATGTTTGTGTGGTGGAAATGTATGGAGATAACACAAGCATACAAAAGTGTGAAGCTTAGAATAATTAGGTTTTTTGTTGAACAATTCCGTAAGTGGTATCTCGGTTTGAATAGCGGTTGAAGGAAGGAGGTTTAGAAAGTAGGCGGCCATGTGAAGTGCCTCGCCCAAAAAGTAGGTGGAAGGTGGGCTTGAAAAATTAAGTATACGTTATCGTTTTTCGTTTTGCTCGGAGTTCTTAGGACAAGAAAGTCTCATTTAAATCCCATTTAAGATCGGTAAATTTATTGCTTTATTCAATAGAATGAATCACAGCTGAAAGGTAACATAAGAAAGGTCTAGAAGTAACATAGGTGGGCTAAAGCCTAAACGCAATAGACTGAAATATATCTGGTAAAAAAACACAAATTCCCTTCCCCCCAAAAGAGCATACTAGATATATAACAAACCGTCAGAATCATTAAAATCACCGCTGGTAATCACAAAAAACTCACCAGAAAATCATTAAAATCGTCGATTCTCCATATCATCATCGATCCACGTCAATACACCGTCGATCCGTCGTCGAACCTCAAGGTAATAGTTTTGTTATGATCGGTTGCCAGAATCATGACAAAAATTGCTGGAAATTGTGTCTTAACATCTTTTCTTGTTAGAGGCTTTAAAATTGTGTGTTTTGGTATTTTTCAAATCTATTGATTAATGAACATGTGGTTAATGTCTTTATGAATAAAGAATTCAAACATTTCACCAACTGATAAATACATGTTATTTTCACTATAAATCTGTTACACGTGCTTGAATATAAATATGATTTTATTGACTAGTATGTAAATCTCATATGATTTGTGTAATTCTCGCGTGATTTATGCAAAAAATAAATCTTAAAAAATAGCCCCTTATTTCGTATGATGTTATATAATATTATGTGTTGCATTTGCAGAACCTAAAAAATTGCATGTAAGAATCTCATAACATGATGGAGACAAATGTGTTGTGAATGGAAAATGATCGAAAAATGTAAGAAAAAAATGTAAAATTTTTTGTTGTAAAGTTATATGTGATTTAGTTTTGATGTAAAAATAAACATGATAGACTATTAGCTATATTACCTAAACTGTGAACTATTAATTTGATTGTATTTTTGATATGGAAAATGAGTAAGCCACAAGTGAATAGGTTGTTGTAGCATTTTGTATTTTGAAAAAATAGATAAAATCTTTGTGGTGAATCATATATGTCATGTGAATCACATGTTATTCTCTCTAATCACATGTGAATTACATATGATTTACTTTTTTTATATGTGCTTTACTTTTTTTTTCTAGTTTTATTGTATGTATAATTCACATGTAATCTACACAAAATCGCATGTGATTTGCTCATGAATTTCATGTGATTTGTAAATTGAATGAAATTTGTCATTCAGTCTCTCATTTATAAATGGTAAATATGTTTTACATATGTATATTTTTTCAATTTTATTGTGGGTGAAAAATCACATATAATTTACACAAAAATCACATGTGATTTACGTACTAATCACATGTGATTTTGATACGAATCACATGTGAGTTGCATACATTATAAAAGGCATGTGAAAACAATTTTTACAAAATAAGTTGGCAAAAAACTTGGATCAACGTTCTTTGAATGCTTCCATTATATTTGCACAAATCACATGTGATTTGCACGAATCAACATGTGATTTGCATGTGATTCATATGTGATTTGCATACTGACCACACGTGTTTATAAATTAATAAGAAGTTTGTTAAATAAACCTATACTTTTTAACTAAAGAAAAACTGTGTATTACATAATCAATTTGCAATCATTTTATGTATTAATTCTCGATTACGTATTAGTTGCCATCCATTTATTAGTAATTTTTTCACATTAAAATGACAACTCTCATTTATTTGAAATTCTCATTTTTTCCCCAAATCTACAACACTATCCTGATGCAGCAGATAAGAAAGCAACCTAACATACCAAAACATGCCACAACCAACACACCAGCCGTAATCCAATCACTTATCGATCTATTCTTAATCCTAATCCAATAGCACCCGTCACGTAATCCTTTACCAAAATCAAAAAAGAAACATCAAGTATACACTGAGTATATCCTACCAACTGAAACCATGTAATTCAGAAATCTGATCTCAAAACTTTGAAGAAACATAAAACTTCTTGCAAGCTGAAGCCACATAATATATACCACCAATCCCTAACATGAGTCACTATAAACTCAACATGAATATTTGATAATACTAAACATTTTCAGCCTTAAATCCTGTTACTAACAAACCTGAGCAAATTCTTATTCTAGACGCAATACTCATACTAAAACTTACAATCCTAATACTCACACAATCACTATCATTACAAAAAAAACCCATGCTTAAACCTGAATATTTGATACAAACAACATGAACATTTGTGTGCACCGCGGTGCGTGTTGTTACTAGAGGTGGTGGTGGTGGGGTGGTAGTCTGAGTTCGGGTTATAAACAAACACCGCCAATTAGGTTTGGCGGCGTACTGCTGCAGATCCACAATGGAAAGATAGATCGACAGTAGACTAGCAAATCGACGGTGATATGGAAGATCGAGGTGGTGTTGTGACAGTGGTCGGGGTGCGACGATGATGCGCAACGATGAGGTTTGATTTGGAATGTGTGCTTTTAGCTAGTAGAGTTTATGAAAACTAAAGTGAATAAGAAATGAATGTAGATTAGATGAGATCTCTATTATAGGATTAACATTGAAATGAATGGTCGAGCTTTAATCGTTTGTACGTTCTTAGACATGTTCTTTATAAAACTTTTGTTTATAAAGACCAAAACCTTGATTATTTTTGGGGGCAGATTGTTCAAGATTTCGACGAGCAAACAACCGGGATGCGGTGTACAAAGAACATGTTTCAAGCGATTTACGAAGGATTAAATCGTAGGAGGCGGATGCATCCCGATGCTCAAAAGTTTCAAGCGATTTACGAAGGATTAAATCGTAGGAGTCGGTTGCATCCCGATACTCAAAAGTTTTAAGCGATTTACGAAGGATCAAATCGTAGGAGTGGGATGAATGATGAGGATGCGTTTGGGGGCTGTGAAAAATGAATTTTGTGCGGCGTTTAAAGGAAGAAAATTTTCTTACGTTCATGGGTGGAAGATCCCCATAACCCACCTAAAATTTTCCAGGGCAAAAGGCGTTCATGTGGATGATCACACGGAAGTATTCGGTTCTGATGAACGTCCTCGACCCGCTGGAAAAGCTCGACCTGCCAAGAAGTCAAGATCTGAGACAAGTGAGGGTACCGGATGATCGTCATGGTCATCGAAGGAAATACTAAAAAATGCAATGCATCAAAAAATGATCTCAGCTAAATCCGCGTATGATGCCCAAAACGCACTCACGGAGATGCGGATAAAGTTGGCCAACTTCCACTTTCTTGCGCTTGATTACGAGTCAATGCCGGAACCAAAGAAGTCGTTCGTGTGTCGACAACAAGAAGAAATTATGGCCCGATATCCCCCACAAAATTAGTCGTTTATTTTTATTGTTTTGTGCTTTTAATTTTCGTAATTTTTTTCGTATCGTATTTTTAAATTCTGTATTTGTAATTTTTATTTAAGTATTTGTAATTTTAATTTTAATGAAGTGAATTTTAATTTGTGTGAAAATAAAAAAAATAAAAATAAAAGATAAGGGTGGTACCAAATTGGAGATTGGTTGGCTCTCCATTAGTGAAGGGGTATTTTTGTTAGTTGCTTCGTACTGATGTGGCAGCAGTAGGGACAAAATGGAGAGGTTTTGCCTCTCCATAATACCTTTCTCTCTAATTCTTTTACCATCAACGTAGAAATCGTGCATAACAATGAGATATTTTGACAACAAAAACTTATATTGGTCGTATTGTGGTAATCTAATTTCATAAATCTAGTAACTAGAGAAAAGTTCAACATACACTCTGCTTTTATCATAGATTCAATCAACCAATCACAACTCTCTATTTTTTTATCTAAAAAAATCTATTTTTTTAAATATTTAATATCTCACAAACTGTTAATCGTTACACAAAACGAAACATATCATCGTGACGAGATTAAATTATCTTTCTAACGAGGGGCAACTTTGTATACTTTCGACGAATTTTTTTTCTGAGAAAATCATATATGATTCGTATCACGAATCATATATGATTGATTTTTGAAAATCATATATGATCCGTGATACGAATCATATTTGATTTTCCAGAATCATATATGATTCGTGATACGAATCATATATGATTTTTTTTTCATAATCATATATGATTCGTGATACGAATCATATATGATTTTCTCAGAAAAAAATTCGTTGAAAATATATATACATGTGCCCCTCGATAGAAAGATGATTTAATTCTCGTTGTAATGGCGTATTTTTTGTCAATTAACGATTACCGTTTGTGAGATAATTAATTTTTAAAATGTGTAGTTTTATTAAATGTGATTGGTTGATGTGGTTTACGCTAAAAACATGTTTCTCAACTGGTAACTAGTAGTAAGAAGTTGTGTTCGCTGTTTTATGACTGAATTTTTAAAAATTATAAATGTTTAGATTAAATAGAAAAAGACTTTTTTTAGAAGCTACATTTAAAAGAAGTTTTCATGCATTTGTTAAGTTTTTATTTTGGGTGGGAAGATTGATCGAAATTTATGTGGAATAAGTTTTAAAACGTTATTTTGAGGATTAAACATCACTTAATTTTTTGTTTTTTAAAGTCTTAAGCATTTTTTTTGCTTTATATAGAATTTTGCCACGCAAACCTAATGAAAATCGAAGGTTTTACTCGGTTCAAGCATATACGGCGATGAGTTCTACTCCGTGATTAGAAGGCCAAAAGAAACCACGGTTGACCGAAATAAATAAATAAATTATTATCGTTTTGTCATTTTAAGCATCCTCAATGCATTGTACTCAAAACAGTTTAATACACTGACACGTCACTGCCACATCAACATACCACATCTTTATGAAAAACATCCACAATGCATTGCATCTTACACAGTTTAATAAATTTTCACATCGCCAATCCATTTTCTTAACTACTTATGATTTATCATATACAAAAATTATAACAATTCTAATAACATAAAACTAAAAACTAGTACACCTAGTTACTAAAAAGTATGAATATGTTCACTGTATACATACAAAAAAAGTTATTATTTTTAAAAAAAAAAAAAGTTATTATTTTTTTTTAAAAAAAGGTGCGATGTAAGCTTAACAATTCTTGAAAGTATTTTTTCTACTTAAAGTTAATTACTAAAAATAACCAACTGTATTAGCACAGTTGGCTACTAAGGTATTTTTGGGGAGGTATATTTGAAGAGGTCTTGGGTTTAAGCTCACCATGTACCTTCAGGGCGGAATAAAATAAAAGCAGAAGTGGGGTTTATCTCATAAGGCGAAAGGTTCGAGGCTTGCATACTGCCCAATTGGATGTTACTGCAACTCGAATCACTAACTACTAACTAACCGTTAAAAAAAATTAATTACTAAATAATTTAAATTTTATATGAATTTGATATGTCACTACAGTATTTTTTTTGTCAAGCAAAAACAAAGACTTCAAAAAATATGTGATGTTTTAAAACTCGAGTTGACTTGGTCGGTTGAATTGTGATCCGGTCGAATGATCGGACATCGGTTTTGACAAAAAACCCTGTTGAACTCCCGGTTACACCGGTTGAACCGTGTCGCGGTGACTTGATTGACTACGGAAACATTACATCACTCATTTGTATCCTCTTTCACACACTACAAGAATTTGTTTTTTTAGCCACGACCATTTTCAACTACGGAAATCACTAAGGTCGTAGCTAAAACTTTCGAAAAGAATATAATTAAAAACGGTTATAACTGATGGACGATACAAAATAAGATGTGCAGTGTCATAGCATACGGAAACTCAAAACATTCAAGGTAAATGCAAGTCTTAATCACCTGCTTAATCACATTGCAACTTTTTACTAAATTCGTTGGCCAAATTTCAGAATTTAGAAATTGTGACGGAGTTCTTGTGACCTGTGGACAGTTCCTTGGCAGAGACAACAAGGATTCCATTGATATCTAAACTGAAGCAAACCTCTAGTTGCGGCATCCTATTGGGACCTGGCGGAAGGATATTAAGGGTAAACTTGCCAAGTAAATTGTTGTCCTTTACTTGGACCCCCTCACCTTGATACACCGAGAAAAATAACAGTGTAGCAGCATTGGGAGGAATAGAAAATAACTTTTTCTTGCTTGTGGGTATGGACGTGTTCCTGGGAATAACAACAGACATGTAATCGCGTACACCATTAATCTCGGCTGCTATTCCTAGTGAGAGGGGAGTCACATCCTGCAAGATAATATCTCGCACCACGTTATAATCATTTCCACTTAACCTTGAGGCCAAGATTGCAGCGCCGAATGCAACAGCCTCATCTCCATTCATAGTTTTGTAAAGTGTCTTCCCTTCAAAATACTCTTCCAACATTTGTTGTACCTTTGGAATCCTACTTGAACCCCCAACGAGAACCACCTCATTCACATCCTTCTTCTTCGTTTTCCCATCAAACAAACATTTTTCTACCAGCTGAACACATTTTGCAAAATAAGTTGAATTTAGTTCCTCAAATTTGGCTCTGCTTATTTGGATTGAAAAGTCAATGCCCTCATACAAGCAATCAATTTCTATTAGAGCAAAAGTTGTTGACGACAAATCCCTCTTTGCTTTCTCACAGGCAACTTTCAACCTCGCCATTGCTCTTGGATTTCCCCTCAAGTTGACCTCTGTGTGTTTTTTCATGATTACTGTAATGCAATAATTAACAAGTGCCATATCAAAATCCTCTCCACCTAAATGAGTATCGCCCCCTACAGCTTTGACCTTAATGTCACCTGTTTTACTTATGGTCAAAAGAGATACATCAAAGGTTCCGCCACCCAAATCAAACACCAAAACATTCTTATCCTTACCCCATTGTTTGTCAGCGAAATTGTCCACACCATATGCGATTGCAGCAGCTGTAGGTTCATTTAATAAACGTAAGACATTAAGGCCCGCAATAGTTCCTGCTTCTTTTGTTGCCTCTCGCTGTTGGTTGTTAAAATAAGCAGGAACGGTGATCACAGCATCTGTGACCTTTTTTCCAATATATTCTTCTGCGGCCCTTTTCATCTTCTTGAGAACGATAGCAGATAACTCTTCAGGTGCATATTGTTTATCTTCTCCCTTGTACTTAACTAAAACTGTTGGCTTCTTTGAAGGCCCGTTCATGACCTTAAAAGGCCACGACTCCATGTCGTTTGTGACTTGAGAATCATCGAATCTACTTCCAATCAACCGCTTAACATCTGATAATTTAGAAGCTTATGGTTAGTAACCAAAAGATTGGCATCCCTGTTTATGTGATTCTTTAGTTCCAAGAGAAATCATACGAAGTAAAATATTTTAAATATAATTAAAGATTTACCAAACACAGTGTTAGTAGGATTCCTTGCGATTTGGTTTTTTGCACCTTCACCTACAAGTATTTCGGAATCAATGAAAGCTACATAGGACGGGGTGACCTTGTTTCCCTGTTCATTAGGTACGACCTCCACCCGATTTTTTCTGTTTAACCATACAGCAGCACATGAGTATGTTGTTCCAAGATCAATACCAATGGCTTCTCCTTTAACTTTTTGAGACATCGTTGAACCTGCAATGTAACGAAATACAGAGGAGTTAAATCAAGACAAATTTATAATACAACAGTATGTATATGATAGAGTTGCAGTCCCGAACATGTGCAAGTTTTCAGCAAAGTGGATCGATTTAAATTGGGGATCTCTAGCTATTACATTCAAGTATAATGAATATGTAGATGGTTGAAATATATAACACAAAAGTAAGCATTGACATATGACAAGTACTGTAAACTTTTTTTCTTTTTTAGATAATAATGAATCATAGTAAGATATTTTTAATTATATCACGTTAAACAAAGAAAACTTATTAAAAGAATTCTTTTTCATTTTATTAAGTACACACTGGAAATCATTTTCTGGCGGCCACACGTTTGGCGGTAGGCTCAAACCCCGTAGATTAGTCGGCCAATGTGTCGGAAACTATGGTGACCAAAAAACCCCAAACTTGCTTCTAAAAGCTACTATGAGCGGATGAGCATCTTAAACTTCCCAAATAAAAGCTAAATCTATTTTATCCAAATAATGTTATACGGATTTTCATAAAGAAAAACTTAAAAATTAATCTAGATTTTACAAGCTACATGCCATCGGAACGGTCACACAGATACCCTTGCTAGGCCGCGTACAATCGAGTCAAAGACTCGCACTCCCCAAGTGCCCTGAACAAGAAAAACCTCATTTGTTCACCCGTTTAAGCTCCATGCCACACATTCTATAAAGCTTTTTATATGTTTGGCTTATTCTCCAGGATAATAGGTTATTTTGAATTTAGAAATTATAAAGCTCATTTAAACAGCTTATCACAACTCGTAATGGGTGTTTGTTTAAGCTTATGAGGCCATTTTATCCGGCTTATATTTCATAAGCCCGTTTTTCTGGCTTATTTTTTTTACTTGCGAGTAAATCATGCCTTTAATATAAAAATAAGCCTATAAGCTGGAAAATAAGGCAGAAAACATGAGATTATGAAATATAAGACGATTAAAGCTACCAACCCCTCTCAGCTTGAGAGAAGCCCAAGCAGCAGCCTTTAGCTCCTAACCCTAATACCTATAGGATAAAAAGTTATTTACAAGGTTATGGAGCTTGCTTTGACCATTGATCACACAAGCAGCGAAAGGGTTTTCGGGCTAAGCCCAACTATGTTAGTGCAAAGCTATCAAATACTGTAACAAGAATCATCTTGTAAACTAAACTAATGGCTGCAAAAAGGATAATAACCTAAATTTGACTTGTCTCTTTTTGTTGTAAATCAACACTGTAACAACATCAGAATACTACAGAAATTGTGTATAATGTATAATAAAAAAAAGACAACCACGATCAAATTTGTTTTTTTCTTTCCGAATATTTCTCCAAAAAACTAAATATATCAATTTCCTATCATCATATTAGACAACACTAAAGAATATATTTGTGAACTTTTTTCCTTGTTTCCTTTAAGAACCCTAATCTCCTGATTCTCTTCTCAAAAAACAGAAAATACAAAATCAATAAAATGCGTACTCTAGATTCTCAAACTGTTTTGTGGGTATAAAAATCCCCTACAAATTCCTACAAAGTTAGAGATAAATAACTAAGAAATATTTGTTTTCACTAGAACTAAACGCACACTAAGATCTGTAAACCATATACACATATAATCTGAACCAAATTTGGAAATCATAAATACTGAGAGTCAGATCTGCAACTTTGAAACTAGTCTAAGCCATGCAATTATGCAAATAGGGTTTTCTCAAGAACTAACCATATCAAGTAAAATTTATGTCTAATTAGATGCTTAGTTGTTCGTTCACCAATGATCTGTCACATGTATTTCCTTCTTCCAACGTCTCGCAGATCGGTTTTTCGAATCAAACAATCACATCATAACTGGACATGCACTGTATTATGCATAACAATCATGCCTATAGACCACGTTTATGCTCAAATAAATGCAAGTAAACACGTAACTTAAGGAATAGGAATCAATATTTTTTACCTTTTAATTCTGCTCAGAACGATTAGGGTAACTTAGCTTGCCTTTGGATACGGAAAGTCTTTATCGTTATTTATACGATTGAACATTGTCTCACCGGTGTGGGCTTCCGGGTCACTTGTAGAGTGAATTCTATTGTAGAGTGAATTACACCTTTGGTCCGCGTGGTTTGGTCCAAATCACTAGTTACGTCCTTATCACTTTTTAAATGCATGGTGAATCCTTATATTGTAGTTTCATAACTACTTTTAACTACTTTTTTGTCCTTTATCACTAACTTTTTTTTGGAACGGCAATTTAATTATTAAACTAGTAAGGAGCCAGATTAAATTACACGAAGTCGGAGACGGCATTACAAGGGATTCAAAGCCACTCAAACCAATCATTATCTATTTGTGATTCACGTAAACGTGTATTGCTTAACATCATTTAGAATCAGGTCTTTATTTGGTCTTTTGGAGTTGAAGGTAGATTCATGTCGGAAGCGCCAAAAGATCCATAGAGTAAGTTGAGCAACAACATCAAGCAAGATGGATTTTTTCGGTGAAATGTTTGCACGGCTTGCAAGAGTAAACACATCGTTAAGGTTTTCAATGTTTATATTGTGTAACTTCCTCACTTAAGAACTTCCTGCCATGTCCTTATCACTCCCATTAGTTTTCTCCGCTCCTTCTAGGCACGGGCTTCGCACGTGTGGTATTTTTGTCCATTACTTTTTTTCCTCAATAGTATCACATTCCATTCCTTTTAATAACTACATTTTCTTTGAATATATATATATATAATATGTTATTAAAAGATCTAACTTAACGTGCTTGTGAAGTTGTCTAACTTTGAGACTTAAATCATGTTTTGACTAGGAACAAAGTAACTAGTAACAGTTACGCTGACAACCTGTTGAAGAGCACACATATGAAAATTAGTACAAACCTGGATTCTAGATAAAATTCTCTCATTTACAACGTGGTACAAGGTTTTCGTGGTAATCTAAACCACGAAAACTTTAATGTGTTTTAAAAAAATGCCTGTCACTAGAAATCACATGTGATGGTGATATAAAAATCAAATGTTTTTTTTCAAACTTAACTGGGAAAAATCAAAAAATCGATTTTTTTTTTGTTGAAAGTATATTTAAGTGGTAATTTACTAGAAGAGGCGAACACACGAATAAGTGAGGAAAATTGAATGCTAAATCAAAACATTAATAGATAAACAGTAAAAAATCAATGTATGTGGTGCAAAATACGAATTATATTATTATAGAAACACAATTTTGACTAAAAATGTTTTTAGATGCAAGAAGATAAGTGCATATGCAGCAAAACATAATAATAATCTAAATAAAAAAGGATAGCATTGACACTATGCTTTTATCTGAGAAATGAAGGGCTTCCATAGACTTTCCAAATCCTTTTTCTTCTCCATGAGCTCGCCGACTTCAGGTAGAGAAATGGGATCAATCAAATACATAGCCTCTTCGATTGCAGTCTCCATTTTCTTCAAGTCATCACGGCTCAACTTGGAAACAACTGATGGATTCCTAAGTGTATTTTTCATATTGTATGCATAGTTCTCCAAGTCATTGCAGGCGTCTACCTTCTTCCTATGTGCTTGATCTTCAGCTTGGAATATCTCAGCCTCTTTCACCATCTTTTTAATCTCCTCAGTTGACAACCTTCCGTTATCATTTATGATTGTAATCTTTTTAATCTGACCACTTGCCGTTTCTTTAGCCGACACACTCAGAATACCATTGGCATCAATTTCAAAGCAAATGTTGATATGAGGTACGTTCCTAGGAGCTTCGGGTATGTCACAAAGCTCGAAATCACCGAGTAAATGATTGTCTCTAGTGCTAGCTCTCTCACCTTGATACACTTGGATTAAAACACTACGTTGGTTGTCTGTTGATGTGGAACAAAGCTTCTCAATTTTTGTAGGTATTGGGGTGTTCCTTGGAATCAAAACAGACATGATTTGTCCCTTTGTTTCGATACCAAGCGATAGTGGAGTAACATCCATCAGTTGTAAACTGCACACGTTTTTATCAGCTACACCACTTAACTTAGCTCCAAGAACCGCTGCGCCGTGTGCAATGGCCTCGTCTGCATTAATGGTCTTGCATAGATCCTTTCCATCAAAGAAATCCTGCAACATTTGTTGAACCTTAGGAATCCTAGTGGACCCACCCACAAGAATGACCTCGTTAACAAGCTCTTTGTCCATCTTCGCATCATTTAAACACTTTTCAACGGTTGTGATGCACTTTTCAAAATAATCTGAATTTAACTCCTCAAATTTTGCACGAGTAATAGAGCTTGAAAAATCTACACCTTCCTGCAAGCAATCAATATCAATTGAAGTTTGAGTGGCTGAAGAGAGAATCCTCTTGGCTCTCTCACAAGCAACCCTCAACCGCCCTAGAGCCTTAGGATTTTCACTTATATCCTGCTTCTGTTTCCTTCTAAACTCTCTAACAAAATACGCCACCATTCTGTTATTAAAGTCTTCACCACCCAAACGACTGTCTCCATCTGTTCCTTTAACTTCAAATATAGCTTCACCAATATTTACAAGAGAAACATCAAATGTACCACCACCTAAATCAAAGATAAGAGCATTTATATGGCCACTGCCTAAACTAGCCTTGTTCTCTAAGCCATAGGCGATTGCAGCTGCTGTAGGTTCATTTATCATGCGCACTACATTCAAACCAGCTACAGTACCAGCATCCTTTGTTGCTTGACGTTGTGAATCATTAAAATAAGCTGGGACCGTTATTACCGCATTTTCAACAGCTTTGCCTAGATACGCTTCAGATATCTCCTTCATCTTGGATAGAACCATTGATGAAATTTCTTCTGCTGAGAAACGCTTTTCTTGTCCTTTATATGTAACAATAATCATTGGCTTGTCATTATAGCCTCCCACAATCTTGAAAGGGTACAAAGCCTTGTCAGCTTTCACCGCATCATCACTGAACCGCCTTCCTATAAACCGCTTAGCGTCTGTAAAAATAAAAGGTTACAAACAACCACACACATTTATACCAAAGCCAACCAAAAAACATGATGAATTACAAACTAATACCGGAGGTAGGAGAAATTCTATAACTAGGTCTGGAATGATCATAAAAAGTATTCTAAAACTAGCATATTCATGCTAAAAACTTTAATTTTAATTTAAACACGTACCAACTACCGATAGTCAAATATATATTCAAAAATATCGTTATGTTTACATTTAGTTAGCTATTGTATTCATTTATCTACACAATTTGAGCAATAATGAACATTAACAAAGTTTATGAAACAGATTATTCAACGTTCATAAATATACATCGATGAACTAGATGTATGTATGTATGTCATTATGTATTCGATGATTCTATAAATGAATACCCAAATTTATTTGATTAATTATACTTTATAAACAAACTAGTCACATTGAGTTTAAGTAAATCTTGTTTCATGAGTTTTCTCATGTGTATCCCCTTATACGAAACAACAATCATCAGTTCATTCTCATACTCTCGTCCTAGACCGTCAAACTAAACACACCGATATTTAGCTAGGTACATAGTAAAAGAGCCTAATATGATATTTGGGATATTCCTTGTCAAAACAAAAGTAAAATTGAATCTTATGCTTTTAGGAAAAAAAACCCAAAAATCTGGATGAAAAACAATCACATAACTACGTCCAGACAAACCGGAAGGAATGAGGTTGTCTTATAACTATGATGATTCAAAACCATAAACCCTAGCTACAACGAAGTCACAAACTAAACAAATAAGTTCCGCCAACGAAGTCAAAACCATAAACCCTAGCTACAACTAGTATTTATTAAGAAAAGTTTTTATTGCTACATTCTATATATTACTAGTAACAAACTAAGCTTCACAACAAGAAGAATACAACAACGCATGAAAAAAACATATTGTAAACAATAAGAAGCATGTCACGAACTGTTAACAATGAACTAACCGAAGACGGTATTGATGGGATTAACAGTGATCTGATTCTTGGCAGCATCACCGATAAACCTTTCGGTTCCATTGAAACCAACACACGATGGTGTCGTTCTGTTTCCTTGTTCATTAGGTATGATTTCCACTCGTTTGTGTCTCCAAACAGCAACACACGAGTACGTAGTTCCGAGGTCAATTCCTATGATCGTCGCCGCCATACTAAGATCTAGGAGTTCAAGCCAAAAAAAATGAGTGATTTAAGGATTAACTTATGTTTGATGATGTGCCTTAAATCACCTTATAAAACAATTTTTGCTTTTCAGTTTCCTAGGAGGACTTTGTTTTATGAAAAATTTTAAACATGACCATAGATTTTTTAAAATGTCAAATGTAGAAAACTTAAGAAGAAAGTTAAACAAAACGATTAGTAAAACAAAACGATTATAAAAAAAAGCTGAAAATAGCTAGATATATATCTTTTGCTTACTAAAATAAAACATTTAGAAAAAGCTTTTTATTTCAAAAAAATTAATGTTTTTTCAATAAGAAAGTCATTTTATTTATTTCTTCTTATTTTTATGTTTTTCATTTCAATCTAAAAAACTTTTTATTTGGTAAAAGTTTTAAAAAAATTGATGAAGAAACTTATTGAAGAAAAAAAATCATAAAATTTATGTATTAAATTTATAAAAAAAACTTAAAAAAAAAGAAGGTCATAAATAAAACTTTATATTTTAAATAAAATAGATAGTTCTAAGTGAAAATTATAATTCATATTTTCTCAATAACTTTAAAAAGTTAATAAATACCTTACACTTTATAACCTACTAATATCAAAATTACAAAATATTAAACATGATTTTTTTTAAATGTTAAATTAAATTTGATTTATTTGTAAACATCTGCGTGCTGGAACTTATAACTAGTATACATTGTAGGCACAATAAGCTTAGAACTATCTATTATTGGTCCTTGTGAAAAGGTGCAAGATGAAATATTTAAGAGATGAAAGGCTGGGTTATGTAATTAATTAAGTCAAAGTTTGAAATTTATACATTTATTTATTTAAATTTAGATAAGATACAATATTTTAATTTTGATTAGACGTGACAATCGGAAGTCAAAACCTTAAATAAAATACCTTTGGTAAGAATCGAGGGTTTAAGATCAAAGCTTTGAGCAGAAAATAAAATAAGTTCGGCCTAAGGTAAGTAATACTATTCTTTATATTAAATGTTTGATATATAGTTTTCTCTTTTGTGATTTTCGTGATTTATAGGCTCAAAAGGTTTAATTTGGTTTGCATGAGTTTAATGATCTTAGGGCTCGTTTAGTAGGACAAAATGAATGGAATAAACGTCTTAATGAAATTAATAAAGTAATGTAATGATTTATTATAATTATTAATCATGTTTGGTTTGTATAATAAAATGTAATGGAATCATAATAAAAAGAATAAAATATCATGAATGAAAAGAAGTTTATTTAATATAATTAACTAATAATGTAATTTTGATTCTTGACGTAATGGAAAAAAACTAGGGGTCCCTAATAAATGGTTTTGGTATAATGAGCCTAATGAATCGTTACATTCTATAAGTGTAAACAAACAACATTTGTTCATTACATCGTAATTGTCTTTTCTATTCCTGCGTTGATTACGATATACCAAACTATGTTAAAGTTTACGTTTTGTCCATGCATGGTTGTTAAACAAGGTTTAAAAGTTACATGTTATGTCCAGAATTTTTGAAAGTGGAAATTTATGCATGTGTTATGTGTAACAACCATGGGCGGACCGGGGTTCTGTGTTGCACTGGTATTTTGAGAAGAATGTTACAGGAAGGATTAGAATTGAATTGAAGGTGAGATTGAAGAGAAGAAGAGAGAATTGAGACACGAATTTAAAAGAGTGGGCATTAACTGCATTTCCACTAATACATTGCATACCTTATATAATGGTATCTCTAACTGCATACATAACCAACTAAGACACATTTCAAACATAAGATACTACTAAACAGATTAAAGACATATTTCTTACTATGAAAACATTATTTAACAAGTACGACTAAACACCTAAACTTCACCCAAATTCATTTGCCTCTCGTCCTTCAACTATGTTGTTGAGATCAGTTTCATTGTGTAAAGGGTATGCATCATTACCCTTCGCTTCCAAAAGAACCTTGTCCTCAAGGTGGAAAGTAGGGAATTTGTTACGGAAGGTGTCCAAATGTTCCCATGTAGCTTCTGATGGTGTCTGATCTTGCCAACGAATGAGAACTTGGGGGACTAACTTATCATGGATGAGCAACTGACGAAACCCCAACACTTCAGGTGGAAGTATAATAGGATGGAAGTCAACCGACGGTAATGGTAGAGGAACAAACTGTCCAGTTAGAGCATGTAAGGAAATGGCAGGTATAGGTTTATCTATTGTGAGTGGAGGGGCGGGTTCGTCCATAAGGGTCGAGACAGGTGGAACAAACTCAGCACCAACAACATCTACATGCACAGCTTCTTCTGCCAATAAACACATAAATTGCTTAGACTTACATCGGTGTCCAGGCGCGAAAGTCTCATCACAATTAAAGCATAATCCCTTTTCCCGTCGAGCAGCCATCTCCGTAGGGGTGAGGCGTTTAATAGGGATACTGTGGTCGCGAGTAGTGGTTACGGGGTGGGAAAGGGTAGACGGAAGTTCTTGGCAGTTAGTAGACTGTGGGGATGTAATACTTGATGAAGTCAACTTATCTTCAACGAGTTTCGCCATACCAATTGCTTCATGAAGGGAAGATGGTTTTAGCAAAAATAGTTCACATTTAATATCTTCTCGAAGACCAGAAAGGAAGCAGTTGAGGAGGTTCGCAGTGGAAAGTCCTTGAACGCGGTTTGATAAGGCTTCAAATTCGGTCAAATAAGCGGTGACAGTGGTAGTTTGCTTGAGTTTGTAAAGAGCAGTGTAGTATTATCGACTACAACCTAGTTACTAGATGCGGATAACTCCGATCAAAGATGCATCGAATCGACAGAAAAGAAAACCCACAAGGTATGTACCCTAATCGAACCGATTAGTTTAGTACATTGATAAAGAAGCGTTATGAATCTCGTTCCCCCTCACCTCCTTTTATAGAGATGAGGGGGAACCGACTGTTACATCGACTATGGGTCGGGTTGGGCTTCGACATAACCAACCGACCTATATTCTATTAGCTACTTAGGAAACTTAGAACTTAGACCCTAGACACGACATTAGGCTAATAAAGACTATTACATAACAATTTCCACCTTAGGCTTATATTAGCCTATCCCAACACTCAGCAGCTCCAAGCAGTGTTGTAACTTGCGTCCAGGTACCGCCTTCGTCAAGGCATCCGCAGCATTGTGTTCAGTACTCACCTTCAGAACTTCAATCGTCTTCGCCAAGACTCCTCTGAAAAAGTGATAACGCACATTGATGTGCTTAGTCCTATCATGAAAAACATGATTCCGCGATAGATGAATCGCGCCCTGATTATCACAATTAACTGCAACAGTGTTAAGCTTCACGCCTAACTCTTCCAAGAATCCCCTTAGCCAAATAGCTCCTTTCACAACCTCCGTAAGTATCATATACTCCGCTTTAGTTGTCCACAAAGCCTCCTTGTGCTGCAACTTAGCTTCCCAGCTCCTCGCACATCCATGTATCAGCAACTCGTACCCTGTGATTGATCTACCCATGACAGTGATCGATCTACCCATGGTGTAGTCAAAATCCACAAAAACTTGTACGTATGTCTGTAATCCACGATCAAATCTATCCAACATACTCACATCTGCAGATGCTATGTCAGGTCTCGTGCAGACCACCTGATACTCCTGGCTTCCAACCGCATATATATATGACCACTTACTATTCTTTACCACATCACAGTCCCCTGATAGACTATCCTCCAACGACAGTATGGAGTGTCCCTTCAACAAAGTCTGTACCAACTTTCTGTTGTAAAACCTGGACTGTGACACCCTCAGAGTATTACCACTCCGATTCCTGATGATCTTAATACCAAGTATATTTCCCTTTGCTTTAACCAGCAAACCCTTGGTAACCGAGATCTCAGCCTTGCATCCGCAAGAAAATACCATACAATCTATATAGAGAAATAGATGTATGAACATACCTGGTGTATCCTCCCAGTAATAACCGTATCTGTCGTCACTACTTTTCCTGCAACCGTTGCTGAGCACATGCACATCTAACCGAGTATCCATTTCTTCCTTCAATCTAGCCATCCACTTGCAGTAATTCGACTACAACCTGGATACTAGATGCGGAACATCGATCTATGAAGCCATCGACATGGAAAGAACCTCACAAGCAACTATATCATTGAAAGTCAATGAATCGTGTGCATATATCTTCTCCACTGCAGCAACTGCAAAAGCAGCATCATTACTGTCTTCTCTATACTTGAATAGTTCCCGTGCTAAGTGTTGCTCCCTATCACGTGCTTGATGATAGTATATCAAATCTTGAGTTTGTACTTTCTTTGGAACAACTACATGACCAACATTCCCCTGAGGTTCCACCTCAAGTGACCAACATTCCCCTGAGGAGTTGAGTTTGAGGTGGAACAACTACATGACCAACATTCCCCTGAGGTTCCACCTCAAGTGCTTGATCCTCCCGATATTCCACCTCAAACTCAACTCCTTGCAACACCTGCACTGAACTTTTACATACACCAGAACTAATGAAAGTTTTCTTGTATTGCCCACTTTCATTGAAACCCATATTCCTGTAAAGCACTCCCTTTGAAGTAACGTCATCTAACCTCCAAAGTTGATAAACATTCATACCTTTATGGTATCCCAGGAATATGCACTTGAACTTAACCGGTTCAAGCATCCCTTGCTCAATACTAGCAAGCCAACCAAAAACGCCAAACATATCTATAGTCTTCTTAAATCCAATCGCTGCTGATGGTGACCTATTATCTAGATATGTGGACATGGTTGTATCCTCTGTCCAAAAAACCTTGAACAGACCAGACTGAATCAGAAAACAACGTACCTTATCCAAGAGTGTCACGTTCGTCTCCTCAACCAACCCATTCTACTGCTGTAACCCTGCAACATCCAAATGTTTGGCGACCTCACTCTTCATACATTGTTGTGTAGACTTCTGATTACAAGAATCAAGAACATTACCCGTCTTGACCTTCCACCCAGTCTGGAATTTTCCTAACTGCTTCCTACCCTTCGTTGTCTTCCCGGTTATAGCCTGACCGTTCAGGGTATATACGCAATTAGCCCTTCTGGTTCCTGATAGTACCACCAGTGAACCCTTTATAACCTTGATCTTGCCTAACTGCATCTTCACGGTAAAACCCTCTTTTTCAAGAGTGCCTAGCGATATCAAGTTTCGTCTTAATTCTGGAACATACCTGACGTTGTCCAACAAGAAACTTGATCCATCCCTCATTCGTACTCGAACCTTTCCTGTCCCCCGTACACGGCATTCCCTGCCATCACCTAGCAGTACATTACCACCGTCATACTCTTTAAAATCAACCAAGTAATCTCTCATGTGTGTCATATGGTATGAGCCCCCTGAATCCATGATCCAGTCCAAAAGTTCATCAACACTCATAGCCATCATAACATCAGCATTGTCATACCCATCAGCTCCAGAACCGGATACCTGATCTTCATTCTTGACAAAACCTTGAGATTTCTTGTGATTATACCTGGGACAATCCCTCTTCAAATGATCCTCAGACTGACATATATAACACCTGAGTTTGTCGCTCCTTCCTTGTGACCTTGACCACGAACTATTTGTACCCTGCTCCATATCTCTCTGACCGGATCTCTCCCTCACATACAACCCTTCACCATTATCACCCTTTGCTTCCGTCATCTTCTGAAGTTCCCTAGAATTAAGTGTCGCGAGCACGTCTTCTAGCTTCAAAGTATCCCGACCATATAGCAAAGTCTCCACGAGATTATCGTAAGACGATGGTAAAGATGTGAGTAATAATAATGCCTGATCCTCATCCGATATAGCAGTATCTATAGCCGCTAAGTCACCTACGAGCTTGTGAAACTCATCAATATGTTCAGACTGACTCTTACCTTGATACATTTGAAAAGTATATAACTTATTCTTCAAGTACAAACGATTAGCTAAAGACTTTGTCATGTATAAAGTCTAACTTTTTCCAAATCCCCGCTGCAGTCGTCTCCTTGGTGATCTCCCGTAGGACCCGATCATCCAAACACAAGATCAATGCGCTGTAAGCCTTTTTCTGAATGACGTTATCGTAAGCCACTATTGTGGTGGCGGGAAATTCCTCCAATGCTGCATCTAATTCCAGATGTTCCAGCAAAGCCATCATCCTTACCTGCCATAACCCAAAGTCATTCTTCCCATCGAACTTCTCGATGTCAAATTTGCTCAGCGTCATCTTATTTTAACCCTTTGCTAACCAATTTAATCTTTTGTGAATTTACCTACACAAAAAATACGATCTAGCAAAGTTCCTGTGTGTAAAACACTACCCTTGATTTATCGATATAACGCTAAGATAAAAATCTTATAAATCGATCAAACCAAGTAACCCTTCAAAAGAAAACCCTTTCTTACTCAAATATCGACCGGACCTTGGAAATTAACCTATCCAACAAATCGACAACCCTTGAATCAAGAAAGTACCCGACGTCTTTTGAAGTAACCCTTGTCGTACTTTTAATTTTGCAAACCGATTTCTAATAACCTAAGAAATCTTGCAACCTCGACAAGTCTTGAACGCTTCTTTATCCCTTTGTTGATTTGCTAAACCTTGTGAAAAACCTCACAATCACAAACCGACAAAGCCCCTTTATTAGTTTGCTAAACCTTGTGAAAAACCCCACAATCACAAACTAACAAAGTCCCCTTGTGTAAAAATAATACAAAGTAAATCCTTTTGTTTTTTTTTAAAAAAAAAACAAAAATAATAACCCAATCTTTTTAAAACTTGGCCCAATATTAGTAATCCTTGGCCCAATTGAAAAGATTAGACTAAAGCCCTTTTGTAGTTATATACTCCACTGTGTTTGACTTCTAAACCATAAAAGAAAGAAAACCCTTCCTCTTTGTCAGCCGACACAAAAGAAAAACATCACTGTTCTTCTTCTTTTCCTGGGTGACACCGACGACAAAAGAAAAACACAGCAGCACCTTGTTGATCTTCAAACACCGAAAACCAACAACCCTTAACTGTCGATCGATTCAGCTGCTCCTTTGATGTCCACGACGCCTGAACACCAACACCTTCTTCTTTGATCGATCCTAGTAACCAGCGAGACCTCGAACCAGGCTCTGATACCACTTGTAGTATTGTCAGCCTCATGGTTGACAAACGAGGATGGTCCAAAACGTAGTTCGAGGTCACGAGAAAACTTGTCCCACGTCGAGAGTTGAGACGTGGAGTACATCCACGAGTACCATTGTAGCGCATCGCCGGTCATATAAAAAGAGGCAACATCCAATTTCTGGACATCGGGTGTGCGATGGAATGCAAAGAATCGCTCAATTTGAAAAAGCCACCCCAACGTATTTGAACCAGAGAAGGATGGAATTTCTAGTTTTGGTAAACGCGGTTGTTGAGTCGAGTTGGGATTAGGCAAAAGAGGTGGTGGTGTGGGGGGTGTTTGATGAGGTGGTTGTTTTTCCAATCTCGCGAGTTGGAGTGTAATATCTGATAAAGATTTTTTAAGATCAGTATAGAGGGTAAAACTCTTATCGAGAGCCTCCGAATGTCGTTCGACGGTGTTGCTAATGGACTCCATCTTGGAGAGGGAAATTGATTGTTGATGTAATTGATCTGTGAGTTTGTGAAGAGAGTCTTCAAGGGCTTTGTATCTAGTAATAGATCCTTCTCCCATGGTGAGTAGGCTCAATGAAAGCACCAATGTTGCACTGGTATTTTGAGAAGAATGTTACAGGAAGGATTAGAATTGAATTGAAGGTGAGATTGAAGAGAATAAGAGAGAATTGAGACACGAATTTGAAAGAGTGGGCCTTAACTGCATTTCCACTAATACATTGCATACCTTATATAATGGTATCTCTAACTGCATACATAACCAACTAAGACACATTTCAAACATAAGATACTACTAAACAGATTAAAGACATATTTCTTACTATGAAAACATTATTTAACAAGTACGACTAAACACCTAAACTTCACCCAAATTCATTTGCCTCTCGTCCTTCAACTATGTTGCTGAGATCAGTTTCATTGTGTAAAGGGTATGCATAATTCTGGCGGTGCATGGTAACCCTATAGATTTTTCTTGTATACCGTAAAATTATGTCAAATATAGCGATTTTTCTATAATGTTTACTGTGAGTTTTGACATCGTTTATTGATGTTTGTCGATGGTAACTCTAGTTGTATTTCTGTTAGTTCAGCGGTCTTTAATTATTAGTATTGCATTACATGTTTATCCTACTAAATCCATCCACTTTGAAGGAATTTGGTTTCTTATTTGGATCGTCTGACTCGAGGTACTCCTCCATCGTTCGTTTTATTTAATTCCAGGTATAAAAATGTCTCAAAGGGTTAAAGGAACAGCTATTGGTATTGATCTTGGAACAACATACTCATGTGCTGCTGTCTGGTTTCGCGGAAAAAGGCGGGTGGAGATCATTCCGAATGAACAGGGAAACAGTATCACCCCGTCTTGTGTAGCTTTCAATGATTCAGAGTTATTAGTGGGCGAGAGTGCGAAAAATCAGATAGCTAGGAACCCTACCAACACAGTCTTTGGTGAATCTCTTTTCCGAAAATAATACATTTATAACTCTTTTACAGTTATATTTGAATTAATGAAACAAGGTTAATATACATATTTTGCTAACAGTGGTTTATCTTTTGATATTCAGATGCTAAGCGTTTGATTGGAAGCAGATTCGGTGATCCTCAAGTCCAGCAAGACATGAAGTCATGGTCGTTCAAAGTCATTAAAGGGGATGTAGAAAATCCAAGTGTCCTAGTAAAGTTTAAGGGTGAAGAGAAGAAATATTCACCTGAAGAAATATCAGCGATGGTTCTCAAGAATATGAAAGAGGCTGCTGAAATGTTCATTGGAACAAAGGTAACAGATGCTGTGATCACTGTTCCAACTTATTTTAATAATCAACAACGAGAAGCAACAAAAGCAGCAGGAACCATTGCGGGCCTCAATGTGTTGTGTTTGCTAAATGAGCCTACAGCCGCTGCAATTGCATATGGTGTGGATATCATGGCTGAGAAACAATTAAAAAAGGATACGAGTTTTTTAGCCTTTGATTTGGGTGGCGGAACCTTTGATGTATCTCTTTTGACAATCAGTAAAACAGGTGCTATTGAAGTCAAAGCTGTTGGGGGCGACACTCATTTAGGTGGCGAGGATTTTGATATGACACTTGTTGATTATTGCATAACAGAGTTCAAGAAAATACATAGGAAGGACATAAGAGTAAATCCAAGAGCAATGGCGAGGTTAAAAGTTGCTTGTGAGAAAGTAAAGAGGGATTTGTCGTCAACTACTTTTGCTCCAATTGAAATTGATTGCTTTTATGAGGGCAATGACTTTTCGATCAAAATCAGCAGAGCCAAATTTGAGGAACTAAATTCAGATTACTTTGAAAAATGCATTCAACTTGTTGAAAAATGTTTGTGTGATGGGGCAATGAAGAAGACGGATGTGGATGAGGTTGTTGTTGTCGGGGGTTCGAGTAGGATTCCCAAAGTACAGCAAATGGTGGCGGACTTTTTCTATGGGAAGACACTTTGCAAGAGTTTGAATGGTGATGAGGCTGTTGCATCAGGTGCAGCAATCTTAGCTGCAAGGTTAAGTGGTGATGATGTTTTGAAGCAAGAATTGGTGTTAAAGGATATCACTCCTCACTCACTGGGAATAAAAGTCATTAATTCGGTCCTTAATCAAACAGATGACATGTGTGTTATTATTCCACGGAACACACTTATTCCCGCAAACAAGAAAAAAATAGTTTATGTCCCTGTCAATGCAACAAAGGTGGATATCTCAGTGTATCAAGGTGAGAGAGACAAAGTTGTGGACAACACATTACTTGGGAAGTTCTCCTTTAGTGGCCTTACGGCGCCACGTCACATTTGGGACTCAGAACTAGAGGTTTGCTTCAATTTAGATGATAATGGGATCCTTATAGTCTCTGCAAAGGAAGTATCCACAGGTCAGACAAAATCAGTTACGATTACTAAGACTTAATTTTCTAAGTTTTTCACTTTTTCACACATTCAAACTTAGGGGCGTTTTGCGTTTCGCTTTTTGCTTTTAAATTGTTCTTATTGTATGTTCTAACCATATTATATGTTATCCTGGAATTGGGCCTGTCATTTTAGATTTCTGTAGTTTCAATTTTAATCACCTTTAATCACTCATGTACCTTCACATTAAAAAAAGTGTAGATGGTACAGACAACATATTTGAATCTTCATTTTTTATGGCATAAATTATTAAGATGAGCAGATATTTTAGGGTTAAGTCCATATAATAACAACATACTTTTTGAAATGTATAAATATCATACGTGTACTTTAGAATCTACCAGTATTGTATACATACTTTCAAATTCCATTCAATTATCATCACACAATTAGTGTTAACCTATTAAAGTCCACGTCATGTGCCATGTGTACATGTCACGTCACAACATGCCTCATTACTAAAGGCCATGTTGGATTTTCTTTAGCTACTGATCTGATCTGCTATGTGAATTTCAGGGCGCCTCATCCATTTTTCCAACATATAGAATGTGTATTTTTTCTTTTAATGCGGTGAAAGTTTATATCAATCTTATGGAGGCTTATTAATCAAATGAAGTAAACAAGAGAAAAACAATCGTTGGTAAACTAACAAAAATTGATACTAATAAACGACAACTTGAACACCAACAATATTGTTATCAGAAAATTAGTTGTTCCATTTGTTTAGACCTAATATTTAGTTCAATTGTTTATAAAGAGGTGGCAAAACAACCACATTACAGAACATAACATAACTTTTAAGTTACCAAATGCAACAAGATTAAACAACTCATATAGAATTCAAAAGCCTTATCACCACCAGATGCATTCATTCATTATCACTCATTATCACAAGAGAATAGGTTCTTCATTCTAGTCACGTAACCTCTGTGACGGACGTCTCATCCTAGTAGTTCTTCTAACCTGCTGACTTTGATGAGTAGTAGCATCATCAACATTTGCAGGTTCTAGTGGTCGAGGCACATAGTCATCAACATTTGCAGGTTCTATATGCCACATCATTTAAGGTATGATATCGAAACAAAATTTGAAAGTACATATGCGATATTGATATTTTATGAAGTTCGTGTATGATATTTGTACAATTCAAAAAGTATCTTGCTATTATATAGACTTAACCCGATATTTTATTTAGAGTATATAATACAATCCAACATGCGCAAAAAATTATCATCAGTCTCTATCTTTCATATCGGAAAAGAGATCCTATCTAAATGAATTATGCAAAGCTGGAATTAGGGGCGAGTGGCAATAAGCTATACTCCATGGAAAAAATACCGTCTTGGGAAACAAAGGTATAATATTTGGAGTTGAGATCAAACATCTCTGGAGATACAAAATCATCGATGACCACAACTCTAGCCCTCTTCGGAGGTCGGGTGTCTTGGCTATAAGCCATATGGCTTGTTTCGACTTCAGAATCAGAATCAAAATCCTTAATAATGACAGACTCAAAGTCTTCGCATAGGGAAGGTAGGGATGGAAGAGAGACTTGTTTTTCGTATTTTGCAATTATTGGTCGAGCTTTGTAGTCCATTGCAATCCACTGTAGAAACCTTTATTAGGCTTCGATTTTCAGCTTCAAATTCTTTTGAACCTTTTATAGGACTAAACAAGTACCCGCGCATAGCGGCGGAAATTATCTAGCGACGAATAATTAACGATACTCGATATTTTGTTAAAATTAATTTGTAATTCCAAAAGATCGTAACATGCGATAATATATAAAATCTTCAATAAAAAAATGAGAAAAAGGACGGTTTAGTAATGTATGTGTAACACAAGCTTTGTAGTACATGGGCATTGAATTTGTTTACATCATACAAATATTTGTACAAAATTAGATAAAAAAATACTCCACCAGAATCAAAGTGCAGACAACCACCAAATTTTCATTGTTAGCCTTAGGTAGAAATCAGATCCAGTAAGATTACATATGTTTGTCTCAACAACCTTCTTTGAAAATATTTAACATATAGATAACTGAAAATTAGTCTATGATCATTATAAAATAGAGACCCTTTTAAAAGGATTAAAAGGGTATATAAAATGTTATAAACGTGGAATCATATTGCCACTTTTATCTATGTTTGACCGATCATTATGATTTGCTGAAAACAAGCATGTATCAGTTTTTCCTAAAACATCTTCAACTCGCCAAATGACATTGGTTCTATGTATCCAACCTGTATACAAATCAACTAATGTTACGAGCAATAAGTGACGACTTAATTGTCGTGTTTTTGTAAGCTGAAACACAAGAACTTACAAAGGGAAGAACTTACAAAGGGAAGAACTTACAAAGGGAATCTCAGATACAAATGGAATAATACCTTTAACTTGTTTTAGTCTCATTGTTCGAGACATTTTTATGACTGTGCCATGATCATTAAATCCACACACAAGTTAATGGCGAAGTTGAATGGTATAGACATGTTACTTAGGTTATCACATCAAGCTTATGTAAAGAAGCTTAGATTTCTCAAACATGGCTACACAAGTAACATAATATTTAACACTAACAAAATAAGGTACGTTAACATCTTTTGACATTGTCACAAACGAAAGTCACACCTGCAAAGTTAGAAATTAAGAATAAACCCTCACTGTAATTAAATTCGAAGAAGTTATGATTCTTGTAACAAGACACCTTACCTACTCGAGAAATGAGTAGCTCCGTATTAGATCCTCATGCCAATTCAACAAATCTGTATAATTTAAAAAGAGTTATAAATGGTATGACGATTTCGATTTTACTTCTCGTAAACTGCTAGTGATTATATTAACCAAAATCCAAACGTAGTATTTCACCATTTGTACCGTAGAGCGTAGACTCTAGATAAAATGCATTGTGAGTAATGAAGCGTACCAATGTCCATGTTAAAGAATTAATCAAGATCTAACAACAGTAAAAGTTTAACTCACAAGCAATACGAAAATACTGATAGAGAATTGAAGAATCATAAATGAAGATGATGATGCTATAGATTAATATACTTACTTTTTTGAATTGAGAAAATAATATCTTCTCCCTCGATAATAATCTAGAAGAATCAAAGTTGCTGCAAAAAAAACTATGCTTTTTCTTTTGGTGAAGTAGAGTTAGCGATCCTGAACACTATTGGGTTTGGAGTTTAAAAATGAATGGTTAGTTTTATAGCAAGCAGGGGTTACAATTGGTGTAGGGTGATCTGAAAAAACAGAAGCTTACATAAGAAGCTGTCAAAAAAATCTTACTTCCTTAATTAGCTCTAAAAATAACTCACTTACTACGTATAAAATAGTATAAAAATACACTTGTCATAGTTGTATAGTTGAATATTCACAATGCTAGTTGTTTTGATCGAATGATATATACGGTTTTTATGCGTTTCATTTAGATTAAACCTTCCATGGATTGTACACACTATTGGCAAAATCAAAATGTATATTTTCCTTTTGTTTTACAATTTCAACATTTCAGGGTTTTGTTGATAATCTAAATTAAGAATTGTTGAAAATTCAACTTTTTTCAACTTTTTTATGAGGTTATTATAAGGTATTATAGATATAGATAAGAAATAAGTCTTAGGTTATTGATAGAAATATAATAATTAGAGCACACGGTCCGGTTGAGCCGTCGTGCTCGTGTCGTGGGTAAAAAGTGATGCCACATTTTCTCCCCTGACACCAAAACACCCCACGACGACACAACCCCCCTTCCTGGTTAACACCAACATTCTCGTGTCGTCCTCTCCCCACCACTTTTTTTTTTCTATTTTTGCAACAATTTACTTTAAACTAAAAACACATTTCATTCATAATAAATACAAATACAAATTTTTAAAAACAATACACGAAAAATAAAAACACTAAAAAAAATTACATCATAAAAAAATAACAATAATTAAAAAACATCAATGATCAAGGTTCCACAAATGCTCAATGAGATCACATCGAAGTTCATCGTGAACTTTCCTATCCCGAAGTTCCTTATTTTTCCTTCTAAATGTCTCACGCTATTCGACCCAAGTACGTTCGAGATTGGCTGGAGGCAGAGCATACATATGGTCATATTCACTAATGTCAAACTTTTGGTCTTCCAATATCATGTTATGTAGTATGATGCCACAATACATGATTCTTTTAAGCGTGCTGAATTGATAACTTCGTGTTGGTTGCTGAATAATCCCCCACCGACCTTGTAATAACCCGCTCGCTCAATATCTTTTCTAGCACTTTCTTGAACCCTTTTAAATTTTATTTTCTTTTCGTCCGTTGCAATTGTATACGACTTAACAAAAGAAGCCCATTGACGGTAAATTCCATCTGCTAAATAATACCCTTGCCTGTATGTTTTACCGTTAACAACAAATGCAGAATCTGGAGCCTCGTCCAAAAGAAGGTTATCAAATAACGGTGAACCATATAAAACATTAAGGTCGTTATTTGCCCCCGGAACCCCAAAATAAGAATGCCATATCCATAACTCTTGGTCTGCAACAGCCTCGAGCATAAGTGTTGGGTATTTTTATCACGCCTTTTAAATTGACCATGTAAAGCTTTAGGACAATTTCTCCCTTCCCAATGCATACAATCTATGCTCCCGAGCATACCCGGGAGGTTATGTTTCCTATTGTGCAAATCATAAATATGCTCTACATCCTCAGGAGTAGGAGTTCTAAGATACTTTTCAACATACAATACATAAATGCATTTGGTAAAGTTCCATAACCATTCACGTGAACAACGCTCGGCTACTTGCAAGTATTCGATCATCTAGTAAATCAGGTGTTGTATCATACGCCAACTGGCGTATTGCCGATGTGCATTTCATAGTGGCGCTAAAACCTAAACGACCCGTTGCATCACAACGTTGTTTAAAGAAAACAGAAGTAGGGTGGTAGTGGATGAACATTGTAACTAGTTATATAATGAACTATTTTTCTAAAAAGGGTAGAACTCATACGATACCTTCGTCGAAATCGATCCTCCGGATACTTTGGCAGAGTTTCAAGGTCACCAAAGTAATCGTCCATAAGTTTTCTTTCTGCATCTTCTCGTTCACGTGGGATGTATGTTCTAACGCGAGGACCGGCATTACCCCTAGTTTCTTGTTCTTCGTCATCTAACATCTCAATTTATTCCCAATATTCAAGATATGGGGCATAATCTTCTATATCATCTTGATCATAGTTTTCGTAAATAGCGGACAAATCAGAACATCCGGGATTCATATTGATAAAATAGTGTGTGAATTGTAGAAAATAGTATGTATTTGTGTGATTTATAGTGAAACTAGGTGATAAAATGTGGTATTTAACCCTTCCAAACGGTCAAAATCAAGCCAAAAAAAGAGCCGTTACCTAACGGTAACATTTTTAAATTTTCAAAAAAAAATTCAAAAAAAACGTATAACTCAGCCCCATGGCGCGAGCCACGGTGTGGTTGGCTGCGCCATAGGGTCGCGTCGTCAACCATGGCATCGGCTGGTTGTAGCCAGCCCAAAACCCACGATGCGAGTCACGGTACGGTTGGCGCCGTCGTGGCCAACCGAGCGACGGCTCACCGTACCGTGCCCTCTAATAGTAAAATTTAATTGGTATGCGTCTGTCTAAATCCTATGTACCTCAGTTGTTTCAGTTTGATGTGGTTGATGGTTAATCACAGTGTACATCTGTATTTCTTAATACTTAGAGGGCTAGGTACGGTTGGGACGCGGAGCTGAAGCCGTGGGCAAAAAGTGATGCCATGTCACCTTAACACCAAAACTACACATAACCTCACAACCCCCTCCCTGGTTAACATCATAATTTCTCGGTTTATTGTGTCCCCACTACTTTTTTTAAATTCAACAATTAATTAACTAAAACTTAAATTTTTAGTTAATAAAAATAAAAATACAATTACTAAAAAGAAAATTACAATAAAAAACACGAAATAAAAAAAACGAAGTTAAAAAAAACATACACAAAATTAGAAAAAAAACTTAAAAAATACAACTTAAAAATTAAAATATTTTGCGCGCGCCGCGTCATTAAGCTTTTCGATTCTCGCCACGTCTTGTGCACTCAATCCGGTAGTGTCGTACCGAAGGATTTGCAATTCTTCGTTCCTTTTTTGAAGCTCAACCACTTCTAGTCTTGCCACCACCTCTCGTTCTAATCGTTCCTTTTTTGCATCACGATCCGATAACATTTGTTGTTGTAGCAATTCGACCAATTGTTCTTTTTGAGACCCCGAAGTAGCGGATGAGCTTGTCGAGCGTTGAACCTTGGACATTCTTGGAACACCAGATGGACGAGGGATCTCATCGTCATTGAAAAGATCCGGATTTAGATCGGCTATCTTCCCTCGGGCACGGCATGTTAGAGTTGAATCGGGATTTTACCATTTATACATGTCTTTCAAAACAAGCCAAGCACTTTTGTGTGGAAGCTCCTTGTTCCCGTTTTCATCTCGATACAAACTCATTACACGATCCATCAAATCGTCTTGATTTTCTCCACTCAAAAGTTTGGCGTTTTCATAAAATAAATTAAACTTGTGAACCTCGCGGTTCAAAGATGTCCATTTGCCGACAACATATTTTTGTTCCGAGCTTTAAAACCCTCATCCTTATGCTGATCGTTATACATGTTCATGATTTGGTACCAAACCGTATCGTATGGTTGATCGGAACCGACCTTAGGGTCTTCGGATATTTCAATATAACATTTTGAAATTTTATTGTTGTGATTGTTGGAAGACTTGTGATTGTTGAGATTGTTGGAACCATAAACAGAATGCCTCGGGTGTACATTAACAAATGGGTTTTGTTGTGGAAAGTTGGCAAAAAGATTTGGTATTTGATTATAGTTGGAGAATGAAGAAAATTGGTTTCTTGAAGTGCTATAGGTTGTGGATGAGGGAGTATTCGGGTTAGAAAAAGTAGACGAATTTAGTAGTTGAGTAGTTAGAATTTGATTTTGATGATCGGATAAAAAATTGTTTATCCATTGATTAGGATATTGGTTTGGATTTTGACAAATATAGAAATTAGAGGAATTTGATTATAGAAGACTGTATAATTTTTTGTTAGTTTTAAATGGGATTTATAGTGAAAATAAAGGGGAAAAGTATGTTTTTTAGCTTCAAACGGTCAAAAAACACCCCAAAAAAATAGTCGTTGGATAACGGTAACTTTTTCAAATTTTCAAAAAAAAATCATAATGCACCTCATGGTGCGAGCCACGGTGTGGTTGGCTTCGCCATGGACTCGCGCAGTGGACGATAACGTCAGATGGTCACTACCAACCCAAACCCCATGACGTAGGGCACGGTGTGGTTGGCGGCGCCATGGCATCGCGCCAAGGTGGCCAGCCAGCCCACCAAGAGCCGTACCCATGCCTCTTACTGTATTATACCTTTAGGTACCTAGGTGATAAATTTTGACATCCTATATTTCTGCAAAAACAAACAAATACGAGTAACCTTCGCCAAATATGAGTATCGGTGACTGTGTGTATAATTAACAAGGTAGAAATATCACTTGTAAATGACTTTTCAAAGCCTAAACTGTTTTAAATTTTTAACGAAAGAACCCAGATTTGCTTTGTGATGTTTGTCAAAGGGCTAACTAGAGAGCCTTTTCTGCTCGATGTTTGATCATGTGTCAACTGAATTAAAACTTGTTCATTTTGATTTACAGATGGGTGTTGATATTTTTTTACTATTGTGACGATTTCCAATAGAAGGTTGGGTATATTTGCTTCTAAAAAGGATATTAAGGTCTTTAGGGTTTTGAATGGAACTAAGACTAACGGTATTATGCATCATACCTCTTGTAGTTATATCCCTCAAGAAATCAGATTGTTAAGTCGAAGCATATGAACCTTTTTAATGTAGCTAGATCCCTTCTTTTTATAAAGAGAGATTCTTGTACATGTGAACTAAAGGCATTTTAAGTGCAACTTATTTAATTAATAAATTACCTACTTTTGTATGTTGAATGGAAAATCTCCTTATGATCTAGTTTATAATAAACCGCATTCTCTCAAACATTTGAGATTCTTTAGTTGTTTAACATGTGCCACTATTCGTAACGGATCAAAATCCTCCTAAGGTGAAAGTGACTTGATTGATCGTATTGGTCAATCAAAACTTTGATAAATGTATGAAACTTATTCCTTTACTGAAATGCAGGGGGCCATATGTATTTATCTTTATTGTGATTGGAGAACTTGACCTATCAAGTTGGCTTCAACTTGAGAATATCTTTTTCCATTCTTAGCACATATGATAAATATGGAAGTATGTCTGAAAAGTATATTTTTGTTGGATATTCAAATTTAAAGAAAAGATACAAGTTGTGGGCGTCTTGATAAAAAAACAAGTTATCTTTTTTAGAGATGTTAAGTTCTTAGTGGATATCTTTCTTTTTAAACAAAATGTTTCTTCTGTTTTTGACAATCATGTTCAAGATGTGAATCATTTGAATTTCTTCAACACTAACACCTTTGATGAACTTCCATATACACCCAGCGATGATGAGAGAAATATATCTAATCGTAAATGGCATGGTGCTCCTCATCCTCACTTAGGTAGTCTTTCTAAACCTATTTTTGAGGATGATGGTGGGCATTCTCAGGTTGTAGATGCATCTACCAGACCAGTAAGGGTGAGAGGTATGTATACCTTGAGGACACTGCTATTTGATTTGAGGGTGGCAATAGTCAAGATCATCCTTAGGAAGTGTCAACTCAAAGAGGTGTGGTGAATGTGTTCAAAATGTTCGATGGTCTTCTAGACCTTCTATTTATCCAAAGAACTATACTGATTTTATTATTGATTCTAAACTTATATATGATATAGAAAAATTTGTCTAAATTCTCTAATGTGAGTAAAGAGAACTTACATTTTATCATAATGCTTAATAAAGGAATTGAACCTATAAACTATTTAAGGTTTTTCAATATAAATAATGGGTTGATGCTATGAATGTTGAGATGGATGCCTTTAATATAAACAATACATACAAATGCACGGATCTCTCTGTCTAAAGAAAAGATATTGGTTCCATGTGCGGTTATAAAATTAAGTATAAACCCAATGGTGAAATTAAGAGATTAAGGCATGATTAGTAGCAAAATGTCACAATTAGGACGAAATTCATTTTGATGAAACCTTTTTTATGTTGTCAAACTTGTGATTGTTAAATGCTTAATTAATTTTGTTGTGCAATTTGGTTTCCAATGAATATTAATAATGCATTATTATATGGAGATTTGAATGCAACAATTTGTATAACTTTACCCCTAGTTATTTTCCTCCTAATGAGACTAATGTACAAATTAAATAAATCTTTATATAGCTTAAAAAAGCATTTAGGCAACAGAATGATAAGCATACTTATGATTCTCTTATTAAAAATGGGTTTGTTCTAAGTAAAGTGATTACACTTTGTTCACTAAGTCTTATGTTAACACTTTACTACTTTGTTTATGTTGATGATATTATCATCAGTGGTAATAGTTTGCCTCAGATTGACAAGTTTAAATTGTTGTTAAAACTAAGTTCGTGATAAAGGATTTAGGAAAGCTTAGATACGTTCTTGGAAATGAGGTTTCAAGAGCGCCAACTGGCATCTGTTTTAATCAAAGAAAATATTGTCTTGAGCTTATTTATGAATTTCGTCTACTTGCTAGTAAACCAACCTTTATTTCAATGCACCCAAATGTTTCCTTATTTAGTGAACCAAGTGATAAAATGTTAGTAAATACTAGAAGCTTGTTGGTGAATTGATATATTTGACCGCTATGAGACCGTCTATTGCTTATAAAGTTTCCTGTCTTAATCTATTCATGCACTATCCTCTTAAAGTCGTTTGAAAGCTGCGTTTAATGTAATCATGTATTTAAAAGGTTAACCTGAAAAGTGTTTGAAAGTGAATAAGCATTATATATATGTTACTAATGTAAAAGCATTCTCATATGCAGACTCGGAAAGATGTAGAATATGCGTGGGTCTCTTATTTCTTAGAAAAGTAAGAAATAAAACACAATTAAAGAAGCAGAGTATACCGATGATTCTGTGAGCAGAGTATAGCGCTGGTTCTGTGACATCTAAAGTAATTTGAATTTTCTAAATTTTGAAATTTTAAAAGATTTAAAGTGTGAAAATCTTTAAAATAATAAAGTGTTTGTGATAATAATTCGGTAATTAAGATGGTCGCCAACAGCCCCGGCCTATCGTTTTTGAAGGCCTTGTGCCACGATTATAAAAAATGCCCTTTAAAGTAAAAATTTGGACTTGTTTTTCGACTCTTTTTTATTAGCTATATGTGATCTTAGGAATGAAAATAAGCTAGGCGAGTACATATTTACGATTGAGACTATATAACGTTAAAAATCTATTTTGTCTGTTTTCATAAATAGTATGGAACAAAGATATAATGATGTTAGGTCAATTCAGTACCTAATGACCTCCCTGATGGATTTGAATAACAATTAGCCTAAGTGAAGTATTAACCTTGAACATAACGAAGTCAATGAGTGAACAGTCACTCAGTGAGTTGCCTTCGAGTTCTTAGATTGAGTCTGAAAGAAAGACTCGAGCATTCAGAGAGGCGAAGCTCAATGAATGACTTCTATGACGAAGAAGAAGGTGATAGGTTCAGTGAGTTTTGGCAATAGACTCACTGAACCCCATACGATCTCCTTGAAGAAAACAAGCATTCTCCAAGACTGAAGTAAAGGCGGGATAAGTTGAATTGTGACAAGATGAAGTACATCACACAATTAGCGTGACTTACTCCTTTGGGATAGATGGGGTACTGACAAGTGTAAAGGACTTACGTCTTACTACTTAGAATAGGGTAAGACAAGATACTACACTGTACCAATAAGACAAGAATTGCACATGGGCAATTATTGTCTTCTACCCAACTTTCCTTCTATAAATAGGATGCTTGTAAAGGAGAGAAAACAAGTTTATGCACTTAATGCTTTAGACATTCACAAACAAAGATTTCTCTCCTCCAAACACGATCACACACTTGAGTTCTAAACTCTTGTTGATAGAATCGTCAAGCTTAGCAACCGTTAGGATTGGACTAGCTTGTTAGTGAGGAGATCACAAAACCACACATTGTCTATTCAATCCCTATTGTAGCTTCGTATGCAATAGGGTATAATTCTTTAATAAAGCTAAGAGTTAAACGTTGAATACCTTTGTGTTATTTACTTACTTGTATTAAGTTTATTGCATTACTTAACCATGGGTTAGGACTATACTTAGTTTACTTAAGTATAGTACTAATTACTTGGGACCAACAAGTGGTATCAAAGCGGTAGGATTATAAAACTTTTTAACCACCGTCTCAAAGTTTTTAAAACCTTGATCCATTATGGCTGAAAGTAATGTACCCCAACTTGTTAACAAAAAAAGAGCGAGTTACTCTATTAACGCTCCTAAGTTAGAAGTTGAAAGATTTAACAAATGGAAGAAAAGAATGTTATGTTATTTGATAGGAATGGAACCTTATTACATAACTTGTATTAAGAATGGTCCATTCAAACCAAAAACAACAGCTGGTGATGACAAACCTGAAAACCAATGGTCTGACGATGAAAGGAGAGTGGTCAATCAAGACCAACATCTCAAAAGCATCATAATATCTTGTCTTCCTGACGATATTATGGAGGCTGTCATCGAGTGTGAGATGGCCAAAGAGACTTTGACAGATCTTGTTCATAGTTTCGAAGGACCATCTGACACTAAGGAAAATAGGATTATGGACCTGAAGTTAGAATATAACACTTTCAGGGCTAAACCATCTGAAACACTTCCTCAGACTTACACCAGGTATAAAACCTTGCTTAATGAGCTAACAAATGACGGGGTGAAACTGTCTAAGCATGAAATCAATGTTGGTTTTGTGAATAGTCTCCCTGAAAAATGGCTTGGTTTTTCTCAAGGATTGAGAAATGCTAATTACATACAAACTCAGGATCTTGCAGACATTTATGGGAGATTTATCTATAAAGATAATCTAATAAATAGAAGATATCCTGAGTCAAAGAAGGCCTTAATAACAGACACCTCAACCAAACCTACCCAAATAGATCATGGCCCCATTACAACTGCTTTTTACTCAAATGCAATTGTTCAAGATTTTCAGGAAACCTCAGATGATGAGGTGGATGAAAGATCTAGTGCTGAATACATAAGGGATTTGAACAGGGAATTTCATGAAAGGGCCATGTTGGCAAATACCAAACGTTATGTCAAAAGAACTAGATTTGCTGGTAACCAATCCACTGAGGGAGTGGATTGCTACCGATGTGGTAAAACTGGGCATTTTGCTAAATATTGTCTTTCAAAAACTCCATTGGCCTCTTATAAAAATCGAAATTTTTATCAGGCAATGACAATTTTCAACCCAAGTTTACACCAAAACTAATTCAGGCTTCTCCAATTAACCAAAGTTTCCAAAATAGTAAGAAAATTGAGAAAGACTATAGGTCTGAGTATAAAAAGGTTAAAGCAAAACTTGCACTCTTGGAAGCTGAACCTACTGTTGCTCAGACTCAAAAGCTTGCTCAGAATAAAGCCAATGGGCTAGTAGCTGAAACTTTTGATTGGGATGATGAAGACTTGTCCTCAGAATAAGAGGAAGTCAGGTATCAAGTGTTAATGGCTCTAGCTGATGATGAATTATCAGTTGGAAAGAATCATGCTCGAAATGGAGAATGGGTTGACATCACTATGAGAAAGGTAAACATGCTTCTCTCTATGGATGAAGAATCTGATTGGCAAAAATTCCTTAAGTATATTAACATTGACCTATCGTTTGTTGAAGAGCAGTGATTGAATCTTTTGTCAAAATATAATAAACTTGTTTTTAAATTAAACAAATGTAGAGAAGATTTATTAATTTTAAAACAAGCTAAACTTGAAGCAGTAAGCTGTCAACTTCAGAACACTGAACTTACTAAAATCAATCATGCTCTTCAAGAACAACTTAAGGAAGAAAAATGCATCAATGAGAATGGAAGGTCTACCTTAGCTTCTCAGTGTATAAACAGTTAAATACCTGCCCAAAAGAAGAACATTATTGGGGCACGACAACTCACTAAAAAGGAACCTACTAAGGAAATGAGTGAAAAGGCATTTATCCCTGCCTCAGTTGGGTTTGATCATGAAATGATTCCTATGTCAAAATATTGGGTTGAGAGATTAAACCCTGAGAGTGTTTTGCCTAACTTTGATACTGGAAAAATATTAATTCCTGAATCTCAGGCTATTAATGAAAAACTTGGTCTGAATGAAGAGACTGATAAAGTCAGTAACACTAAAACATCTAGTGTTGCTGAAGACATTCAGACTCCTCTACCTCCTTTGTAAAACCTTCAAGGAGTAAGTCCATGTTCTGAACTAATTCCATTGTCTTATCAAGAACACTCACCTAGAGGAAGAGTTGGGTTAGGTTGTACTGAACAAACAAAGCCTGACTCAAAAGTGATACCAGATCACACTGAGGCAGGAATTGTCACTGAAAAGACAACCAAACCTATATCTCCCTCAGGGACTCCTAAACACACAGTCAACTCTACTCCTATTGTAAATCAAGAGGAGTTAAGTAGATTGTTCCAACTTTTCATGGAAGAGAAGCTGAACTCAGCCTCTAAAACTCAGGGTGAAACATCTGTGTCCTCACAGCCTGAATCATCAACAAGTAACAAAACTGAACCTGAGTCTTCTAAGAAAGTTAAAACAAAGAAACCCACATGTGAGCTATGTCACTATACAAATCACACCATTGGCGACTGCTATAGAGTTCTCTATTGCATGAAATGTAAAAGTTAAGATCACAGGACAGCAGATCATGAGATGCACATAGCTTCTATTAAAAATGCTAAAAGATAAAATGCTCAGCCTTACAACTATGGGCCCACCTTACAACAAACCAGAAAATCCAAGGCTAAGCCTTACCCACCATGTACACACTGTGGCATTCTTGATCATAGACCTGATGGTTGTATATATTACCCTGAGTGTGAGATTTGTGGAAGCAATGATCACACTACCTCAGGACACAATAGAATAATCATGGTCAGAAGAGGAATGCTAGCTGAGTCATCTCAAAGTACTGAATCCTCAGTCGGACTAAGCTGCAAAACATGTGGAAGCAATGTTCATTCTACCTCAGATCATGCTGAGTTTGAGTACTTCAAAAGAGGTGAAAGACGTCAGGCTCTTCGAGCCAAAGAGCCTACTAAAAAGTAGGCTTACAAGAGAAACTAATCCACCTCGTTATTTGTGCAGAAACACTTCAAAGAGCTTGTCTGGTACTTAGACAGTCGGTGTTCAAGAAGTATGACAGGGGTCATAAGTTATCTGCACAAATACGTGGAGCAACCAGGTCCTAAGGTAGTATTCAGTGATAATTCATCTTGTGTTACTGAGGGATATGGTTCAATTAAATATGGTGGAATAGTTTCTCAAAAGTGGCGTTTTTAAATGGTCTGAAGTATAATCTCATCAGTATCAACCAACTGTGTAGAAACTAGAAGGGGGGGGGGGGGGGGTTGAATAGTTTCTCTTCGATTGGTGACCAAATTAAAATTTCTTTCAATTTGGTTTGTATCAAAACTATCTTTTACTTAAAGCTAAGTTGCATAATGATTAGGTTCAATTGAAATGCACTAGCAAGAATAATAAGCAAGTATAATGATAATGAAATAAGTAAAGAGCAAGGAAGGAGACAACCTAGTGGGAAGACACCAAGATTTATAGTGGTTCGACAACGAGGCTCTATCCTCGTTTCTACTCCACTCCTCGAGTAAACCTACTCGAGATTTCCACTATATCCACAAGCTCCCTTCTCGGCGGAGAAAACCTTACATCGTTGCTTACATTATTTTCCGACACTAAGCTAAATGTCGAGACCTAATCTTTAGCTAGGACCAATCTACACGACGTTGCCTACTTCACAATTTAACGACACAAGGCTAGATGTCGAGTTCTAATCGAAAGCTAGAACCAATCTTCACGACTCTTCACTTTGAAGCTAAGTGAGAACTTCACACAACACAACTACTAATCACATTAAAGTTTAGTGAGAACTCACAAGACACAACCACATCACTTTATAGTTTAGTGAGAACTCCTAATCAAATCTATTACAACTCAACTAGACTTATCCAAGTACACACATGTAGCTTGAATTTACACAACACAAATCCAAGCAAACACATATGCAATGGATGTACACAACAAATCCAAGTATTCACAAATAACTTGGATGAACACAACTAGTCCAAGTATTCATAAATACATTGGATTGACCTAAAACACAAAGTTATCATGATGAATATGACTAGCTCATAAATTCATCTTTATCACTACACTAGTGAGTGAGTGATCTTCTCATTGGACATGGTAAAGGAGGGGATCAAGAGGATAATCATATGTAAACATCCTTAACAAATTAAGTGATCATTTACTAATGATTATGCTATAGAAAATAGAAAAAGGGCTGAGAAAAACGTCCAAGAGGGTTGCTGGAAAATGAGATTTGACCCACTATTTAAAGGATACAAAGTTACAACGGATCTATAACGGCTACTGTGCGCGGTACCTTATCTCACCCCGCGGTACCATATCGCTAAGGTACCGCGTAGGTACTTAAGGTACCGCCACTAGACTCCGCTCTGTTTTTTGTCTTTTAGTGGGGTGGGAATATCTGAGGTATTTAAACCCTTCAAAGGATATTCTAACAGCATTTGGAATATGCCATTTTCAAATTTTCATTTTCCATTTTAATAAAACATTTTCTAAAAAAGAAAGTTTATTAAAAAGTCTTTTGTCTTATTAGCAAAAGTGAGTTTTAAGGTTATCATTTTGATGATCACTAAGTATAATTAAGAAAGGTTAGTGATATGATTATTACCTTGATGATAGTGTTAGTTAAATAATTCATTTTGTGTTTCTACACTAAATGTGTTGTATGGTTTGTTGTGATCAAAACTAAGAAAGATTAGTTAACACTAATAATGTTTTTAGGCATTACTTGCATTAACAATCTCCCCCTTTTTTATTACGACAAACGATAAACTCATTTACGTATAAACACAAACTATGGAATTATTAACTAGTTTATCACTATCATTTCTCCCCCTTTGTCATAGCAAAAAGGTTAGTATAAGTCTTTGAAGTGCATCGAACTTTGCTAGTAGCTCCCCCTTGGTGGTTGCTCCCCCTTGCTCGGGGCACCAAGTTTGTGAGCTAAGGTGACATGCTACACAAAGGTTAGTAGAAAGGAAAGAAACACCAATGTATATATGATCACTACCTACTAAGTAACTTGAGAGGGAGAAAGAGAAGAAATCTCAAATTAGAAGCAAGTATTTTGCTAAGTATGTCCAAAGAGGTAATTGACAAAATCAAGCTTCAATAAAATGAAGATGATAAGCTTGTCAATGGGTTAAAGCTTTAGAATTGATGGAATCACCCATAAGCAATTGTAAAAATTTAACCAAGATCAACTCAAAAATAGAACTAATTAGATAGCACACAAATAACACAAAAATTACAAAAAAAATAGTACAACAAAGAAGATAGTCATACACATAGTATGAGTATCTAAAAGCAATAAATATGGAAAATAAACCACTAAGCATAAGCTAGTCTAATAGTGATATTTTCCAAGATTGCTCAAAATAAAATAAAACTAAAAAGACGACGATGCATCATTCGAAGTTTTGTCCACCGGAACGAAAACTTGAATAGGAGGTCGAGTGAGGAGGAATTCAAGAAAATTTAACTTCTCATACACATGAGCAAGTTCAATTTGTTGAAATCGGCAACAATCACACGAGGATCCATGATGCAACACAAACTCGTTTGATGTGGGTATGGCATCAAACTTAGGGTTTGGTGGTGGTGGGGTATAGGGTTTGGGAGTGTTTTCACAATGCCTTGTGAGGTTTGGGAAGGTGGAAAGGTCATTGAGTTGGGGGGTATTGAAGGATTGTGGTGGTGGTGGAACATTTTCTTTTGCTCCGGTGATGGGGTTTATGGTATAAGTCTCATTCCAATACTTCATTGGAGAGAAGGTAGGGTTTTTGGGTGGTTTGGACGAAGATGGTTCATTCTTCTTAACCCAAACGGGTCGAACCAAGATTTTCGGTTTCTTTGAAAGCTTGGATGAGGAAGCTTTGGGTGAGTGGGGTTGTGACAAAGAAATGTCAAGGTTAGGAATGTAGGAGTTAGGCATTGTGAGAGTGTGAGAATGATATCTCAAGGTTATGTGAGAATGAATTCTAAAGGTTGGGAAGGTGTGAGAATGAAATCTCAAGGTTGGGGTATAAGTAAAATGTAATCAAGGTAAGAATTTGAATACAAAATGTGTATTGTCAAGGAATGTTTAGTCAATTTGAGTAAACAAGGAATCTTGACTGGGAATAGGGTTTAAAGGTTTTGACCAAAAATTCGTCAAAAGTCACTTTCTGGCCGCGGTACCTTATATGGGCCGGCGGTTCCATATCACTAAGGAACCGCGGGTCCTTAAGGAACCGCATCCAGTGGACTTTAAACCATGTTTTTCCTGGGTTTTGGGAAAAACTAAGATTTTTTTATTTTTTTTTTAAAAGTTGCAAATCTTGGAATTTTACCTCTATTAGAACCAAAATATGCTAGGGTTGCATAAAGCAACACATTCACAAAGAATGTCTTGACTGACAAAATAATTTAGATATCATTTTGAACCAATTTTAGTCAAGTTTAGGGGTTGTGATAGATTTAGGTTCAATTTTAATTTCAAATTAAAGTTGATTAGTGTGCACAAAAGGATAGAATCACACAAAGCTAAATCCATAACACAACAACAAGAAACATTCATTAATGAGGAAACAAGTACAAAGATAAGTAAAACTAACTAATATATACCTAGCTTATCATAAAATCTAGATAAGTAGTTTTCTTAGGCTTGGTTTTGTTGAAAACTCTTATTAAGACAACTCCATCATTCATCTCCTAGGAGGAGGCATGGAGAACAAAGTAAGCAAGAAATCTTGCAAACCCCTATGTAGTCCATACATATCCATCCTTAGGTTTTGGATGAGGAAGTGGTTGTGGAGACAACATGGACATCTAGGACCATGAGTTTGTTGAAACCCAAAGTAAGGATCACCCAAGAGGAGGGAAAGTGGGACACCCAAAATTGGGATGTTTGAGTTGGGTGGAGGTGGAGGAGGTATGTTCTCCAAGGGTGATGTGGGTGAAAGAGGAGGCATGTTCCCCAAAGGGGAAATGGGTGAGTGTGGAGGTAAATCCTCCAAGGTTGGTGAAATGGGTGAGTTGTGAGGGGTAAATGGTTGAGGTTGTGTGGTCACTTCCAAGGGTGCACTTGGAGTGAAGGGTGAAGAAAGCTCATTCATTCTAGAATTGAATGAAGAGGAGGTAGAACCAATGGAGTGGTTAGTACCATGGGTGGAAGAAGTCTTGCATGGTGCAAGAGGTGGAGAAGGTGATGAAGAAATGAGGATAGGAGCATTCTCATTCTTAGGTGTGAGGAAAGGTGAAGAGTTAGGCTTAGCTACCTTAACCCTTATTTTGAGTGTTTTTCTTGGGGTGGAGGTCTTGGAAGAGTTTGAGGTTTTGGTACACACCATGGTTGATTAGGGTAGTTTAAGGTTTAGGGAAGTATGTTTGATGTGTGAAGAACGTGGCAAATAAGGTGGGTTTAAATGGGTGAGGGGATGATCCAAACTAGTAATGGGTTAAAATCATTTTAGGTGAACAATGAATTTAGATACCCTAGTTTAGGAAATGTGCAGTTTATTACTGAAAATCATGCAAGGTTTACACAAAATTAAGAAAACAGTGTAAAGCAAAGATGCTGTCGTGCATAGTGGCCGGCGGTTCCATATCTAGGACCGGCGATACCTTATCGATAAGGAACCGCGGGTCGATATGGAACCGCGCCCAGAAGGTTTTCAAGAATTTCCCATTCCAGTTTTTGATAAACCCATATTTTTCCCAAAGGTTTCACAAGCCAAAGTTAACTACAAATTATAATCTAATAAGCTAACTATCGAAAGGCATGCACAAAGCTATGTAAAACAAAAACATGATGGCATAATAAACATTAAGGATCAAAGTAAATGGTAATCCAAGCATGCAACACAAGTTAATAAACAACTAAACCAAAGTGTTAATAACCAAATGTTAAACCATCAAATCCAAACTTTGACACAACTTCAAAGCCTTCACCTCCTTTTCTTTCCTAAACCCTTGATCATCTTTCCCAAATACTTGAATACTCCACTCGGTGTTCATGTAATTCTCCCCGGGTTCTAATATTCTCACGATAAAGATGCTCCATATTGAGATCTTTAGGAACATCACTAGAAGGGTGAGGAGGAGGAGCTAAGTCTTCAAAATCATCCTCGAATTGATTTGAGGATGGATGGGAGTTGCTTGAAGAGTCAAAATGAGAACTAGGACCGATGCCATCACCATCACTTGGTAGCATATCGGTGTACTACTCATCCGGCTCTTGATGGTCGGATTTTCTTGAACCACGGTCACTTCTTGGCTTTCGTTGATACGCCTCTTGAATAGGCAACATAACCCGTTGAACCGGGTGAAAGCGAGAAAGATCGAGTTGAGGAAAATCTTGACCAACCCTTCTAAAGAGACGAGTAAGAAACATAGCATAAGGGAGGTTTGTTTTGGGTTTGGAAAGAGCATAATTTATACGTCGAGCGATGTAATATGCAAGATTGTACTTGGTGGAAGTAAACAGGCAAAACAACATATGCCCCATGCAAGCCGGGATATGATCCCGGTTCCCACCAAGACAAAACACATTTTCCCTAAGGATGTTTGCCCATTGGAGCATATAATCCTTAAGGTCGCTTGAGAGCACTTCATACCTATTCACATTTCTCACATTTGTATGAATGCTTCTCACAACGTTTCCACTACGCTCTTTCGTGATGATTTCAAGGACGAAATTTAGATCAACTTCAGTGGTGTCATTTGGAGCTTTGTCGTTTGACTCCAAGAGAGCATCTAGTCTCCACTTATCCGTGAAACGACAAGTGCCTTCAAATGGCACACCAAGAATATCACCAAAGTCATCGAGGGAATATTGAATGATTTGCCCATTCAACAAGAAACGGATAAAGATTTGGTCGTTGATTTCAAGCATGGAGTAAGTACTAAAGAACTCAAGAAGGAACAAGGGATAAATTACCTCGTCTATGTAAAGCAAAAAATCAAACCCAATTAGCTCGAACATAGAGTTGATATAATTATCTCCCGCTATTCTTGAGTCTACAATCCTACCCTCATGGAAACAACAAGACGAAAGGGATCGAAAAGCGTTTTAGAGTTGAGGGGAAACAAAGGTTTGAGAGATGTCGGGCATATAATCTCTAGTGATTTGATGATCTTTTTGATATTGAGAAGGCATGATTAAGTACCTAAATACAAACACAAGACAATATTTCTCCAATCACTCATATGAAAATCAAAAAGGAAAACGAAAAATGAAAATGTGTTATATCAATTTCTTGACAAACGTAGGATTGAATCCATATCATTTTCATGTTCACAATGTGTCTATTCCATTATTGACCAAGAACACATGATCTATGTTATATCAACAATGGATTAGAACATTGGTTTTTCAAAACAAGGTTTTTAGGTAAGCATTAACAATGTCATTACCTACTTGTTCATGGGTTCATCTCAAATCCAAAATTCAACCAAAATCATTTAGCCTAAATTCGGATTTGTTCTACAAGTGGGTTTTAGTGAAATCTTAATGAATATCAACTTAAGGAATCATAGTAAGATTACCATGTCAACCCACATTCCTATTAAGGTTTTAATTCAATTTCAATTTTAAAAATCCCCAATTATGAAAGGATGAACCCTAGAACAAAATAGATGAAATTGAAAGAAAATACTTACAATTAATTGATGTTAGATGAAGGATGAGTGAAACCCAAAACTTGGAATCAATTAATTTGAGTGATTGAAGGTTTTGGAAGCTTCAACAATGGTGGAAAAGGTAAAACCCGTCGGCTGTGTGTTTTTGGGAGAGAGAGAGTTTGGTTTGAAAAAGAATAAAAAACTCAAACTGGCGCTCTGACAAAAGTTAATTCCCGCGGTACCTTATCGATAAGGAACCGCGGGTTTGAGCCGCGGAGATAAGGAACCGCCTGCAGAGGCAGGTTTCTATCTCTGAAAAACGCCAAATTTTGAAAATCCAGTTTTTCTAAAATACTTGAAATTAAATCATGAGCCTTTTAGAATATCATTGGATCATCATAACACTAAGCAATTATGCCTTAACGAAGGATTACGAGTTAAATCAAGATCGAAAAGAACCAAAACGGACAAACGACTACTCGTAGCAAAACGACTAAATGGAGAGAAATCAAGGGAAATGAATCAAGACTAGGATCAATGCTCAAGGGATTAATGACAATCTTCAAATAGTGGTAACGAGGAGCTTGTGTCATATATAGTGGTTTAAGACGTGCCTTTCCGGCAAAACGTTAAACGGCTTTTGTGACAATCCGTCAATTTATGGTCAATATTTTATTCTCAATATTTATTTGAAAATATTATTTTATGAACTCACTTATTTTTGGGAAGAAATTTGGATTTACGTCTTGGAGTAGCATCGACTACATCTAAACCGGAGGATTCAACGTTACGTGCTTACGTTTACATACACCGTCTTTGGTGGCAGTCCAACATTTCAGAAAATAAATTTATCCGTGAATATTATTTTGGAGTTTTAAATTTGTGTTAGTTCATAAACTCACAAATTTACGTAAGAGATTAGGACTTACGATTTTATTTTAACGTCCTTTACGACTAAACCGGAAACCCTAGGATTACGTATTTACGTTTTCGAACTCCATTTTTGATGAGACAATTTTTATTAGATTCGTTTTGTGTCGTTGATTCATAATTTATAAAAACGTTTTTCGTAAAACGACCCGAGGGCACGCAAATCGAGGAAACTAGAATCGAGGAGTACCCGTAAATAAATGGGGATGAGACAAGTGGGACACTTGTCCCACCCCCATCAAAACCGGCTACAACCCTCCACCAAGACAACTTGGTGTCAAGTTTTCACTTAAACTAGCTACACATGTCCAATGCTTAACAAATAAGCTAAGCACTCCACAAAACCATCAAACCATTACCATTTTCTCACACACAACATGCAAACCACCAAAAACTCACAACTCTCTCTCTCTCACATGTCTATGCAGTCCCATTTTACACCCTAAATCACCATCACTTGATCAAATTTTAACCACAAACATATGTTATAACTAACATATGTTAATCTCCATTCAAAAAGATGAAGATTGGTGCAAGTTATAACATCCAAGGAGGAGTATACATGGTGTCTTGGGGCTGATTTTCCACAAGGAGTTCATGGAGCATGATGGTCTTGAAGATGGTCATGGATATCCACAAGTTTCTCCATCAAAAATCCATGTTTTGATCAACCTACATCATCATGGTGGTATAAAGATTGTCCTCCTCATCTTCTTGTTATTTTGATTATGTAAACATGTATTTTATTTCCTATTGTATATATTTATGATGATTATATGATGATAAAAATGTTATGTGAGGATTTGTTGTTGATAAACATGATTAAAAAGGTGAAAAACCATAAGAAACAAGGTTAAAATCTTAGTTAAATTTGATGGCTGTATAAAACAGTAAAGAACTATATGGTAATCTGATAAAATGATGAAGTAGAATGGATTTACAGTAAGCTATGGGTCTTTTACACATGTGAGAGTTGCCCATGCAATGGAATCAAAATAATGAGTGAGATATGATCAAAACAAGTTTAAGGTATAAATCTGAGGTTACTGTTTTGGACGATTTTTAGAAAATATTTAGATGATGATTCAACAGTAGCTATAGAAGAGTTAAATGTAGCACATATCATTTAGTTTATGTGATAAAAATTTGAGCTTCTATCTCCATGTAGAACTCTAGATATGGCAGTTTTGGTGAAAGTGAAGTTAAAAATCAGATTTTTGGAAATAATGTTTATTAATATTATATAAGCACTCACATTATAATGTATAAAATGTAAAAATATAAACCCACTAACTTATAAAACTTATTTATATAAATGTATAAAAGGTTAATTAAATGGGTAAATTATATAAATGGTGGTAAAATAATATTTATAAGTAATAAAAACTATAAACTTGATTTTTACGACTTTTTCGGCTATCGCCGTAAAATTAACGTTTTTCGCCAAATAAAACTTAGACGACCAAACCCGTCTAATGTAAAGTTTATAAAAGTCATATACTGATGTATAGGTAACTAATACAAGTAAAAACAGATAAAACCCGAACTATAAGAAATACGGACATTAACAAGTTGAATAAACATATTGGACTAATAAACGGACTAAATAGGATAAAAACTTGTAAAAAGAATCTATTGGGCTTAACCCATTTAGGCCCAACTTAGAAAGTATACATACTGATAATATAGGTACAAAATGGATTAAAATAAGTTAAATAACTTATAATAAGCTTATTGGACTTAAGACACGTAAACGGGTAAAACTAGTAAGCTAATATAAAAGTTATCGACATATAACGAGAATATGTAAACCCACTTGATCATCATATATATATAATCATCATATGTATACATACTTGTTATTTTTATAAAGTCATTGGACATGAGTCTAAGACGAGTATTATTTGTCTAGGTTTCCGTGATTGAAGCACGTACCGTACGTCCGAATTGCCGATAACCCGCCTTCCCATATCAACGTGAGTTCATAGCCTCGCACTCTTTTAAATGTTTTTTTTATAAATGTTTTATAAACCCGCGAGGGAGATAACATGTTAGTTTTTATTAAATAGGACACCATTTGTCCCGATTGTTTGTTTATTGATTTTGGACCCGAATGATTGAATGACCCGATTGTATGACCCGATAAATGATTAAAGGACCCGATAGATGAAAATTAAATGGATTATTAAAGTTAGGTTATGTCACTAAAAGTCCCATTAGCATGAATTGTGAACTACCGGGATTTGGTAGACACTTATGCATTTAATAGTACTATTTGGGGACGATCACCCCAGTTCGCGCCTTGACGGTTGATCCCCGTCGTGCCACATTGATTGGTAAGAGAATTTATGTATGAGAAGATTTCCATAGCGTGACCTTTGTGACGACACGCTACTTTAGATGGGCAAAATTGGTATCGGGTTAGCTACCCGTTTTGGTTTAGTAAGGTAACAATGTCATGCGGCTTGTAATAATCCAAAACTAACGAAATACTATTAGACGCTTCGAATTACGATGTATTGCCTGACTAGCAATACAGGGTCATACTATTGATATTATGTTTGTGTTTTGGTTTTATAACCATATTCATATAACGGTTTTTATTTCCATACAACGTTATAAGACGTATTGTATGATGTTTGTACGACATTGGCTCGTATAATGATTTTTAAGGCAAATGCCTATATTATGATTTTCGATAAGGATTTGTATAAAACGACTTTGGCTATTTAATGGCCTATTACAAAGATTTTTATAAAATGTTTTTGGTTATTTTACGGCCTATTACAATGATTTGTACGAATTGATTTTTGGTACTAATTTTATACCAAAGTTATATTGATGGAATTTATTAAACTCTATGAATTCACTCGGCGTTATCGCTGACCTTTTCTTTTAACATGTTTTATCTCAGGTACTTGAAGGTAATTCTCGGGAAGACAACAAGAATTCATGGCCCGCACTTAAACAATATTTTCTATTCAAATACTTTGTAAAACTTTGTATGAAATATAATGACTTGGGACCGATGTAACTTGATATTTATGAATGGAAATGCTTTTATTATTAAACGACGCGATTTTTATGCGTTGTCTATGATGTGAGTAATGTGCTATCCCGTAACACCAACGAGTCTTCCGCTGTACCGAGTTGTATAAATTTGGGGGTGTTACAGTTTGGTACCAGAGCTCTCGTTATAGAGAACGAAAGATTTTTAAAACCAAGGTTTTGAATAAAACTTTTCAAAATCTTTTAACTATAAACATTTTTCAAAAAAAAAAATGTCTAAAAATCTTTTGACTATAACGGTGCCGAAGAATTCCCGAGTTACCGACAAGGCCAAGACTGAGAAGTGTTATTTTAATATATATATATATAACTTGGATTATATATATATGATGTAATTTTATTACATGATTGTTTGATGATTATTTTGATTTTTATACGAGGTATTTATACGACGTAGATTGTCACAATGTACCCTAAATCCCCTAGTAAATTAATCGAAGCTATTCTCGTAGGAATTCTAGCTATCCTAGATCTAAACCAAGTTGCGGATATTTATGATCCCAACAAATGGTTGATACTCGTAGGAATGTAGATATTAGTTGATTGTGATATTGAAAAAGAATTAGCGAGATTAAATCTGATATCGATGTTATGACGATCTTTTCTTATAGAGTGGAGTTTGACAAAACGTTACCACCTAGAAAGATGTCATCTGATTCGTTGTCATCCAATTCTTAAATTGAAATCGAAAGGGTGAACGTTGCACTTGAGGCTGTCATTGGAACCATTACCCAAAAGCCTCATGCCACTAATACCTTTCCGAGAAGTCTAATTGAATGTGTGAGTCATTTCATACTAGTGACTCATTTGATAATTGTTATTGAAAGAGCTATAGGATTGGAATTAAGTGTTATTCATAATGAGCTTATATTTCCCTTTTAAGGCATAAGAATAAGGATTGAAAGTACTGAAGAATGAAGTAGGATATCGAATTGAGTATGAAAGTGGTTGAAATTTGAATAAAGTAAAATTTAACTTGATTGGAATATGAGATTGTTAAGAAGAATTCGTTAAGTTTTGTGATTGAATTATAAGGTTTTAATTGATTGTTGATTCGTGTTAAGTGTTGTTCCTAGGCCATTGTCCACTGACGAGGATGCCCAGTGTCCAAGAAATAAATTGAAGAAATCTTCTTCTGAATTGAGACCGATGGATCTTCTGGGACATGTGGAACACCTAATGACTTTTGTAGATTAGTATTCATTGTGGTATCTTTTAAAAATCCCTAACTTAACTGAGATATCAGTTGGTAGGATGAGTTCTGAGAATTGTATGACATAGTGACACGTAATGTGTTACGGTACAATTTGACTTGTTTATGACTAATGAAAAGACTACCTTTGATTGCTAAATTCTACATGTATCGATGTTATCTATCTTTTATTGCTTCATCCTAATGATCGCATTAGTGATGCAACCATTGAACAAGTACTCATCTTGACTTGAGTTACGTTGTGAATTATTCTTCGTGAGTGCCATTGAGGTCATGAACCTCATGATTATTCGGCTAAGCCCATTTTCTATCATATCGTAGTTAATTCTTGGTGAACAAGCTTTCATCACTCTTTTGCAGATCACTTATTGTTTTTATAAGATAAAACAGTATGCCTTGAGAAAAATTGAATTTTCATCACTCTAAGGATTATTCATAGTGAGATTTATAAGTGATTGTTATTGAAATGAAGTTGTTTATAAAACACCTGGGAAAACCTAATTGTTTTCATAACAAAGAAAATATTTGCAAATTATTTTTGATTCTTATTTAAGAATTAAGCATGAAAATGTTTCTATTATAAACATGATGATAAAATTTTGACGAACTGAGTATTGAAACGTTAATCTTAAAATTGTATATAGTTGCGCGCCTACATACAATTTGGAATGGACTATGCAAGACTGATTAGTAGTCACTATAAAACTAATGAATAAAAACTACATTTTCTTTGAAGATTGTGAAAGATTAAATTTTATGAGATCTGCAAGAAGTGCAAAATAAGGACATAATGTTAGAAGACATCTACATATGTGCCCGTGCCATCTATTCTTCTGAGTCGAATTTACTCATCTGTGGAAATTGTCTTATTTGACAATTGACAATTCTTTCTTGTCCAATTCTCCCGTAGTGAGATTCTTAGGAAAAAGTATCTGATTACCGAGTGTTGATACCCGACTAGATGTATCGACGTTCCTATCATTTCTTTTGACTTGATTTCATTTGAATGACCTGGGTAACGATCCGAGGAGCTTTCGATTGCGTACTCAAATTATGAAAACATGGGATATATTCATATTCGTTAAATGTTTTCGTCAGAATCTGATTTGAAATTCTCTCGCGCAGATTATGCGTTGACCTTACTCTTTTAATAGTAGTTGTGTATCCTAATATCCCTGAATTTGTGAAGGATTATGAGTTATTATTAGTCTTTTGAGAAGTTCACATCTTATCGAAGGCAATGAAACTGAAAAGTTGATAGTGCCAGTAGAATGGATTGATTGATTATGACATGACGACATTGTCTTAATTGATGGGAAATCGAGTAGAATTCCCCTAAATGATGAGATGTTGATTATCAAAAGTAATCTAAATAATTCTTGATGGATGACCACATCCTGCATTTAGACTTGAAATTATATCGTGAATGATCGTGAATTAGTCGTAGATATTATAATCTAGAAAGAACCTAATATGTATGTATTAAAAGATGTTTATGTTATCTAAAACTTTAGGAGGTATTTATTGATAAATTACCTAAACTTTCGCCATTAAGGCAAGTAGAAATTGGTATTGATTATATTTCCGGTGCTGCACTTGTGGCTTGTGCACTGTACGTCAGCACCATCTAAATTAAAGGAATTACCGTACAACTGAGAAAGTTGTCGGAGAAAGATTTTATTATACCAAGCCTGTCATCCTGAAGAGCTATGGTGTTATCTTTCCTTATATTTATAGATTACTGTGACTGAGTAAATTGACAATCGAAAATGATATCCATAACTCGAAATGGAAGAATTGTTCGATCATTTACAAGGTTCTAGCAAACTTTGATCCATAGCATGGTTATCATCAACTTCGCATCTGCGAAGAAGATTATGTATTCCAATCACTACATCCGGTACTTGTAATGAACATTATGAGTTTCACGTGATGTCGTTTGGATTGACCAATGCACATGTAGTATTCATAAACTGGTGAATCACGTGTGTAGGTTGTAAATTGATAAATTCATGCTTGAGATCATTAAGGACCAATTGTTTGTATATAAAAATAAGAATGAGTTAATAATTATTTATAGACTGCCCTGAATTGGCCGAACAGTGTAAACCTGAACCTTGAATAATTAACACGTGATTAAAGACTTGAACCTTTACATGATTCAACCATGTGATTAATAGACAATGGAATATAAATTGACTCTTCAAAAATTAAGAGCCCTTTTAAGACTTTGGATATTACCAAAAAGAAATGGAAATATGTTTTGACAAATGTTTTAACAAAGGATTTTAAGGGATTATTCCCTTATACACAAACCATTTAACTAAACTTCTGTTTAGGGGTAAATGTTTGTGTATACCTCAAGATAACTTAAGAAGGAGTGAGTAAAACCATTTATACCATAACCTGAAAACTTAAAACGATAATTTACGCTTTTCAAACTAAGGAAATTTTGACCAAAGTATAAACAAAGGTTTTTCAAAACATTTACGAATCTTATTAATTATTTTCGACAAATCAACAAAAATCTTGTTAAATTAAATTCAAATTTATTTTTGTAACATTTTATATAATTGGTCGAACTAAGAAATTTAAAATTTTTACGTTTACGTTTCATAAAAATTGAATATTTAATATTTAATTAATTATAATAATTATCGACGCTTTAGACGTCAGATTGAGTAAAACGGGAAAAAAAAGAATGATAGTTGAGAAGAAACTAAAACATAGAAGATATGAAGAAAGAATTTTGAATAAATACGGTTGTGATATTTATTTCATCAGGAAGGTGAACGTAAATACTGACGCATAATATAGAAAGAATATCTGAGTGAATTGTGGACATGATAATTATATCATCATAAGAAGTGAATATAGATACCGACGCATTATGTAGAAAAGATAAAGAACCAGTTAGGACATGTTCCTTAATAATGAAGGTGCAAAATAAATTGCCGAACAATTTAAAATAAACGATGTGTGTAAAAAGGATAAAATAGATAATAAAAAGGAATTCGCAGCTAATGTGAACCAACAGATTTGAGAAGCCAATGGCGTTAAATGTATAAAAGTCCATTTGTGATTGTCTAAATATGGAGATTTTGAGATAGTTATGTAGGAATCTTGTAAGTATAAGTATTATATTTATGTCATTTATGACTAAAAATATCTTTGTCTGAAGAAGTTGTACTGATGGCAATTATGAAGGCAGACATCGCCTCATACATTAGTAAACGTCTAGCTATTGCAAAGGTCATCATCTGAATTTGATTCGATTTGGCTCATCGTCGACAGACTGACCAAATCTGCTAATATCATTCCCGTTAATGATAAATGCAAAAAGAGTTATGTAAACATAGTATGCTTGTATCAAACATCTTTATCAAGATCCTCGCTCCGCATCGAATTTCTAGAGATTTGCTCAGAAATCATTGAGAACGAACCTTGATGAGAGTACTATGTACCAACCCAAATCAAAGGGACGAGGTAAAGTAACGATACAAAGTAATATAAGTGATGTTTTATGTTTGAATGATTGACCTTTGGTAATAGACCGTATAATCGTTTTCCATTGGAGAGATTATCAATGATAATCATCGTATTAGGATTGAGATCGAATCTTGTTAGGATCTGAATCTTAGAGCATCTGTAAGCAGGAGTTGAGATGAAGACACCCGACATACACCCATTGTGAGTTGGACATGTCTTTTAGGTTTAAGGTTCATATGATGGCGAACCTATCCTTACAAAATACCCGACCCGCGAGACTTGAAATGATTGGTGAAATTAGGATTTGATTATTGACTGCCGGTAGTGGGCAAGAGGTTATGTGAATGTGAAATATAGATCTTGAAGTGCCAAATGGGTAGCGAAGTTATGCCATAATTTTTAACCTTGGAAAAATGAATTCATGATCTGACAAATCATGGGATATAAGTCCCCGTTGTATGGGACCATTGAGATGATGTAAAATTTGGGATTGAAAGGCATATAAGTTGGATCTACCCTAGGACTTCAAGAACCGCGCGAATTATGTTTCGTAAATCGAACTTGATGGAATATTATCAAGTGAAATTCTGATTATTCTTAGTAGAGCTTAGATCGGCGAAAAGTTGCATTCATCAGAAACCCGTGAACATCATGGATAGAGAAAGTAAGTCAACATTTAGCCTGATCTTATTCCCGTAGTTATGTTTGATGAAACTCGCGTATTGTAATGAATTGCACTTGTGAGAAAAGACCGAATGTGGAGGAAATACCCACATGGCTTTAACTCTATAAGAAGCGAGTAGTAAGGTAAGATGATCTTTGAGGACAAAGATCCTGTTTAGGGGTAAATGCTGTGACAATCCGTCAATTTATGGTCAATATTTTATTCTCAATATTTATTTGAAAATATTATTTTATGAACTCACTTATTTTTGGGAAGAAATTTGGATTTACGTCTTGGAGTAGCATCGACTACGTCTAAACCGGAGGATTCAACGTTACGTGCTTACGTTTACATACACCGTCTTTGGTGGCAGTCCAACATTTCAGAAAATAAATTTATCCGTGAATATTATTTTGGAGTTTTAAATTTGTGTTAGTTCATAAACTCACAAATTTACGAGAAGAGATTAGGACTTACGATTTTATTTTAACGTCCTTTACGACTAAACCAGAAACCCTAGGATTACGTATTTATGTTTTCGAACTCCGTTTTTGATGAGACAATTTTTATTAGATTCGTTTTGTGTCGTTGATTCATAATTTATAAAAACGTTTTTCGTAAAACGACCCGAGGGCACGCAAATCGAGGAAACTAGAATCGAGGAGTACCCGTAAATAAATGGGGATGAGACAAGTGGGACACTTGTCCCACCCCCATCAAAACCGGCTACAACCCTCCACCAAGACAACTTGGTGTCAAGTTTTCACTTAAACTAGCTACACATGTCCAATGCTTAACAAATAAGCTAAGCACTCCACAAAACCATCAAACCATTACCATTTTCTCACACACAACATGCAAACCACCAAAAACTCACAACTCTCTCTCTCTCTCACATGTCTATGCCGTCCCATTTTACACCCTAAATCACCATCACTTGATCAAATTTTAACCACAAACATATGTTATAATTAACATATGTTAATCTCCATTCAAAAAGATGAAGATTGGTGCAAGTTATAACATCCAAGGAGGAGTATACATGGTGTCTTGGGG